>OX453084.1:535878-1030927 GCA_949699795.1 Spicauda simplicius
GTAGTACGTGCAAATATACACAGTACCTATACATATAGCTTAAGTGTTTAGGGACGGTGACGCGAATTCCATGGATTTGTTCATCCAAAAAGTGCTCAACACGTATAAAAAGATTTTAATTCATATCTATGTACCTAGTGATGTAACTAATGTCATCATTTGGACATTCGCGGATGCGAATGCAAGTATTAAATTAACGCCAAAATGGTAGTGGTATGTAGACTTGGTGACCTTTTTTTTGGTCATCAACAAACTGCTGTTAAACCGAATTTTTGTTTACCCAAAAAGCTCAACAAGCTTAAAGAAATTTTCCCTAAAATTCCTGCTTTCTCCGCAGATCATCAACCGTACAATGGCAGCTGTCCTGATATCCACCACGTCGCTCGCAACCCTGTCTATCGTTGGGGAAAGACCGACGTTGCAGCAGCTGGTCTCGTGGCTGGACATGGAGACGCTGCTGCTGCTGTTCAGCATGATGCTGCTGGTCGCCATCATGGCGGAGACGGGGATGTTCGACTTCCTCGCCGTTTTCACTTTTGAGGTGAGTTGAAGAAGGGGAGAATGGTGGCGATTGCGGAAAAGTCGGATTATTTTCTTCATTTATGCTAAGGAAGAGGGGAGGAGAGTCCAACAGCAGCGGGGAAGTCTAGGCCGAGCTATGTCTTTTTCAAAGTGGGGGGGGATACCACAAGTCAGGATTTTTTCTTAGCTTATGCAAAGATGGGGAAGAGTCTAACAGTGGTGCGGCAGTGTGGACGTAGCTGTGACGTCATTAAGGGGAAGATACAACAATTCAGAATTTTTGCAACCCTCTTTTTTGACTACCTAGCTGTTTTTACTTTTGAGGTGAGTTGGTGGTTGAAAGATTTTGGTGACAGCGTTGTGAAGCTATTGCTTTGATAAAAGGGGGTTACAACAGCCGTAGTCTGGGAAATTAGCTTATGCTAAGGGATGGGAGGAAGACTCCTACCGCGGCGAGGCTGTGTGGACGTAGCTGTGGCCTTGTTGAAAGCAGAAGATACAACCATTCAGAATTTTTGCAACCCTGGCGATAGTTGGGATTCATGTGCGTATTAGAAAATAATTATCACTGCTTTTCGGTGAAGGAAAACATCGTGAGGAAACCTACACATCCGAGAGTTCTTTAAAAAAAAAAAGTTCTCGGAGGTGTGTGAAGTCCACCAATTCGCACTTGGCCAGCGCGGTGGACTATGGTCTAAACTCTCTCATTCTGAGAGAAGACCCGTGCCCAGCAGTGGGACAATAATGGGTTGACGAGAGTTAGGAAAAGACCGACATTACAGCAACTGTTCTCCTATATTTGGGAGCAGCGTAGTTGTAACAACTTTTATTTTCATTCAGATTTATTTTCTTAGCTAAAGGCTTAGGGCAAAACAGATGAGTAACAAATATATGTACAGCATTTCCTAAAAGTCCCTGTAGCCTCGGGGTCAGAATAGGGCTACGGTATCCCCTGCCTGTCGTAAGAGGCGACTAAAAGGGGCTTCCGGGGTTGCAGACGGCTAGACTGGGAGCTCGAACCGTTCGGTCAGGCAATCCCGAGAAGGACGGCGGTATGTGTGGTCGCATACCGTCGTAAAGACTAGACGGAACGGTGGACCCAGCCACCCATCTGGGAGGAGCCCGATGGGGCAGCGCGCTCGGAGGATTCCGGTTGAAGTCGTTTCGAGATCCCGGAGTTCTCCTTTTCAGCGCCGAGGACGGCCACCGGGGGGGTTTTAGTGCGGTAAAAATCCCACATAACCCTGCGTCGCTCCCACGGCGTCGGGTACCTAAAAGGTCTGCGCCCAGGTCGAAACAAACTCGTTCTATACCAGCTTGCAATTCGTAATGTACCTGTATTATAGGAATTAAATTACTTGATTATTTTATTGATAAGAGCATCAAGTTATATGGAATAGTCATTAATTACTTTAAGAACACGTGTAGATATGAGATTTATCTAATGGTTATCTATTATAGGAAGCTATAACATAACAATTATGATAATTCACATAAATACATCACAAGTCCTGAGAGTTTTTTTATCTTTTATCTGACTGAAGTAGCAAACGAGCATGCAATCCATCTGACGGTGGCCACTGTCGCCAATGGACATCTGTAATCAACTTCATACAGAACATGGGTTCCATCTAAAGTCAATCACAGATGCGTTGTTGCTTCCGAGGGCTATGATGGTCGCCTCATGTGAAAGTGTGCCGGCAACCACACCCTTCTATCGAAACGCAAGAAATGCTTCACGCTAGAAGTAGGTGTGGCGGTGGTACTTCCCTGGTCGAACTACGCTGGTTCTACCACCTTTAAAAAAATAAAATAATTGTTCAAAAATAAAATAATGGTTTGTTAAAATAATGCCTAAATGTTTTAGGGTTTTGTTAGAAAATATAAAACGTGCGGCACTCGGGGACTACCGCGGTAAAGCTATTGCATAGCATTTTTATCAACTTATGCAATTATAATTATTTATTCATTTATGCAATATTTTTGTTCTTTGATATTAATTCAAGTTTTTTCTTTGATACTATATATACTTTCTCACCAACAACTGCTTACATATTCGTCCGAATTCCGAGCAAGTCGTCTCGATCCATGAGAGCTTCATATCGTCGTATCATATACATACACGATAAGCGAACGCTCGGCCGCGGTACATGATAAACGGAGTGAGGGGTGTTAGGTTTTTTCGTTACGGAATTTCTTGCTTCGGTCGCCGCGCTCAAAGCCTGCAATAAAAGCTGTGCAATCGCTTAAAAATAGTGATGTATGAGCGAACACAAGAACAACGCTTGTTTCGAAACAATAAACTGGTACTAAGTTAAGTCGAATAACATTATTATATAGTTTGAGAATTTATGTTGATCAAAATGCGTCACTGTCAGATAGCGGCGCAATCGTTGAATGTAAGGCAAATGTATGACTGTTGGCGATTAAATAAAAGATATTTAATAGTTTTTTAGGTTTCCGCACCCGAAAGGTGAAAACGGAACCCTGTAACTGAGACTTCGTTGTCTGACTTCTTTATCTGAAGTGGCAAACGAGCATGCAGTCCACCTGATGGTAAGTGGTCACTGCCGCCCATAGACATCTGTAATCAACTTCATAGAGAACTAGGATTCTATGTAAAGTCAATCACAGATGCGTTGCTACTCCCGAAAACTATGGTGGTTACCTCATATAAAAGTGTGCCGGCAACCACACCTTTCCATCGAAACGCAAAAAACTGCTTCACGCTAGAAATAGGTGTGGCGGTAGTACTTCCCCGGTCCACACTTTTACATGAGGCGACCCTCATAGTCCTCGGGAATAGCAACGCATCTGTGATTGACTTCAGTTGTAGCCCATATTCTGATACATACATCGGAGCCATACAGATATGAATGGGCGACAGTGATCACTTACCATGAGATGGACTGCATGCTCGTTTGCTACTTCAGTCAGAAAAAAAAAAAACATGCGTGCGTACAAAGTACACATGTCAGAAGTGAAACTTCTTTAGCGAACTAATTTATAAATCTTGTTTATATAATATATACAAATCTAAAACTTTAAATTTCCAGGATTAAGAGGAAGGGAAAAAGGCGTGATACGACGTTCGCTCTGTCTCACTTTTTCTCTCAATCTTTCTCACTCGCTTGCTCCCTACTCTCACTCCACGGCTAGTTGCTCATGCTACGTTCGCCCTGTCTTACTCTCTCTTAATCGGTCTCGATCACTCTCTCTCTCTTTTCCGACACTTCCGTAGCATACCGGCGTGACGTTTCATCTGTAAAAATTTTACCCTCATGCGCCTAAAGAAGTTTCACTTCAAAAATAGTCTGATCTTTTAAGAATCCTTTTATTTTTCATCTCAATTTTAGAGGGGAGAGTCTGAAATCAATATAGTCAGTTTTTTTTTCTAGACCTATGTTAAGCGGCAACATTCTTCATCCCCGCTTAGCATGGATTAAGTTATTGAGTCCGTTTTTATTTTTCATCCGATAAAAAAGATGGTTGAAATTTGAAGAATATTTTTTTTAGATTTATGTCTTTTTCTTGTCTAACTAGTCACCCGTCACAACGGTCGAAATTCGACCGTAAATTAAATTAAAAAATTAAACTTCATGCTGTCCAAAGTAGCACCAATATTTCTCTAAATTAAATAAATTGTAATAATTTTCAAGTTATTTTGAACGCACCCGTTAAAGGTAAAAAGAGGTTTTAATTAACTAAGCTGCATTTAAAAGCAATAGCGGGTATTTTGACAAAGACATCTGACATTTTTGACGTTATGTGTTTTCATAGTAAGACATTGAATGTTTTATTTCGTTTATTATTTATGTGTTTGTGTGAAATGCGCCTTGCATGTGTGTAATGCGCTTTTAGTTGATATTAGGTATCTTTTATGCATTACCTATTTGAAAAAATATTAGCATTTAGTAATCCTTCTCTACATCAACTGTAGCCGAGCATAATTTCATCCTCCTCCGTCCACGGCGAGTATCTTAAAAACGATATAAGATACCATTAAGGAGCTATCCGCCCACGGCTTACAGAAATTACTATAGTTTACAGTGAGACGCACGTCTATCAAGTTCTTGCACGTTGCCGCTTGCATGTGCAATTATTTATATAATTTGTTATATTGTTATATTATTACACTCAGGTACAATTATTATTCATATTTATTCTGAACCTGTCAACTCGTTAATGTTAGTTCGTTTAATGGCAACTGCGTTTAAATGAAGCTAAATCAAGCGTTAGTGATTTAAACTAACTAGTCACCCTTCACATCGGTCAACCGTAATCTAAAATACAAAACTAAACTTCATATTGTCCTAGTACGAATATTTCTCAAATTCAAATAAAATGTAATAAAAGAGGTTTAATTAGCTAAACCGCGTTTAAAAGCAATAGCGGGTATTTTGACAAAGACACTGACATTTCTGACGTTATGTGTTTTCATAGTAAGACATTGAATGTTTTATTTCGTTTATTATTTATGTATCAAATGCACAGTAGTGTGTGAAATGTGTTTTACCACACCTATTTCTAGCATGAACCGGTTGTTGCGTTTCGTTGGAAGATGTGATTGTCAGCTCGCTTTCGTCCCTGTAGTTCCGGGATCAGAATAGGGCTACGGCATCCCTTGCCTGTCGTAAGAGGCGACTAAAAGGGGCTTCCGGGCTTGCAGGCGGCTAGAGTGGGAGCTCGAACCGTTCGGTCAGGCGATCCCGGGAAGAACGGCGATATATATGGTCGCATACCGTCATAAAGACTAGAGGGAGCGGTGGGCCCAGCCACCCATCTGGGAGGAGCCCGATGGGGCAACGCGCTCAGAGGATTCCGGTTGCGGTTGGACCGAGCACCCGGAGTCCTCTTTATAGCGCCGAGGACACCACCGGGGGGGTTTTAGTGCGGTAAAAATCCCACATAACCCTGCGTCGCTCCCACGGCGTCGGGTACCTTTTGAAGGTTTCCCCCTCAAAAAAAAAAAAGCTCGCTTTATATGAGGCGAACATCTTAGTCCTCTGGAGTAGCAACGCATCTGTGATCGACTTCAGATAGAACCCATGTTCTATATAAAGTTGTTTATAGATGTCCATGGGCGGCAGTGACCACTTACCATCAAGTGGACTGTATGCTATTCTACAGGAACTTGCCTATGGATGTCCGTAGACGACAATGTCCACTTACCCTTCCTGTATGAAGTTTACAAATGTCCATGTCAAGCAGTCACTACATACCAAGCGGACTATATGCTCGTTTGCTACTATTATGTGATAAAAAAAAACAGATGGACAGACAGACGCGTAGGACATTGTTTTATATAGTGGTACTCGTTTACGCTCTTTACACATAATAAACTCGACGTTAAAATTGTTCACACAAGTAATTGTAGTGTAGTTAAAGTTGTCATTACGATATGTTATGGGAATAACTCACACGTTTTAAAACGTATTATTTACTGACAATGAACATTATATACTAGTTTACACCGGGTGGTAGAACCAGTGTAGTTCGATCGGGGAAGTACCACCGCCACACCTATTTCTAGCGTGAAGCAGTTCTTGCGTTTCGATGGAAGGGTGTGGTACCCGGCACACTTTCACGTGAGACGACCGTCATAGTCGTAGGGAGTAGCAACGCATCTGTGAATGACTTCAGATTAAACCCATGTTTTATACGAAGTTGCTTACAGATCTCCATGGGTGGCAGTGACCACTTACCATCAGGTGGACTGCATACTCGTTTGCTACTTCAGTGAAAAAAAAAAAAAACACCTATTTCTAGCGTGAAGCAGTTCTGGCGTTTCGATTGAAGGGTGTGGTTGCCGGCACACTATAACATGAGGCGACCATCGTAGTCCTCGGGAGTGGCAACACGATCTTTGATTGATTTTAGGTTAAATCCATGTTCATTACGAAGTTGCTTACAGATGTCCATGGGCGGTAGTGACCACTTACCATCAGGTGGACCGCTCGTTTGCTACTTTAGTCGGTTAAAAAAAAACTGGGTCACGGTAGAAATAAGTATGGCGGCGTCCACAATTCCGCAGTGCCGAAGTCGAAATTATTCGAGCAATGTGTTGCCAGTGATGACCAACGGCGCCGAAACGTGGTCCTTTACTGTAGGCTTCAGCAGATCCTCAGGATCGCTCAGCGTGCTATAGAGAGGGTTATGCTCGGAATTTCGCTACGAGACATGATTCGCAACGAAGAAATCCGTAGACGAACAAAGCTTACCGACATAGCTCTCAAAATTAGCAAGCTGAAGTGGCAATGGGCCGGCCACATCGCCCGTAGGACCGATAACCGATGGGGTAGAAAGTTCCTCGAGTGGCGACCACGTTTAGGCAAAAGGAGCACAGGTCACCCTTCTCACCGGGTGGACCGATGACCTGAAGAAGACAGCGGGAAACCGTTGAAATCAGATGGCACAGGACCGGTTGGAGTGGGGTCATTTAAGGGAGGCCTATGTACAGCAGTGGACATCAAAGGGCTGATGAATGGATGTATGGATACTTCCCCTGTCGAACTGTCATAGAAATAAGTGTGGCGCACATATATCCTCACAAATATATACATCTATACTTATAATAAATCTGTAGAGAGGTAAATTCTGTACATAAAATATATATTCAAAATAACTATCAGGCAGTGCTTGGGGATCGAGACTGATGCCAAAAATGCAATCTGTAAAATTTTTGTCTGTCTGTCTGTCCGTCTGTCTGTCTGTCCATATAACCGTTATAGAAACAAAAACTACTGGACGGATTTTAATGAAACTTGGTACGATTATTCTTCATCCTCCTGAGCTGGTTATAGTATACTTTTCATCTCGCTACAATCAATAGGAGCAGAGCAGTAAAGGGAATTGTTGGGAAAACGGGAGGAGTTACTCCATTTTAATTAAGCTTCCGTCTATAATTCGTAATTCGTAATTTCCGAGCATATGTCTATCTTTTATGGTTGACTCACAATAACACGTGTCCCGATAGCGTAGCAGTTCGAAGCTTTCTGATTATATTTATCTACTCTTACGTTGTCATACACTCTCAGTAATCACTAATTAAAAAAGTTACCATTATTTAGGCGCAACGAAGTTCGCCAGGTCATCTAGTCTATAATATTATTAAGATACGGCACTAATAACTATTACATTAATTACATTACACGTGTACACGCGTTAACATTGTAATGTTACTAAAGATTTATGCTAATTATGCAATAATTATAAATATCTATTGTTTAAAACTATTGTTTCTAAGGGAACCGATAGTTATGGAGGTTGCAATGCTTTTGTTAACGGTAAATCCATCAGTGGTCGGCGAAATGAAGGTGAAGAAAAGGTGGTAGACACTGTAGTTCGACCGGGGAAGTGCCACCGCCACACCTATTTGTAGCGTGAAGCATTTCTTGCGCGAGATGGAAGGGTGTGGTTGCCGGCACATTTTATCTGAGGCGATCATCATAGTCCTCAGGAGTAGCAACGCATCTGTGATTGACTTCAGATAGAACCCATGTTCTGTATGAAGTTGATTACAGATGTCCATGAGCGTCAGTGACTGCTTACCATCAGATGGACTACAAGCTCGTTTGCTACTTCAATCAGATAAAAAACGCATTCTATCTGAACTCAATTACGGTTGCTAGTTCTTAGGGACTAAGATTATTGCCTCATTAAACGAATCAATAACCACATGATCCACTGAACTGTTTTAAGCTAGAAGTATTTTTTTATATATATAAATGAAACAGCAAACGAGCATGCGGTCCACGTGACGGTTAATGGACACTGCCGCCCATGGACACCTGTAAGCAATATCTTATAGAGCATTGGTTCTATCTGAACTCAATCACAGATGCGTCGCTACTCCCGAAAACTATGATGGTCGCCTCATATAAAAGTGTGACGCAACCACACCCTTCAATCTCGCGCAAGAAATGCTTCACGCTAGAAATAGGTGTGGCTGTGGTACTTCCCCGGTCGAACTACATTGGTTCTACCACCTACTAGTGTGGTGATGGTACCACTCAAATCATACCTGGTCCCCACCTTGTAAAGTGATTGTCATTTTCAGGTGACGAAAGGGAAACTGTGGCCACTGATCACACTGCTATGCATCATCACGGCGTTGCTGTCGACATTCTTGGACAACGTCACCACCGTACTCCTGATGACTCCGGTGACGATCAGGTATTCATATATTTTCATATGTACCGGTATGTATATGTACTCACGATATCTCTCGTCAATCCATTTTTGACCCACAGCTGAGCACGGGTCTTCTCTCAGAACGAGAGAGTTTAGGCCATAGTCCACCGCGCTGGCTAAGTGCGGATTAGTGGACAGTGCGGATTGGTGGACGACTCATGATATGCGGTTTTTTATTTTTATTTTTATGACCATACTTCGACCCAGTTGCACGAATCGTGATCGTGATCAAATGATGACTCCAATTAGACCTTGAATATCCCGAGGACCTCAGCTGGACCTCAGCTTGTTCTTATCCCGGTAGATCTATGTCAGCTGGAAGTAAATCTGGACGCACACAAGCAGGATCCCGAGGTTCACGTGCATTGTGAAGTTAGTAACGTTGATGCCCTGGAGAAAGAAGTAACAGGAGAATTAAAATCCAGAATAAATAATGATTCGAATGAAGAATAAATCAAAGACAATTGAACACAAAGACTAATTTTGTACTATCAATGAAATGAAATATTTATTCAAACACGATCTACGCAACTGGGTTGAAATATCGGCAAAAAAAACGCATATTGTGAGTACCCATGTGTATTAAGTAGTGAAATAAAATGAAATGAAATGTCTTTATTTTGTATAGGCCTACGGGGGCACTTACAAATTGTCACTTACATTTTTATTCTTACACTAGCACCGGATCGGAATTATTTTATTTTATTTTTATTTTATTTGACTGAAGTAGCAAACGAGCGTGCAGTCCACCTGATGGTAAGCGGTCACTGCCGCCCATGGACATCTGTAGTCAACTTCATACAGAACATGGGTTCTATCTGAAGTCAATCACAGATGCGTTGCTACTCCCGAGGACTATGATGGTCGCCTCATGTAAAAGTGTGCCGGCAACCACACCCTTCCATCGAAATGCAAGAAATGCTTTATGCTAGAAATAGGTGTGGCGGTGGTACTTCCCGGGCGAACTACAATGGTTCTACCACCTTCAAAATATAAAAAGGGAATTAACATTAGCATTTGATAGCGTGATTCTGAACTTGCAAATGAATTTTACTAACGCCATCTATTAACAACGTCTGGTAGTGCTAAATATATATCAACTTACAAAACATCGATATTCTCATGAGAATTAGAGAACGTGGTAAAAAGCCTACGTCACTCTCGGCCCTCTTATCTCCCAGCATATAAACCATATCATGTAATATCTATATGGCGACGTGAAAGAGGAACAAACACACTTTCATATTTACAATATTAGATTTCACATTTGCTGTATGATATACCTATAAACCTTTACTTCCAGGCTTTGTGAGGTGATGAACCTGGATCCAGTACCGATCCTGATGTCCATGGTGCTGTTCAGCAACATTGGTGGCACGGCGACACCTGTCGGCGATCCTCCGAATGTGATCATCGCGTCCAATAAGGCTATAGTTCAATCTGTGAGTATTAGTGCAAAGCAAAACGTTTTGTAGGTAGCAATTGACCTGTAGTTCCGAGATCAGAATAGAGCTACGGTATCCCCTGCCTGTCGTAAGAGGCGAGTAAAAGGGGTTTCAGGGGTTGTGGACAGTAAGAGTGGGAGCTCGAACCGTCCAGCCAGTAACCCCGAGAAGGACGGCGGCTTAAGTGGCTGCATGTCGTCGTAGACACCAGAAGGTGCAAGGGGACAGCTACACGTCCGCCAAGAGACGCGCCCATAAGGGGTACTGTGCTAGAGTGCACCGATGCGTTCGATTGAAGATCCTGGGGTCTCCTACGAGCGTTGAGAAAGGCCACCGACGAGGTTTTAGTAGGTAAAAATCCCACATAGCCCGGAGTCTCAGCCAAGGCTCCGGCGTACCTTTTAAAGGCTTGCTCAACCGTCAACAATTAAAAGGTACCAAATGACCATGCAGTCTACGAAATAGCAAATCTACTGAACGTACATTTGATGGTAAGTGATCACTGCCGTCCATAGCACAGCTATATCAGTAAGCAGTAGCATAAAGTACCCAATAAGAGTTTTTTATGAAGTAGCAAACGAACGTGTAGTTCACTTTATGGCCAACGTCGTCCATGGATAGTAAGCAACGCCATATAGAGCAAAGGTTCTACCTTAAGCCGATTATTTTAAACAATAGTTCCAAATCCTGAGGACTAAACACTAAATAAAAAGAAGTACTTCAAGTTAGAAATATGACAGTGTTTACTCTTAGGTCAAACTACACTACTACTAAAATAATATTTACTGAGTCAAATAAAGGCAGGAGCTGTTGCGACCTCCCGCTACTCATCAAGAGATGGCGCTACTAGTATTCTGAAACACGCTATCGAAGCATTCTCAGAATCCTGCATATATACAAGTTCCGAACATCAACTGTCGGAGCACGGCCGCTCCCCAGGCATGATCATCTAGCCTGGCGGGAGATCTCCCGCTGCCAAAGAGCTAGTATTAAATTCATAAAATATGGGAAAAAAAAACAAATAAATATATTATGCAAACAAAAGAGACAATCCCGCTGAGTTTTTACCCTATCTTCAGAACTAAGGAAGGTGGTAGAACCAGTGTAGTTCCACCGGGGAAGTGTCAGACCTATTTCTAGCGTGAATTTTTTGCGTTTCGATGGAAGGGTGTGGTTGCCGGCACACGTTCACACGAGGCGACCATCATAGTCCTCAGGAGTAGCAACGTATCTGTGATTAACTTCAGATGAAACCCATGTTCTGTATGTAGTTATTTACATATGTCTACGGGCGGCAGTGGCCACTTACCATCAGGTGGACTGCATGCTCGTTTGCTACTTCAGTCAGATAAAAAAAACAAACTAAGTTCGTTTTTCGATCCGGTGGTGACAATTTGTAAATGCCTCGATAGGCCTATTATAAAATAAAGATATTTTATTTGATTGCATTTCATTACTAGAAATTTCTCTTTATATCCATTGTTTCCTTTAATTTATTCTCCATTTAATTCTTCTTCTTCTGTCCCCAGGGCATCAACTTCACCAACTTCACAATGCACATGACCCTCGGGATCTTGCTCGTGTGCGTCCAGACGTACTTCCAGCTGAGGTACATCTACCGGGATACGAACAAGCTGAGGTCCAACGTTCCTCGGGATATTCAAGGTGAGAGTGATAATATAAGTGATCATAGACCTTCACTGAGATCAATCGTCACCACAGCTTTGTTAAAAACTCCTCGTCTAATAGCGATGGCAGGTGAAAATAAAAAAAAAAACCCCCGGTGGCCGTCCTCGGTGCTGAAAAGGAGGACTCCGGGATCTCGAAACGACTTCAACCGGAATAAAAGAAATGAAATGAAATGAAATATCTTTATTTTGTATAGGCCTGCGGGGGCACTTACAAATTGTCAGTTACATTATTTTTCTTACACTACCACCGGATCGGAATACGACCTCAACTGAGAAGATCCGGCAAGAAACTCAGCGGGTTTGTCTTTTTTTCTTATTTATATCCATTTTTTTTTAATATTATTACAATCATGTTTTTTTTTACATGGTAATGAAGGTGAAAATAAGTCGGTTAGTTTTTGATTTTTTTATTACCCTATTCTAAGGAGGCAGGATCCGAAATTTGTCTACAAAAAAAGAGAAGACTGCGATATTTTGTCGCCAAAAAAAAAACAAAAAAAACTTCTGTTAAAAAATTTCTTTCTTCGCGATTATTTTAAGACGGATATCTTAAACCTCAACCGACCTGTATGGTCTATAATCATATTTTAGATGTATTTTCAAATCGCCCCCCTCCTCATTATATTTGTCCAATGTCATGATTCTGCACTTTAGAGAGTATTGCATTGTTTTATCTTTTTTTTATCTGATCGAAATAGCAAACGAGGAAGCAAACGAGCTATAAGCGGCAGTGACCTTTACCTGGTGGTAAGCGGTCACCGCCGCCCATAGATATCTGTAAGCAACTTCAAATAGAACATGGTATATGTGTGAAGTCAATCACAGATGCGTTGCTACTCCAGAGGACTATGATGGTCGCCTCATATAAAAGTGTGCCGGCAACCACACCCTTCCCTCGAAACGCAAAAACTGCTTCGCGCTAGAAATAGGTGTGGCGGTGATACTTCCCCGGTCGAACTACACTGGTTCTACCATCTGGCAATCTATCTATCTTAAAACAGTAAAAAACATATTATTACAAAGATTAGCATACAAAGTATCAAAACAAAACTTCTATTTTCCGATAAAAATACAAAAAATAACCTTATGTTAAGATATTTTTTATACATATGTACTAATATTCATAAGCATAAATATTTCTATGATTTCAGACCTAAGCCATCAAATCTCGATCTGGCGAAGGGCGATAGAGTCCCTCCCGCATCTGAGTAAGGACCAGCACGTGGTGCGGGAGAGGCTGGAGAGGAAGATGACGAAGCTGAACCTGCAGTTGGAGACGATGGTCAAGGAGAGCAATAAGAGAGTCTGCCCCAAGGACACCTTTCAGAGTACTCTTGATGAGTTGAAACAAAAGGTAATTGACTGTGGTTGCCGGTTCACTTTTACAGAGTAGAGCCAGTGTAGTTCGACTGGGAAAGTACACCGCTACACCTATTTCTAGCGTGAAGCATTTCTTGTGCGAGATGGAAGGGTGTGGTTGCCGGCACACTTTTATATGCGGCAACCATCATAATTCTCGGGAGTAGCAACGCATCTGTGATTGACTTCAGATAGAACCCATGTTTTATTTGAAGTTGCTTACTGAAGTCCTTGCGTGTCAGTGATCAACTACCATCAGGTGGACTGCATGCTCGTTTGCCACTTTAATCAGATAAAAAAACATGAGGCGATCATCTAAGTCGATGAGAGAAGCAACTTATTGGTTGGACTATGATTGACTTTATATAGAATCTTGAAAAATATAAAGTTTCTTATAGATGTCTGGGGACAGTGGCAAAACAAACCTTTTATAAAGCAGAAGAAAGTATATAATTAAGGATATTTTGGATTTGAACGGAGACACTAAAATCGTCAAGAATTTTTAAAAAACTAGTTTTTCGTTTATATTAGGGTCGAAATTCGACCCCAATTTAAATAAAAAAACCTAAACCTTATATTGTACGAAGTACCACAAATATTTCTCTAACTTAAATAAATTGTAATAATTTTCAACTTATTTTGAACGCACCCGTTAAAGGTAAAAAGAGGTTTATTAACTAAGCTGCATTTAAAAGCAATAGCGGGTATTTTGACTAAGACATCTGACATTTTTGACGTTATGTGTTCAAGACATTGAATGTTCTATTTCGTTTATTATGTATGTGTTTGTGTCAAACGCAAGGTAGTGAGTGTAATTTGTTTTTAGTTGATTATAAGTATGTTTTATGTATTATTTAAAAAAAATAGTATTGCACAATCCTTCTCTACATCAACTATAACCGTGCGTAATTTCATACTCCGTCCGCGGCAAGTATCTTAAAAACACGTCAAAATTTTTTGCTTCACGTATTATCATATAGATACTCTGTTTTTCAAATTGTTATTTATTGTTTTCAGTACAAGATTCGCGACAAAATGCTACTTCTGAAGTCCACTGTCGCCATTGGCTTCGTGGTTATCCTGTTCTTCTTGCATTCTATTCCTGAGTTGAGTACGTAGCAGTTTTTATACTAAAGTCTTAACTGTAAGGAAACGTAAGGTTTAAGAAGGTCCAAGTTTCTCTACAGCTTAAATGAAAAATTGACAGTATTTACCAGATGGTAGAACCAGTCTAGCAGTCCAAAAGCAGTGATAGCCTAATGGTTAAAACTTGCCCTCTCGATCGGGAGGTCCGAGGTTCAAACCCAGGCACGCACCACTGATTTATGTGCGTATTATACATTAATTATCACTGCTTTTCGGTGAAGGAAAACATCGTGAGGAAACCTACACACCCGAGAGTTCTTAAAAAAAAAAAAAAGTTCTCGGAGGTGTGTGAAGTCCAACAATTCGCACTTGGCCAGCGCGGTGGACTATGGCCTAAACTCTCTCATTCCGAGAGAAGACCCGTGCCCAGCAGTGGGACAGTAATGGGTTGACGATGAAGAACCAGTCTAGTTCAATTGGGGAAGTACCACCGCCACACCTATTTCTAGCGTGAAGCATTTCTTGCGTTTCGTGTGGTTGCCGGCATACCATCTCAGTCGTCGGAAGTAGCAATGCATCTGTGATTGACTGCTGATAGAACCTTTGTTCTGTATGAAGTTGCTTACAGGTGTCCATGAGGGGCAGTGACCACTTACTATCAAGTGGACTGCATGCTCGTTTGCTACTGTAATCATATAAAAAATCGACATTTTTTATATGCTGCCGTCGGATCGGAACACTGTTTAGTTAATACCCCTACCTAATGTTCTCTGGGGCTGATTACGAATGATTATAGGCAATGGCCATCATACGGTCAGATGAACTGAATGCCCATTCACTTCTAACTGAAGTGATCCATAGAAGATTATAGAATCATACTAATATTATAATGGCGAAAGTTTGTGAGTTTGTATGTGTGCGTGTTTGTTACTTATTTACGTCTAAACGGCTGGAGCGATTTTTATAAAATTTGGTAGAGAGTTAGCTAACACTCTGGATTAACATATAGGCTACTTTTTACTTTGGGAAAATATCTTATTCCCACGGGACAATCAATATATTGATTTTTGACGCGGGCGAAGCTGCGGGGTTCAACTAGTCTTATTTATATACTACCGCAATCTTAAATACGATAATCTTATATTTTTCCAGACCGTGTCTCTCTGGGCTGGACGGCTCTCCT
This sequence comes from Spicauda simplicius, assembly GCA_949699795.1. NCBI lineage: Eukaryota > Metazoa > Arthropoda > Insecta > Lepidoptera > Hesperiidae > Spicauda > Spicauda simplicius. The sequence goes on from OX453084.1 coordinate 551,358, forward strand.
GGGCGCCATCCTGCTGCTGACGCTGGCGGACCGGGAAGACCTGGAGCCCATACTGCATCGGGTGGAGTGGTCTACTCTGCTGTTCTTCGCATCTCTCTTTGTGCTTATGGAGGTATATTGAATTACATCTCAGTTTAATTCAAAGACTTCATCTTCTGTTCTTTTTGCATTTTTATATTTCTTTATTAATTTTATAACGACGAAGTATTAAACAATTAAAATTAAATATTTTTTTATAATAAAAAAAAAGATTTATAAGATTTATTTAACAACTTAAATATATTTACAATTGTAATGTTCGTAAACAGCAGCAATAGTGTTGAACTGTGTCGCTACTGTTTACGCCCACCTCGGAGTACTTCACAATAAACTAATGATAATACTTAGATTAATTGTATTATATATTATTATGTATAGTAAATAAGGTGTATGCGTGTTTGTATTTGTATGTGTATGTGTGTGCTCAGCATAAATATGTGTACCTATATACAAAAGAATTACCTCATTTTTTTATATTTTTACCTAATTTCTTTCCTATGTGTGACAAACCAATAAAAATTGAAAATTCAAAGAACATATTAGATTTCAAGTACATTGGTTCTCTGTTCTTCTTATTTCTACCTTTATCAAACAAATAAAAGGTGGTAAGAAGCTCGGGGTTAGACTTCGAAACACCACCAACAGACCTGATTCGGCCTAATAACAGTGTAGCGCTGCAGTACCACTTCGACAGAATTCAAATTCAAATATTTTATTTTGCAAGGACATGGGTACATGAAATGATGTTGCTATATCTAATATATAAAATTCGCGTGTCACAGTTTTTGTTGCCATACTCCTCCGAAACGGCTTGACCGATTTTTACCAAATTTTATATGCTTATTCAGTAGGTCTGAGAATCGGCCAACGTCTATTTTTCATACCCCTTAAGGGTTGTCCACCCTTAACATTTTTTTTATTTTTTATATGGCAAAACAACGTTTGTCGGGACAGCTAGTGTTATATAAAGGTAGTTTCTCCAAGTTCCGCCTGTCAAGGCATGCAAAAATTTCAAATTACAATAATTTTAGGCGCAAACTATGTTGAATGTATGAATGTTTATTTTGCTAAAAGGCAACTTTTTCTTTACTGCTTTTGTCCATGGATTTGACTGCAGAAGTTGCAGACTTAGCAGGATTTTTTTTAAACGTCATCAACCTACTTTGGTACTACCATTGGTCTGTAATCTCATCTCAGGCTTAGGCCAGATACATCAGATACATACAGGCCAGTACATCGCCCTGGCCTTGCAGATTGGTAGACTTTTCACGGCTATGGGATATTTTTTTTGAAACACTGTAACTGACAATTTGTAATAGCCTTTATAGTATGTATGGGGCCGTTGGAGTATTACGTAAGCGCTGTTTGGGGGGGGGGTCTTTGTTTTGCTTATTTTGGATGACATGGGGGGTAGGGGGGTCTAGATGATGATTACGTCATCGCTAGTTATTTACTTTTTTATAATACTGTATAAAAAATCATTTTTAATTGAAAAATGTTTACGTAAGCATGGGGGGGAGGGGTAAGAGCTTCTCTTACTTTTGCTGACAAGGGGGATGGGGGGTAAATGATTGTAGTAAATTTGCTTATGTAATGACCGGCCCCTATATTATATAGGCATACAAAATAAAGATATTTCATTTTATTCCATTACGCTCTGTTCCATTTTCTTCTTCTATTCTTCTTCTCTTATTTCTTATGTTTAAAGAATCTTTATTCTCAAAAAGATTTAAATCACTTACATGAGAAAAATACTTAATTAGGAATAACAAAAATGCATTTGCCGATTCATACAAAAAGTCATACCTATCCAACGCATTTATTTTTAGTAGTACGTGGTTTGATTTAATAAATTCAACTAATTTGATCCTGAATGCTTTGAATGAGTGTACATTAATGCGCTGGTAACTTATTATAAACTAGGTGAATCCCACAGCTTCGCCCGCGTTAACTAAATCCGATTGTCCCGTGGGAATAACATATTTTCTCAGAATAAAAATAGCCTATGTGTTAATCCAGAGTGTCAGCTAACTCCCTACCAAATTTTATGGAGATCGCTCCAGCCGTTTAGACGTGAAGAAGTAACAAACATACACACTCACAAACTTTCGCCTTTATAATATTAGTATGATTTGTGCTCCCTCAACAGTGACTGTTTTCTTCCCGTAATTAGAGGTTTAAAGGTGGTAGAACCAGTGTAGTTCGACCGGGGAAGTACCACCGCCACACCTATTTGTAGCGTGAAGCATTTCTTGCGCGAGATGGAAGGGTGTGGTTGCAACACACTTTTATATGAGGCGACCATCTTAGTCCTCGGGAGTAGCAACACATTTGTGATTGACTTTAGATAGAACTCATGTTCTGTATAAAGTTGATTACAGATGTCCATGTGCGGCAGTGACCACTTACCATCAGGTGGACTGCCTGCTCGTTTGCTACTTCAGTCAAATAAAAAAAATAAAAATGTGTGCGTGTACTAGCGTACACTCGTAAGAAGTGAAACTTCATTATAACGTTATTTTTCAAAAAATAATTTACTATATGCAACTTTACAGAAATTGGTTAAATAAAGTTAAATTAGATAAAGTTTAATAAAAGGCTTTTATTAAACTTTATCTAATAATCTAATCTATAATAATCTATCTAATATCACGCGTGGTAGGGATAAGAAAAAGATGGCGTGTAACGGAAAAAAAAGATGGCGCGTAACAGAAAAAGATGGCGCGTAACAGTAAAAGATAGCGCGTAACGAAAAAAATGTTACACTAAATTTTTTCCAACCCCGATAAAGAAGTTTCACTTCAAAAAAGTTTGGGCTTTGGGCACCACAAGCAGACTGGATTTCATTTCTTTTCAATGAGTTGACTCGATAAATATTCTTTACAGGCTCTTTCGAAGCTCGGTCTCATTAAGTTTATTGGCGGTCTCACAGAATCTCTCATTCTGGGTGTGGATGAAAACGCCAGGCTTGCTGTCGCCTTGCTTCTTATGCTATGGGTGAGTCTTGTCAATTATTAATTCACTTAATTTTAATTAGCTTTAATTTAATATTAGAGTTCTCTGTACAATTATTGAATGCGGAGTAATCGTTGATCGAAGCAAAAAAGTCCTTTTTCAGTTCTACAATCAATTGGTGAAAGAAATCATCGTGAGGAAACCTACACACCCGAGAGTTCTTTAAAAAAAAAGTTCCTGGAGGTGTGTGAAGTCCACCAATTCGCACTTGGCCAGCGCGGTGGACTATGGCCTAAAACTCTCATTCTGAGAGAAGACCCGTGCCCAGCAGTGGGACAATAATGGGTTGTACCCTAATATCAGCGAGTATAATATACTTTCTTTTTGACGACCCGCGTGGCGCAGCGGTCAACTTACCGGTCTGACACGCAGTAGGTCCCGGGTTCGATTCCCGGCCAGACAGGTATCCGAATGATGAGTTATTCTTGTTCTGGGTCTGGGTGTTTTTGTATTTGTCTTTGTGTGTGTCCATGGCACCCACGACACAGGAGAAAATCCTACTGTGGGGCTATGAGTGTAGAAAGCGAAAGCGTTCTTTCAAAAAATATAAAACTACTGATGATAATTATTTCCAGGTGTCAGGCGTGACGTCGGCGTTCGTGGATAACATTCCACTCACCACAATGATGGTGAGAGTGGTGATCGCCCTGGGTTCGAATCCAAACCTGAACCTGCCGATGGCGCCGCTGATATGGGCGCTATCCTTCGGTGCTTGTTTAGGAGGTGCGTTGATTTAATAATAAATAATAAGTCTTAAACAGTGTAATAAAAACAACAACGGAATTATTTAACTTAAGAAAATGTTTAGTTTATCTGTTACAAAAAAAATAACTGTAGTTAAAAAAATCGTTCATATTATATCATAAGGAGTCAGTAGTAGGTACATAATTAAATTTAAACCTTCAACACTAGCCTTATTTTTAAATATGGCTTTTGCTTACGTTATAAGTTAGATTATACAAATTATACTTGTTTTTTAAAGTAGTCAAAACCGCTTATTAATTCTCATTTTCCTAATACCCTTGGCCATAGAATAAAAAAAGATGGCGCGTAACAGAAAAAGATGGCGCGTAACGAAAAAATGTTACACTAAATTTTTTTCCAACCCCGATAAAGAAGTTTTACTTCAAAAATGTGTGCGTGTACTAGCGTACACTCGTAAGAAGTGAAACTTCTTTATGACGTTATTTTTCAAAAAATAATTCACTATATGCAACTTTACAGAAATTGGTTAAATAAAGTTAAATTAGATAAAGTTTAATAAAAGGCTTTTATTAAACTTTATCTAATTTAATTCTAATAATTTATAATTCTAATTTAATAAAAGGCTTTTATTAGATAAAGTTTTATCTAATCTATAATAATCTATAATAATCTATCTAATATCACGCGTGGTAGGGATAAGAAAAAGATGGCGCGTAACAGAAAAAGATGGCGCGTAACGAAAAAAAAAGATGGCGCGTAACAGAAAAAGATGGCGCGTAACGAAAAAATGTTACACTAAATTTTTTTCCAACCCCGATAAAGAAGTTTCACTTCAATAATAGACAATATTAACAAATCGGCCTATATTATAGATATTGCTATTCCAAATTCCCATAATGTGCAAAACACAATATCCGAAAAAATATCCAAATTCGGTATATTTGGTTTCGGTAGGTCTTAAAGATGAAGATGAAGATCTTAGAGCAGCGATAGCCTAATGGTTGAAACTTGCCCTCTCGATCGGGAGGTCCGAAGTTCCAACCCAGGCACGCACCACTGATTTATGTGCGTATTAGAAATTAATTATCACTGCTTTTCGGTGAAGGAAAACATCGTGAGGAAACCTACACACCCGAGAGTTCTTTAAAAAAAAAAAAAAAACTCGGAGGTGTGTGAAGTCCACCAATTCGCACTTGGCCAGCGCAGTGGACTATGGCCTTAACTCTCTCATTCCGAGAGAAGACCCGTGCCCAGCAGTGGGACAGTAATGGGTTGACGACGACGATGTTTTCTTTTGGACCTTTTTTCTATCATATTTTTTCATTTTTCCAGGTAACGGAACCCTAATCGGTGCCAGTGCCAACGTGGTATGCGCGGGAGTGGCAGAGCAGCACGGCTACCGGTTCACCTTCATGCAATTCTTCAAAGTCGGTTTCCCCGTGATGATCGGCCACCTCATCGTCGCGTCTGGCTACCTGCTTCTATGCCACTGTGTGTTTACTTGGCACTAGGGCTTGTGATATTTAGGTTATTTATGGTTAAATTTTAGCTTGATACGTTTTTTTTATCTGACTGAAGTAGCAAACGAACATGCAGTCCACCTGATGGTAAGTGGCCACTGCCGCCCTGCGACATCTGTAATCAACTTCATACAGAACATGGGTTCCATCTGAAGTCAATCACAGATGCGTTGCTACTCCCGAGGGCCATGATGGTCGTCTCATGTGAAATTGTACCGGCAACCACATCCTTCTGTCGAAACGCAAGAAATTCTTCACGCTAGAAATAGGTGTGGCGGTGGTACTCTCCGGTCGAACTACGCTGGTTCTACCACCTTGTGTGGTGATGCCGGAAATCTTCGCTATTTTTCATCTATCAGCATTTTGGCTCCCCGAAAGACACAGGCCTCGCTTAATTGGTGGTCATGGTACTCCAAGCTCCAAGTCTCCTGTGCTGTTTGAATCCAACAGTTTCCCGCTGTCTTCTTCTTCTTTGGTTATCCGTCCTCTGTAAGACACAGGCCTCGCTTAATTGGTGGTCATGGTACTCCGAGTGGTCCTGTGCTGTTTGAATCCAGCAGTTTCCCGCTGTCTTCTTCTTCTTTGGTTATCCGTCCCCTGTAAGACACAGGCCTCGCTTAATTGGTGGTCATGATACTCCACGTGGTCCTGTGCTGTTTGAATCCAGCAGTTTCCCGCTGTCTCCTTCTTCTTTGGTTATCCGTCCCCTGTAAGACACAGGCCTCGCTTAATTGGTGGTCATGGTACTCCAAGCTCCAAGTCTCCTGTGCTGTTTGAATCCAACAGTTTCCCGCTGTCTTCTTCTTCTTTGGTTATCCGTCCTCTGTAAGACACAGGCCTCGCTTAATTGGTGGTCATGGTACTCCGAGTGGTCCTGTGCTGTTTGAATCCAGCAGTTTCCCGCTGTCTTCTTCTTCTTTGGTTATCCGTCCCCTGTAAGACACAGGCCTCGCTTAATTGGTGGTCATGGTACTCCGAGTGGTCCTGTGCTGTTTGAATCCAGCAGTTTCCCGCTGTCTTCTTCTTCTTTGGTTATCCGTCCCCTGTAAGACACAGGCCTCGCTTAATTGGTGGTCATGATACTCCACGTGGTCCTGTGCTGTTTGAATCCAGCAGTTTCCCGCTGTCTTCTTCTTCTTTGGTTATCCGTCCCCTGTAAGACACAGGCCTCGCTTAATTGGTGGTCATGGTACTCCGAGTGGTCCTGTGCTGTTTGAATCCAGCAGTTTCCCGCTGTCTCCTTCTTCTTTGGTTATCCGTACCCTGTAAGACACAGGCCTCGCTTAATTGGTGGTCATGATACTCCTAATAGTCCTGTGCTGTTAGAATCCAGCAGTTTCCCGCTGTCTCCTTCTTCTTTGGTTATCCGTCCCCTGTAAGACTCAGGCCTCGCTTAATTGGTGGTCACGGTACTCCTAATAGTCCTGTGCTGTTTGAATCCAGCAGTTTCCCGCTGCATTCTTCTTCTTTGGTTATCCGTTCCCTGTAAAACACAGGCCTCGCTTAATTGGTTGTCATGATACTCCGAGTGGTCCTGTGCTGTTTGAATCCAGTAGTTTCCCGCTGTCTTCTTTTGGTTATCAATCCATCTGCTCGGGAGCAACCCGTATCATTCTTAATCTTCGCTGCCACTCGAAGACCTTGTGTCTCAATTATTAATCGATTGTTTGCAAAATTGCTTCAGCTTAGTAACTTTGAGAGTTATATCAGTAAGCTTAGTTTCGTCTAAGGATATCTTTGCGAATCTTGACGAAGTACCAATAGCCAGCTTTTTTTATAAGATTGAAGTAAATGAGCATGCAGTCCACCTGATGGTGAGTGGTCACTGCCGCATGGACATCTGTAAGCAACTTCATACAGAACATGGGTTCCACCTGAAGGCAATTACAGATGCGTTGCTACTCCCGAGGACTATACAGGTCGCCTCATGTGAAAGTGTGCCGGCAACCACACTCTTCTATCGAAAGGCAAGAAATTCTCCACGCTAGAAATAGGTGTGGCGGTGGTACTTCCCCGGTCGAACTACACTGGTTCTACCACCTTGAAAGATATATTTTGTATACACTGTTTTTGGGTATGGTGTTAGTAATAATACAAAAAATTCTTAATATGAGATTATTAGACCTTTTAAATTAATCGCACAATTTTCTGTCACCAAATAAAAAAAAAGTATTTTTGAATGCTCAAAATGTATTGTAATAATTTTAGTTTTAATTTTAAGTAATTTAATATTCAAGAGTTGTTCGGAAAGTTTTTATTCGTCCGTGTTAATATAATTTAATTTAATTTATACTAAATTTCGACATAAATTAATTTATAAAATGTTTAAACGTAAATTAATTTATAAAAACTAATGGTACAAATAGACATTATTTAGGTTAATTATTTTAGATTATAGACTAAATTAATCTGATAATATGTAACGGGTTTTAGTTGATTGTCGATATTTCGACCCAGTTGCATGGATCGTGGTCACGGCGAAACTGCGATGGCGGGGAGAAACCGTTGACAAGCACTAGTGATAGATTCACTTAACTACCCTGCGTCTAGATTTTTTTGGGTTCCATATTATATCGAAGAGCAGTGATAGCCTAATGGTTGAAACTTGCCCTTTCGATCGGGAGGTCCAAGGTTCAAGCCCAGGCACGCACCACTGATTTATGTGCGTATTAGAAATTAATTATCACTGTTCGATGAAGGAAAACATCGTGAGAAAACCTACACACCCGAGAGTTCTAAAAAAAAAGTTCTTGAACGTGTGTGAAGTCCACCAATTCGCACTTGGCCAGCGCGGTAGACTATGGCCTAAACTCTCTCATTCTGAGAGAAGACACGTGCCCAGCAGTGGGCCAATAATGGGTTGATAAGAGAGTATGTCACAATACCAACTGTATTACGCACCAAACTGTATAATTTGTGATTTATTATATTTTAAGTATTACACTTCATATATGAACTATAAATTAAATAAATGTTTATATATATTTTAAAATCTGATAGTGCGGACGCTCTAAGGTGAAGAAGTGATAATATTTTACGCGCTGCTATGAGTACGCTTCATTTGATATGGGTATCAAATGAAGGGTACCCATGGCATTCATTTCATGGCTTCATTTGATACCCATATGAAAAGTTACCTTTTCATTTGATATGGGTATTAAATGAAGCCTGAAGAATGATGGGAGCGCGTTTTTCTAGGATAAATACAAAATATAAAATGGCGGTAATAAAAATTGTATTTTATTACAGTACCTTTATGTAATTTTATAATATTTATGTAATTTTTGTGTGAAATAAATTAATATTTTTATTTAATACTATTTGAGTGTACTTTAAAATGGAATGTTTATGAATATTTTGTTGTTGTATAAATACACTGTTAAGATTAAATTTAAAAATTATTGAACTAATTTTACACCATTCCGTTATTAATAATTTAATTTAGTTTACTAATATATTTTTATTACTTTTCTTAGATGTTTTGATAATACTATATTTGTAATAAAATATATTTTAATGATTTTATTTATTATCGCTAAAATAATATTGTAAATTTTATCATTTACTACATGGTACCCAGATAAACTTTAGTTTAAGAGAATAAATTAAAATTAAAAAATATAATAATGTAGGTATAAGTGTTTGATAAAAATAAAAAAATATTAAAAGATAATTTGTTTTTTATTGTATTATTATTTGTACTATACTACTTTCCAGACTGATTAAGTTTTAGAAATGTTTATTTGATGCTAATCTGCGTTATACTAGAAATTAGATTATTATTGCATACGTATAGATGACACGGAAAAAATATAGCACGAATACCTATTTTAATTTACCAAAAAATTACAATTATGTATTATGTAATTAACTAATTATGTATTATGTGTCCGCCAATTCGCACTTGGCCAGCGCGGTGGACTATGGCCTATAACTCTCTCAATGCGAGAGAAGACCCGTGCCCAGCAGTGGGACAATAATGGGTTGACGACGATGTATTGTGTTCTTTGTTACAAGGTCAGATTATTGGTCAACTAAAAAATAAAAAAAAACTGTTCAAAAATAGACAGTTTATGAGGTGGCAGAACCGGTATAGTTCGACCGGGAAAGTACCACCGCCATACCTATTTCTAGCGTGAAGCATTTCTTGCGTTTCGTTAGAAGGGTGTGGTTGCGACACACTTTTTTATGACGCAACTATCATAGTCCTAGAGAGAAGCATGTTCGTTTGAAGTTGCTTACAGATGTCCATGGGCCGTAGTGACCACTTACCGACAACTGGAGTGCATGCTTGTTTGCTACTTCAATTAGATGAAAAAACAATATAGGTATAAGGTAAACGCAATTCTAGACCTTATCACATTGGAAATAGAGCTCTAACTCAACGCTCTGCGTTTTGAGACTTGAATTATATTGTCAAATGTACTCATATTCTATTTACCTTCCTGCCAAGAACGTGCAATATGTGGAATGAGCCTCCTGAGGTATTCCCGGAGCGCTTCGACATGCGACTCTTCAAAAAAGGTGGAAAGATTTCTTCTTTATTGCCGGCGATGCATTCATAGGCGTCGGTACATAGGTCCATAGGCGACGGTAACTGCTTCCCATCAGGTGGCCCGTCTGCCTTATCGTTAGGTACAATTAGAAAAAAAATGTGTGCGTGTACTAGCGTACACTCGTAAGAAGTGAAACTTCTTTATGACGTTATTTTTCAAAAAATAATTTACTATATGCAACTTTACAGAAATTGGTTAAATAAAGTTAAATTAGATAAAGTTTAATAAAAGGCTTTTATTAAACTTTATCTAATAATCTAATCTATAATAATCTATCTAATATCACGCGTGGTAGGGATAAGAAAAAGATGGCGCGTAACGAAAAAAAAGATGGCGCGTAACAGAAAAAGATGGCGCGTAACGAAAAAATGTTACACTAATTTTTTTTCCAACCCCGATAAAGAAGTTTCACTTCAAAGATGGCGCGTAACAGAAAAAAGATGGCGCGTAACAGAAAAAGATGGCGTGTAACGAAAAAATGTTACACTAATTTTTTTTCCAACCCCGTTAAAGTAGTTTCACTTCAAAACATTCTCCATGCAACCTGCGACAAAATCAAATACACACAAAATGATTACGACGATGAACGATTTATTTATTTGATATTTTCAACATTAAAATAAGTGACTACCAAAAAATAAATAACTACGAGCAAAAACGCGTGGGGTGCGTCATATCATTATTTTAGTAGGTATGTCATGTAAGTCGTATACTCGTATCAGATCAGCTTTAAAATAACAAATTGTGCAGTAAGTATATTTCTACACTTTTTATAAAACTGTACAAAAAACACTCAAATTTATAATTTATTTCAATTAACACTTTAACATAAGAATAAATATAAATAGTACAATGTTTAACCTAAATTTACGATTTTAGTAACTAAAATTTACAATTATAAATAGAATAAATGAGCCAAATCGCTGCCCTGTAGAAATGTACCCAAGACACTAACATAACACGGGCTAGGAGATAATTACGACGCTGTTACACTTTACGGAATTAACATTTGGAATAACGTATAACTGGTATTGACAAGGATAACGTTCCGAAGCGGTGTAAGCGGCCGCACGTTATTAAAGTAATCCATTAACAAACTGAGCCGATCCACTTTTATGCATTCCGAGCACACGACATAATTTACGCCTACCCGCTCAACGTTGCGTTAAGAGAAGGTAGGTAGGTGCTACCCTGAGTTGTCCAAGTTAATTAATACTTTACGAACTATACGGCCGTTCCTGAACTTCCGGGATCAGAATAGGGCTACGGCATCCCCTGCCTGTCGTAAAAGGCGACTTAAAGGGGCTTCCGGGGTTGCAGACGGCTAGAGTGGGAGCTCGAACAGTTCGGTTAGGCGATCCCGGGAAGGACGGCGGTATGTGTGATCGCATACTATCGTAAAGACTAGACGGAGCGGTGGTCCCAGCCGCCCATCTGAGAGGAGCCCGATGGGGCAACGCGCTGGGAGGATTCCGGTTGAAGTCGTTTCGAGATCCCAGACCCCTCTTTTTTAGCGCTGAGGACGGCCACCGGGGGGGTTTTAGTGCGGTAAAAATCCCGCATAACCCTGTCGCTCCCACGGCGTTGGGTACCTTTTGAAGGTTTCCCCCTCGAGAACAAAAAAAAAAGACTAAACGGCGTTAATCATGAAATGTACATTTCCCGGTTTCCCTTTCATCCACCGACACACGCATAAATTCGCTACATCACTAATACATACAAACATGCAAACGTCACAAGCATAACATGAGGTGATAATTATTATGTAGACGGTCATTATATCATAAAATACTGAACGATACATATGGCTCGACTTCCGTCACAGTAAAGTTACTATCAACAAAGGTTACAGGGCTGTGTTATATATTCTATTTTATCTTATTAAAGGGCAAACGAGCATGCAGTCCACCTAAGCAAGTAGTCACTGCCACCCATGGATATGTAAGCAATCATATAGAACATAAGTTCCGTCATAAGTCAATTACAGATGCGTTAGCACTCCCGAGGACTATGATGGTCGCTTCATATAAACATGTGCTGGCAACCACCCTTCCATCGAAACGCAAGAACTGCTTCACGCTAGAAATAGGTGTGGCGGTGGTACTTTCCCGGTCGAACTACACTACTACTCTCCTAATAGACTAAAGTATTTTTTTTTATCTGACTGAAGTAGCAAACGAACATGCAGTGCACCTGATGGTAAGTGGCCACTGCCGCCCATGGACATCTGTAATCAACTACATACAGAACATGGGTTCCATCTGAAGTCAATCACAGATGCGTTGCTCCTCCCGAGGACTATGATGGTCGCATAAAAGTATGCCGGCAACCACACCCTTCTATCGAAACGCAAGAAATGCTTCACGCTAGAAATAGGTGTGGCGGTGGTACCTCCCTTGTCGAACTACACTGGTTCTACCTTCAAAAACCCTCGCATAATAGACTAAAGTATTTAGTTATACTAATGCGTGAGAAGGGGGGGATTGAAGAACAATGGCCTTCTCATTTCCAGATTGTCCAACAATAAGACAGAGTCGGAATAAAGTAGTTCTGATTAGTCATAAAACTAATTTTACAAAAGCGAATCTAATAAACCTTATGACCAAGACCATAATAGTCATAATCAATTTTATTATTAGTTAGCAATGAAACTGCATCGCTAATAATAAAAACTACAATGACATCGATAAGGCGCGCAAGCGCATATTCTCAATGTTAAGGCATGTTGTGTTGCCAGCGCGAAAATTGCGATGGAAATCAGGAAAAAGTTTAAAAAAATATTTTTTTATGACAATCGAAATAGAAAACGGCCCCGCAGTTCACCTGATGGCAAGTGACCACAGCCGCCCATAGACTGTAAGAACTTCATATATAACGAAGTGGAGGTGAAATGTGACGTCAGGAAGGCCAGGAGTCTTTATTACTGTCCATTCTTGAAGATTTTAAGTAAAACACAGGAGTTATTCTTCTTTGATTTAGTCACAATTGAGGAGGTCCGATCGCTTTGACGGTTAAACATGAATCTTTTTCTACCGGCAGGCGCTCGCCTTTTTATAACAATGTTTGGTGAGGTGACAATAACAAATTTATGGAGGGTAAACTAAATTGCAATTCTAAAAATCGCTAAATATTGCTAATTTAATAAACACAATTTTCGATCTTTAAACTAACTAAAACATTTATTTTCAGCAACGTGTTTTTCATAAATAGGTACGCGGTGTCGCGCCGACACATATTATTTACGTTAATTTTTTTTTTTCATTGCATACACTGCGATAGGTACCTATTGATAATAGATCAAAAAAAGGTCAAAGTGGTGCCTAAATATACAATAGTTAGATAGATTACATTATAGTCAGCGCGAATGAAGTCGCGTCGATTCTGCTATTACAAAATAAAGAAATCTCTTTTCATTCCATTTCTATAATTGTATTAACTTTAAATCGAGTTCATTGGCTTTAATACAAACCAGTTCTTGAACTATAAATATAAACCAGTTCCTAATATAAATATTTGTCTTTTTGGTATAATAGAACACCGATAAACAAAAAGATAAAATTGATAAAATGCTACTTCCGAGGACTAAGACGAGCGCCTCATGTGAAAGTGTGCCGGCAACCACAACCTTCCACCGAAATGCAATCGTAGACATAGATATGAAATAGGTAGAATAGATTAGCAGGTGGTAGAACCAGTGTCATTCGACCGCGGAACTACCACCGCCACACCAATTTCTAGTGTGAAGCATTTTTTGCGTTTCGATAGAAGGGTGTGGTTGCCGGCACAATTTATATGATTCGAGCATCATAGTCCTCGAGCGTAGCAACGCATCTGTCATTGACTTCAGATAGAACCCATGTTCTATTTGAAGTTGCTTACAGATGTCCATGGGTTGCAGTGACCACTTACCATCAAGTGGACTGCAAGCTTTGCTACTTTAATTAGATAAAAAAAAAGATCCGGACAGTCAAATCATACTCGTTCTATCGCCTAAGTTGAAACTTTAATAATTCTAAATTTTACCAATTACATAAATGCAAATTTGAAAATAACCTGGCAACACATCAAATATGTTTATCATCTGTTTTAGTTGTCAACCAGTAATATGGCACGACATTATTTATTTAGTAGCATTTCAGATTCAGCATCGCGCGATATCTACACACGTATTGTGTTAAAAGTGAAAAAAAAGAAAACTTAGTGCATTCAATACATTGGTAAACAAAGTTGTTGTTTAACGCTTCGCTAGATGGCGTTGTACTACTATAGAACTATTTGATTCAAAATATTTCATGGAAGAGTGCCAATGCATACAAGGAAAATTGCAATTATTTTATGGACTGTATATTTATTTTGTTGCTATGTGTGTTTTTACGTAACTTTTTAAATATAGACGTAGTATAGCATGCAGTCCATGCGTTAGTGGCCACTACTGCCCGTGGATATCTGAATTCAGAAAATCTTAGTTGTCGTCGGCCACAGATAGGTTGCAACCCTTAAAAAGAAAGGGTAAGGTGCATCGTCTCGGGTAAGTATCCCTTTCTCCCTTCAAACCAGCACAAAGCAGCATAATCAGTTTTAGGGCATAAGTATATCAGTACTTCTGGAATCGAACCAGGAACGGTCCTACCTTCATATCAACACAGAAAAGCGAACTGGAATCTCGAAACAAATATGAGTTTAAGTTATACACATAAATTATTTACTTTAATATTAGAATGGTTTCATAGATTAGAAAAAACGTACGGCACTCGGGGACTGCCGCTGTAAAGCTAGCATTTTTATCAACTTATGCAATTATAATTATTTATTTACTTATGTAGTATGTTTTTTCTTTGTTACTAATTCAAGTTTTTTTCTTTGATACTATATACTTCTTCACAAAGCTGCTTACTTATGCGTCCGATTCCCGAGCAGCTCGTCTCGATCCGTGCAAGCTTCGTACTGTCGTAACACATACACGTTAAGCGAACGCTCGACCGCGCTACATGGTAGGCGGAGTGGGGGGTGTTAGGTTTTTTCGTTACGGGATTTCTTGATTCGGTCGCCGCGCTCAAAGCCCGCGATAAAAAATAAGCAATAGCTTAATAATCTATTAGTATTATATTTTTTGTGAGAATGTATGTGTTTGTTGCTCTTTTACGCGAAAAATACCGATTGAGTTTCTCTGAAATTTGGCCCACATTTAGTTCATGCTAGATTAACACATAGGATGCTGGCACACTTTCATATGAGGCGACCATCATAGTCCTCGGGAGTAGCAACGCATCTGTGACTGAAGTCTATTTGAACCTTTGTTCTATATGAAGTTGCTGACTGTCCATGGGTGGCAGTGACCACTTACCATCAAGTGGACTGCATGCTCGTTTGCTACTTTAATGTTGTATATAAATAAATAATAGTTAAAAAAAACTAAAAAACACGCTTTTTATAGAAAACCGAACTTAAAAATAGAAAAAAATTTAAATGAATTAAAATTAAGAAAATAGTGTTAAAAATTTCTATAAAAAGCGTGTTTTTTAGTTTTTTTTTTAACTATTATTTATTTTCTACTTTTTAGTCAAATAAAAAAATGGAATAATATTATCAAATTAGTGTATTGTCATCGGTCCTCAATAAATCTACAAAGTTTGAACGAAATCTGGCCGTTTAAAGTGGGTCAAAATCGCGCCCAAAGAAGTCGGTTACAAACATACAAACAAACATACAGGTGAAGCTAATACAAAGATTAATAATGGATGGAATTTATAGATTTGTGTGTCAGTAATTTTGCAATATACGGGAAATACTTTATGCTGTAATATTATATGTAATACGACCTTCACGCTTGAGTCTATATGCGTAAACAACGGTTACTTAGACTAGATCTAACATCTAAGTATAGATTATTTTTAGATGTATAAATTTTTGCGTTATACGGTCAGGATAAAATCGGTCTTTTTTTTTTTTTTTTTTTTTATTTAACTGAAGTAGCAAACGAGCATGCAGTCCACCTGATGGTAAGTGGTCACTGCCGCTCATGGACACCTGTAATCAACTTCATACAGAACATGGGTTCTATCTGAAGTCAAACACAGATGCGTTGCTACTCTCGAGGACTATGATGGTCGCCTCATGTAAAAGTGTGCCGGCAACCACACCCTTCTATCGAAACACAAGATGCTTCACGCTAGAAATAGGTGTGACGGTGGTACTTCCCCGGTCGAACTACACTGGTTCTACCACCTTCAGTGGTAATTGTGTGGTTAAATTAACTTATCATGATCATTGCCGAGGAGGAGGTTTGACGACCCGTGTGACCACTCGTCTTGACGCGACACTCGCTACTGAAGTACCGCGAAAACCCCTTAGCGGCCTCGTCAATGCATATGTGTGAGTGTGCCGTTTTCGAACGCTTGTAGGCAATTTCCATACTGTTCCCAACATTTCTACTGTGTTATGTACGGTCTACCTTGAAAGCTGTATTTAAAATGTTGGATTTGTTTTTGTAAATCACATTTACTGCATTAAAATAACAATAATCGATCTAGCACACGAGCCGCATTAATCAAGTTTTGACTGACTTCCAATTAAATAATTTCTAGTTATATTTATATCGTCCCTGTAGCCTCGGGTCAGAATAGGGCTACGGTATCCCCTGCCTGTCGTAAGAGGCGACTAAAAGGGGCTGCAGACGGCTAGAGTGGGAGCTCGAACCGTTCGGTCAGGCAATCCCGGGAAGGACGGCGGTATGTGTGGTCGCATACCGTCGTAAAGACTAGACGGAGCGGTGGGCCCAGCCGCCCATCTGGGAGGAGCCCGATGGGGCAGCGCGCTCGGAGGATTCCGGTTGAAGTTGTTTCGAGATCCCGGAGTCCTCCTTTTCAGCGCCGAGGACGGCCACCGGGGGGGTTTTAGTGCGGTAAAAATCCCACATAACCCTGCGTCGCTCCCACGGCGTCGGGTACCTTTAGAAGGTTTCCCGCTCGAAAACAAAAAAAAAAAAAGTTATACTTATATGTCGATAACATTCTGCTACAATAACTGCAAACTAGAAATTAATATGAAAACAAAAACGCGGCTGCTAATACAGATTTATTTAATTTAACCCTTTTATAGGAATTTGTCAAAATCTTAACATAACCGTGATGAAAAAATCGTAACTCCCTCCTCCCCTTTTCTGTAAACACAGGTGCCATATTTCAAAATTATACAGGGTGTTTGATACACAAACAAAGGTCAAGGGTCCGACAAACGAAGTGGGCATGTTCCGGGACCCATTTGGAGAATACAAGGCCAAAAAAACCATGACCCTTTATTTTTTTTTGTTAAAATTTCAGTTTTCACCGAAATTGTACCAATTTAACTCCATAACTTTTTAAAAATCTATTTTAGACTAGATGTTTTAACTTTAATTTATTGTCTGATGATACATCTTTTAGCCACGCATGGAAAACTTAGGTACAATCACAGCTAATTAACTGGTGTAGAGCTCATAATTATAGTGAAAAAATAAAAATATATTTTACGTCTTTCAACTTTGTCAATGATTAAAAAAAACACTAGCAATTCTGGAGGTAATATGCATTTAAAAACATCACCATTTATCATGTATTAGTACAACATAAGAAGTTGGTATACTAAAACAAGAGCAAGCAGAAGTGGGATAGCGTAGGGGGGTCCGCTCCTGGCGGCACTTTTTGGGGGGCGGCAAAATATTTATATTGACGACCTTCTTTTTTGGTCGTCAATTTGCAGAGAGGTGAAAAGAGTAAGTAAAGCTCGCAACCTTGTTTTTTCGCCAAAAATAAATTTTACTTGATGGGCGGCAAATTCTGCTTCCGCCCCGGGCGCCATGAAGCCGCGCTACGCCTATGGCAAGTAGACGGAGCCGCGGGACGGTTGTAGTACAATAATTCAACCGGGGAGGTATCATCACCATACCTATTTCTAGCGTGAAGCACGTTGCGTTTCATGAGGGTGTGGTTGCCGGCACTTTTGTAATTGGGCGATCATCGGCAACGCATCTATGGTTGATTTCAAATAGAACCCATGTTCTTTTTGAAGGTACTCACAGATGTCCATTTGCGGCAGTGACTACTTACCATCAGGTGGACTGTAAGCTTGTGTGCTACTTTAATCAGATAAAAAAAACATGCGCTCAAAACGCTTTAAACGCTTTCTACACTCATAGCCCCACAGTAGGATTTTCTCCTGTGTCGTGGGTGCCATGGAGACACACAAAGACGAATACACAAACACCCAGACCCAGAACAAGAATCTAAACTTATCATTCAGATACCAATCTGGCCGGGAATGGAACCCGGAACCCACTGCGTGTCAGACCGGTATAGTAACCGCTGCGCCACGCGGGTCGTCAAATTATCATAAAAACATTAGGTACCTTCCGACGCATTGAGATAACTTATTACGAACGCATCGCTGGCAAGTATACTCGTATGCCATCTGCATGATTAAACCGTGGAATCTAGTGATATATTTTATCTTACGCTAAACTCTAAACTGCAATATCTTATCAGATTGTCGTCGAGATCATTTTTATAATTTTAAACTATTTGCAAAGATAAAGAATAAAACTTTCGCATTTTTTATATTAGACTGCATGTCATTTGTTACTTTTATATCATTTAAAGATATTTTTAATATTTTTTTCTAGATTCCTCTCCAAATGCCCTGATCCCATAATGGACAGAATCCTGAAGGTCTTCAGAGACCGTGGACGGGACTCGAACCAGGAACTGAACAGGAGCAGGTATTCCCTGGTATCCTGTGGGGAACTCTCCGCTGATGCTTACCAGATATGGATGGGGCTGCCCGAAGAGGTCAAGTGTGATCCGTCTCTGGAGCCTATAAGGAAACGGTGTGAGGAAATTGGTATGTATAAAATTATGGTGTGTTTGTGAAGAAAAAAATACAGATTATTACTATTTGATTATATATGTGTGTGTGTGTTTGTGTGTGTATGTGTGTGTGTTTGTGTGTGTCTTTGTGTGTGTGTATGTGTGTGTGTGTGATTGTATAAGCATGTGAATGTGTGTGAATACACCTGAGTTACACTAGTTGATTAATGTATTCATTTCTTTGTTACGCGTTGCTGCCCAAACGGTGTGACGAATTGTAACACATTGCTTATCATTAGAATCGTCTCAGTGGCAATCTTATAATATATTTGCCATATTTGCCATACGTTTGTTTGGCAAACGTTGTTTTGCCATATAAAAAATGTTAAGGGTGGACAACCCTTAAGGGGTATGAAAAATAGATGTTGGCCGATTCTCAGACCTTCTGAATAAGCATATAAAATATGGTAAAAATCCGTTTCGGAGGAGTATGGCAACAAAAACTGTGACACGAGAATTTTATATATTAGATAAGTGTAAATTGATTTCAAATGTAAGTACTTAATGAAGGTGGTAGAACCAGTGTAGTTCGACCGGGGAAGTACCACCGCCACACCTATTTCTAGCGTGAAGCATTTCTTGCGTTTCGATAGAAGGGTGTGGTTGCCGGCACACTTTTACATGAGGCGACCATCCTAGTCCTCGGGAGTAGCAACGCATGGTGTTTGACTTCAGATAGAACCCATGTTCTGTATGAAGTTGATTACAGGTGTCCATGAGCGGCAGTGACCACTTACCATGAGGTGGACTGCATGTTCGTTTGCTACTTCAGTCAAATAAAAAAAAAAATACTTACAAAGTACTGTAGTACTCTTTTATCTCATTTCAGTTTTGCAGTTGGCTTTTATTTTTATATGACGACCCCCGTGGCGGAGCGGTGACCATGCCGGTCTGACGCGCACTGGGTCCCGGGTTCGATTCCCGGACAGACAGGTATCTGTATGATGAGTTTAGACTCATGTTCTAACTGGGTTTTTGTATATTCGTCTTGTGTGTCCATGGTACCCACGACACAGGAAAAAACCCTAATGTGGGGCTATGAGTGTAGATCTTTTTTCATATAACTAACTAGCTAAACTAGAAAAACTATTTAAATTACAAACTCTATAGTATTATCTAAAAATAGAATGCAATTTTATCTTCGTCTAGTACCAAAATTTACTTTTATGTAAATGTCAATAGGTATTTGACTTAAAAATTGTCACCCATCTCCTAAGTGAGTCATAGGTGACCTAATATAGATTTTGCTAATTTTCGTTCTACCTAAATGGTGTTTAAAGGCTAATAGGCATACATGACAAAAAGCCTATATTAGTTGTTGCCTGACATTGAACAGAACATGTACTTATGATGTCATATTATAAGACAAGATACATCACTACATAGAATAAAAAAAAAACGAAGTTGTCCGCCATCTTGTAGCGGCGGCCATCTTGGATTCACAATAAATTCAATATGGATAGTTGTATTGTCATCAGAATCAAAGGCGTGTACCAAATTAATTGGTATACGCCTTTAATTTGGTACACGCCTTTGATAATTTGGTAATTAAAGGGAAAATTATTTAATGTAAATGCGGGGAATGTACTTGTAACTCCCAAGCAACATCTAAGGGAGAGGGGAGTCTGAAAAACAGCGCTAGATGAAGTCTGTCGTGCTAGCAGAAGCTGAGACTTCCCCTTTGCGCATAAGTTATATAAGTTAGAAATAAGCTTGTATTGTACATTTATTTATGTTGTGCAGCAATAAAGTATTATTATATTAATACGTGATGCAAAAATTTGTGACGGATTTTTAAGTAATATGCCGCGGACGGATTAGTATGAAATTTTGCACGGTTATAGTGGACGTAGAGAAGGAGTGCAGAATGTTAATATTTTTTTCAAATAACGCATATATCATACATAAAATCAACTAAAAATACATTACACACACTACCATGCATTTGTCACAAACACTTAAGTACTTAGTAAATGAAATAGAACATTCAATGTCTTACTATGAAAAGACACAACGTCAAGAATGTCAGATGACATTTGATTTGAATTAGAGAAATATTCGTACTAATTTGGACAATATGAAGTTTAGTTTTTTAATTTAAATTATGGTCGAATTTCGGCCGATGCGACGGGCGACTAGTTATTATTATTATTTTATTTCAGATCAATCGGCTATCGGGAAGAGGGTTAAATTTCAATTACTAAATTTGACCCAAACAAATGGGTTAGCTAAATAAAACCGTTTAAAAACTAATTTAACATAGTTTTGTGTTACCTCTTTCAGGTGAAAAAGAAAATGGCGTTCCAAAGACAAATTCAGATAAAGAAAAATCAATATCGGAGTCTGTAACCAAAACTGAAGATGTGGGACTCAGCCATGGAAAATCGGAAGGAGGGGATATATCTGAACTGTCCAGTGGACAGATGGATGATACTACGTAAGTCCTTTTTTGCTTTATGTATTTTTATAAATTTTCACCACTAAATAATTTCAAATTATTTAATAAAAATCAAATAATTTAAATCAAATAATTTCAAATTATTTAGTGACGAAAATTGTGAGCAGTGATAGCCTAATGGTTGAAACTTGCTCTCTCAATCGGGAGGTCCGAGGTTCGAACCCAGGCACGCACCACTGGTTTATGTGCGTATTAGAAATTATAACTGCTTTTCGGTTAAGGAAAACATCGTGAGGAAACCTACACACCCAAGAGTTTTCGGAGGTGTGTGGAGTCCACCTATCCGCACTTGGCCACCGCGGTGCCGTAGTCCACCTAAAACTCTCTCATTCTGAGAGAAAACTCGTGCCCAGCAGTGGGACAATAATGTTTTATACCCGAAATAATTTCAAATTAAAGCAGTGGATGAAGTCTCAGTAGTAGTCATTTGACACTATCTTAATCAAAAGTCCAAAGTTCGATTACCAGGCACCTTTGATTTTTTGAAAAGAATGTAAGCGATCAAATCAGATAATTCGTCCCTGTAGTTCTGGGATCAGTATAAGGCTACGGTATCTCCTGCATGTCGTAAGAGGCGACTAAAAGAGGCTTCCGGGGTTGCGGGCGACTAGAGTGGGAGCTCGAACCGTTGCATACTGGGACTGAGCAATAATATGCATTACTATAGTATATTTAATAAATTATTATATTAATACGTGAAGCAAAAATTTGTGACGGATTTTTAAGTAATATGCCGCGGACGGATTAGTATGAAATTTTGCACGGTTATAGTGGACGTAGAGAAGGAGTGCAGAATGTTAATATTTTTTTCAAATAACGCATATATCATACATAAAATCAACTAAAAATACATTACACACACTACCATGCATTTGTCACAAACACTTAAGTACTTAGTAAATGAAATAGAACATTCAATGTCTTACTATGAAAAGACACAACGTCAAGAATGTCAGATGACATTTGATTTGAATTAGAGAAATATTCGTACTAATTTGGACAATATGAAGTTTAGTTTTTTAATTTAAATTATGGTCGAATTTCGGCCGATGCGACGGGCGACTAGTTATTATTATTATTTTATTTCAGATCAATCGGCTATCGGGAAGAGGGTTAAATTTCAATTACTAAATTTGACCCAAACAAATGGGTTAGCTAAATAAAACCGTTTAAAAACTAATTTAACATAGTTTTGTGTTACCTCTTTCAGGTGAAAA
Source organism: Spicauda simplicius (assembly GCA_949699795.1). NCBI lineage: Eukaryota > Metazoa > Arthropoda > Insecta > Lepidoptera > Hesperiidae > Spicauda > Spicauda simplicius. Next base: position 573,768 of record OX453084.1, read on the forward strand.
AGAAAATGGCGTTCCAAAGACAAATTCAGATAAAGAAAAATCAATATCGGAGTCTGTAACCAAAACTGAAGATGTGGGACTCAGCCATGGAAAATCGGAAGGAGGGGATATATCTGAACTGTCCAGTGGACAGATGGATGATACTACGTAAGTCCTTTTTTGCTTTATGTATTTTTATAAATTTTCACCACTAAATAATTTCAAATTATTTAATAAAAATCAAATAATTTAAATCAAATAATTTCAAATTATTTAGTGACGAAAATTGTGAGCAGTGATAGCCTAATGGTTGAAACTTGCTCTCTCAATCGGGAGGTCCGAGGTTCGAACCCAGGCACGCACCACTGGTTTATGTGCGTATTAGAAATTATAACTGCTTTTCGGTTAAGGAAAACATCGTGAGGAAACCTACACACCCAAGAGTTTTCGGAGGTGTGTGGAGTCCACCTATCCGCACTTGGCCACCGCGGTGCCGTAGTCCACCTAAAACTCTCTCATTCTGAGAGAAAACTCGTGCCCAGCAGTGGGACAATAATGTTTTATACCCGAAATAATTTCAAATTAAAGCAGTGGATGAAGTCTCAGTAGTAGTCATTTGACACTATCTTAATCAAAAGTCCAAAGTTCGATTACCAGGCACCTTTGATTTTTTGAAAAGAATGTAAGCGATCAAATCAGATAATTCGTCCCTGTAGTTCTGGGATCAGTATAAGGCTACGGTATCTCCTGCATGTCGTAAGAGGCGACTAAAAGAGGCTTCCGGGGTTGCGGGCGACTAGAGTGGGAGCTCGAACCGTTGCATACTGGGACTGAGCAATAATATGCATTACTATAGTATATTTAATAAATTATTATATTAATACGTGAAGCAAAAATTTGTGACGGATTTTTAAGTAATATGCCGCGGACGGATTAGTATGAAATTTTGCACGGTTATAGTGGACGTAGAGAAGGAGTGCAGAATGTTAATATTTTTTTCAAATAATGCATTTTTCATACATAAAATCAACTAAAAACACATTACACACACTGCCTTGCATTTGTCACAAACACATATGTACTTAGTAAATGAAAATGAAAAGACACAACGTCAAGAATGTCAGATGACATTTGATTTTTAATTTAAATTACGGTCGAATTTCGGCCGATGCTACGGGTGACTAGTATTTAATAAATGTCAAAGTGTAGCGTATCTTGCCAAACAGGGCTTTCTTTTACTGAACTGTAAGGCAAGATACTGGAGCTAACTTTCATTACCATGTAAAAAAAACATGATTGTAATAATATTAAAAAAAAATGGATATAAATAAGAAAAACCGACAAACCCGCTGAGTTTCTTGCCGGATCTTCGCACTTCGTATTCCGATCCGGTGGTAGTGTAAGAAAAAAATGTAACTGACAATTTGTAAGTGCCTCCACAGGCCAATACAAAAAAGAAAAAAAAAAAACACCGTCGTAAAAACCAGACGAAGCGGTGGACCTAGCCGCCTATTTTAGAGGAGCCCGATGGGGCCAACGTTCAGAGGACTCCAGATGCGTTTGCGTTTGCTAATGAGTGACCTTTGATGACCTTTTTTTTTCGAGTTTTCAAAGTTAAAGTAAAATACACCTTTTCTTAGTTCCTCAAAACACAGAATGGATTTCTTATTGGAGTTTTTATTTTCCATATTAACTAAAGGCAAGTTTTCAATAATCGAATCTCTAGATAGAACTTTTGTTCTTTTTTTTGTTATCGACGGGGAAACCTTCAAAAGGTACATTACGCTGAAAAAGCGACGCAAGGTTATATGGGATTTTTACCGCACTAAAACTAACGGTGGCCGTCCTAAGCGCTGCGTGAAGGAATTCGGGATCGCCAACGGAACACAACCGGAGTCCTCCGAGCGCTATGCCGCTTTCGAGCTCCTCCCTGGTGAACGAATACGCTCATCGTACCTTGTGTTTTACGGCGGTATGCAACCACACATGCCGCTGTTCTTCCCGGGGCCGCTTGCCTGAACGCCTCGAGCTCCCACTCCAGCCGCCCGCAACCCCGGAAGCCCCTCTTAGTCGCCTCTTACGACATGCAGGGGATGCGGTAGCCCTATTCTGGTCCCGGAACTACAGAGACAAGTACCTTTGTCCTATACGAAATTCTTACAGATGTATATGGGAGACAGAGATTTTATCATAATAGCATGCTCGTTTACAAATTTTAATTTGAAAATTAGTAATTGAGTTAACATAAATAATCCTTTTTTTCAGACGAAATAAATCACCCACCGACGTAAGAATAAAACAGGTACAGGCATATTATTTAGTACTAGATGATGTATAAATGAAATAGATCCTTAAGCTGTAATAACTAACGCCACACCTGTTTCTAGCGTGAAGCATTTCTTGCGTTTCGGTGGATGGGTGTGGTTGCCGGCACACTTTTATATGAGGCGACCTTAGTCCTCGGGAGTAGCAACATCTGTGATTGACTTCAGATAGAATACCTGTTCTGTATGAAGTTGATTACAGATGTCCACGAGCGGCAGTGAACATTTACCATCAGATGGACTGTATGCTTGTTTAGTATATGAAAAAAATATTTAAAGAAAATTCATATCAGATTTTTTTCTTTTAATCTTGTAATATAAAAAATGTTATTTCATAATATGTGATATACCTAATAATGTTTTATTTCGTTATATTATATTCAGCATTTTTGGTTTGTAGTGCAAACACACACAACAAGGGAAACTACCAAATTGTAAAATCTATCAAATGCTGTACGAATTTCTAATCATACATCGATTTTATTCACTTGCAAATCTGCAAGTGAATAAAATCGATGTATGATTATCTTTAATTGTAATAATGCCATACTATAATATTTTTAATAGAGATCAGTTATTGTTATGTTTTGACGCCACGTAACAGATGTTAGTATTTCTAATATATTTCATATGGCATTGTATGATATTGAATTGTGTGTAATTTATTAGGTATCTGAATTTGACAAAGATTTTATTGATTGACATAATACTTTTATTATAAATTAAATATTGTAATAATTTGATTATATTAATGATTTATCTGATTATACAATAATAATGATAATTGTACATTAATATAATTTAAATTTCTATATTTTATAAATTTGCATGCCTTGACAGGTGGATCTTGGCGAACTGATATGTATATTTATATAACGTTTTACTGTAGAATAATCTGTGTACCCATGTCCATGCAAATAAATAAATAAATCATCACTTTTTCTCAGTCCTCCAATAATTTGCATTTCCAGGCATCAAAAACAAAATACTATGTGAAGATGACGCTTCTTCTCGGCTGCTGGGTCTTCTTTACAACCATATTCTTGATGTACAATGAGAAGAGCGAAGTAGTTCGAAACACGGCGGTGACATCTGCTGGTGTGAAGCGTAAGGTTTTTATTTTATCTTATTAAAATATGAAGGTTTGTGAGTATGTGTAGAGTACTGCTGGGCACGGGTCTTCTCACGGAATGAGAGAGTTAAGGCCATAGTCCACCGCGCTGGCCAAGTGAGAATTGGTGGACTTCACACACCTCCGAGAACTTTTTTTTTTAAGAACTCTCGGGTGTATAGGTTTTACTCACGATGTTTTCCTTCACCGAAAAGCGGTGATAATTAATGTATAATACGCACATAAATCAGTGGTGCGTGCCTGGGTTTGAACTTCGGACCTCCCGATTGAGAGGGCAAGTTTTAACCATTAGGCTATCACTGCTGTATTATTTATATATATAAGATAAAATATGTCATGTAACTGATCATACCCTAAGGTATGATATACCATAAGGAATGATTGAAAAATCATACCTTGTTGTGTTAGCATCAATTCTCAGCTTATATATATATATGCAAGGTTTTTAAGAAACTTCAATAGCGTGTTTCAGAAAATCGCAATATACGCTTTCTAAACTCATAGTCCCACACTAGGATTTTTTCCTGCGTCGTGAGTACCATGGACACACAACACGAATACACAAACACCCAGACCCAGAAAATGAATCTAAACTCATCATTCAGATACCTGTCTGGCCGGGAATCGAACCCGAGACCCATTGCGCGTCCGACCGGTATGGTAAACTCCGCCACGCGGATCGTCAATATATAAGTATTTTATTTACAGGTTACTCGCTTAATATAAAAAGTGAAAGAGTATTAGTAAAATTATCTGGACCATTTTTATCGGAACAAGCGGAGATTAAGTTAGATCAAAATGAGTATGAAAAAGCTGATAAAATGGTTGTTTGGTTTGAAGGAAGAAATCATTCAAATGAGGTGAGTATATGCAATATACACAGGGTTTTTGTGAGCACCTAGGGATACAAAGTACCGTTAAAGGAGATTTATAAATTTTGCGGAAAAATCTTAAAGATGAGGGAATTAAAAAAGGAAAAAAATGGTAACATTTTCAATTCTTTTTAAGAGGTCAAAATAACCCAATATAAAAAACGTGCGGCACTCGGGGACTGCCGCGGTAAAGCTGTTGCATAACATTTTTTCTTTGATTTTAATTCAAGTTTATTTTATTTGATATTATATACATTTTCACAAACAGCTGCTTACATATTCGTCCGATTTCCGAGCAGCTCGTCTCGATCCGAGCTTCGTACTGTCGTACCATATACATAAACGTTAAGCGAACGCTCGGCCGCGCTACATGGTAGGCGGAGTGGTGTTAGGTTTTTTCGTTACGGAAATTCTTGATTCGGTCGCCGCACTCAAAGCCCGCGATAAAATCATTCTTTCCTGGACAGTAACGGCATTGCCTCGTATGATATTATGATCTTAAACGATTAAAATATTTTTGTTCTTTTTCTCTCAAAACAGTGGTAAAGGGGTACAAAAATTGAGTTTTTGGGTTGCGTTCCATAGACGTTCACAAAGTCCACGCTCACGACCACAGATTTTCCCGTTCCACTAGCTTGTGAGCGTTACTGACTATCTAGTGGAACGATCACTTCGTCCCATCTTATTAGATGGGTCGTCGTGAGCGTCGCGTGGGCGTAAGTCATGACGTCATGAGTGACGTATTCGCCGCGATCACAACGACCGCGGTCGTCTTGTGGAACGACGTTTTGGGCGTCTCGGGCGTTATGAGCGCCATCCGGAATGCACCCTTGGGGCATGCGAATTGACAAAAGAATTCGCATGCCCCCAAAAACCAACGGACACAGAAGACCTGATTGTGGATAGTAGAGATAGGAATATTAGAAGCAATTTTAAACGTTAAAATAATGTTTGATAATGATGATGACAGAACAAATATAGTAAGATGCTATAATTTTACAAGGACGTTTGCTACAGTATTGTAAATATTGTTTTTCCGTCGCGCAGTTTTTATTCTTATGCAATTAAAGTAGCAAACGAGCTAACATTTCATGATTACTTGACCACAACAATTAGGCGCATAAAACAAAAGTGGTTCAATACCCCGCACCTCGCTTCGTACCCCGCGCATCCCCTAGTGACGTGCAGTCGTGTATCGTCTAGGTGCTTACGTTAGCCAGCACGTGTTTAATGTTATTTCGTTACAATATTAGTTTAATGAGTGATTGTTGAATTTTTAAAGTTATTATTAAATTAGTTGATTATTCGTCAATAAACCTCAAAATGGGTAGGAAAAGGACTATTCGTGGAGGAGAAAGGACTCTTACATTCAAAATATGCATTTTTTTAACAAAATAATAGTATTGGGCTCAGTACTCCTGTCTCCAAAGTCGAAAATCGAATGTGTGGTGCAACAGGCATCAGTCTATCCTATCCTACTTCCTACTAATATTATAAATGCGAAAGTTTGTGAGGATGTATGTGTGTTTGTTATTCTTTCACGCAAAAACTACTGAACGGATTTAGTTGAAACTTTACAGTAATATAGGTTATACATCAGAATTACACATGGACTATAATTTATACCGATTTTTTTGTAATAAGGTATAACGGCTGTAGGCTATAACGAGAAATATCAGATTAGTCGCAAAAAAAGTTGTCCTCTGAGAGCTATCTTCGCGTACGCTGCCTAAACCGTTGGAGATATCCAAATACAATGTACGGTGGGATTGTTTGGCTCACATAGATCTAAATAAAAGTCCGCGACAGCATATATCTATATTTTATGTATAACCCACAATAACTCTTTTTATACTTTGAAAATTAAAAAAATATGAAGTTGATGTTTCCATGGGTTTTATACAAACTAAATATTAATCCTTATCAAAATAAATGATTTCAAAAAATCAAGCATCTAATACAGATTAAATCTACTTTTTACACTATGTAAATTGGTTATGTAGTTTAGAAGATATTACGAGTATAACATATTGCGTACTCAATTGATTGACCGGCAGTACGCGCCGTGCGCCGCCGCCATATACAACGAAGTTATATAAAATTAATATTTAGGTAAATGGTTATAAATCACGGAGCAAAATGGGAAAGGTCAATGTGAATGACGTCCCTGTAGTTCCGGGATCAGAATAAGGCTACGGTATCCCCTGTTTGTGGTAAGAGGCGACTAAAAGGAGGCTTTCGGGGTTGCGTGCGGCTAGACTGGGAGCTCGAAACACCCAGTCAGCAACTTCGGGAAAGATGTCAGCATGTGTGGTCGCATGCTGTCGTGAGAGCCAGGATGCAAGGAGCTTGAACAGTCCAGCCAGACGATCCCGGGAAGGATGGTGGTATACCTGTGGTCGCATATCGTGGTAAAGACTAGAAGGAGTGGTGGACCCAGTCGCTCACTTGGGAGGAGGCAATGCACTCAGAGGTTAGATATGGCATTCAATCGTCATCGACCTTTTAATGTTACACAACTCTGCACATATGTCAGATTAGCAGTAGTTTACGTCGTAGTTGACCACGCTAGCTAACTGCGCGTTGGTAACCGTCACGTGTTTTGAGACCCTTTCTTAAAACTTTTAATTTCAGAATAAGTATTAATATCCGTTGCCGACAAAACTAATTCATATTAATATACGTGCCTGTGATTTGAAATTTGAACACACAGATTTAGGAAGTAGGGCAAGGGTTCAATCTGAAGTCAATCAGAGATGCGTTGCTACTCTCGAGGACTTTGATGATCGCCTCATATAAAAGCGAGCCGGCAGCCACACCCTTCTAATGAAACACAAGAACTGCTTCACGGTAGAAATAGGCGCGGCGGTGATAACTCCCTGGTTGAACCATTGCTCTACCACCTTGCAAACTTTATGTGGCAGACTAAATTCCACGCGAGCGAAGCCGCGGGCAAAAGCTAGTTACACATATAAAAAAAGAAAGAAAATATTCCATGTATGCGAATATATTAAACACATTAAAGTGCCTTATTAAATACTCGACTATTGAAAATACACCACTATGGTGTATGTTATAATAATGGTATACCTACATACTTTTGGTATTTGGTAATAGAATATATTTCGTATCGGGATGGGAAATCCCTAGTTCTAATGACGTTTCAACTGTCGTGCGCCTAATTGTTTTGGTCGAGTAGTAGACAATGCCACAATAGACATGTGTAATCAGTGTCATTATAATTACATATTTATGCAATACGAGCCACCCGTCGCAACGGTCGAAATTAGACCGTAATTTAAAATAAAAAACTAAAGCATCATATTCTCCAAAATAGCAGGAATATTTTTCAAATAAATTGTAATAATTTTCAACTTATTTAGAACGCACCCGTTAAAAGTAAAAGGAGATTTCATTAGCTAAGCAGCATTTAAAAGCAATAGCGGGTATTTTGACAAAGACATCTGACATTTTTGACGTTATGTGTTTTCATGGGGTACGTTCCATTACACGATCACAAAGCGCACGCTCACAACCGCAGTTTTTCCCGTTCCATTAGCTTGTCAGCTTTAATGACGTATTCTCTACTGGAACGATCTCTTCGACCCACCTTATTAGATGGGTCGTCGTGAGCGTCGCGTGGGCGTAAGTCATGACGTCATGAACTCATGAGTGATGTATTCGCCGCGACCACAACGACCGCGGTCGTCATAAGGAACGACGTTTTGGGCGTTTGGGGCGTTGTGATCGCGTTCTGGAACGCGCCCATAGTAAGATATTGAATGTTCTTTTTCGTTTATTATGTATGTGTTTGTGTCAAATGCAAGGTAGCGTGTAATGTGTTTTAGTTGATTTTATGTATGTTTTATGCATTATTTGAAAAAAATATTAGCATTGCACAATTCTTTTCATCAACTATAACCGTGTGTAATTTCATACTCCTCCGTCTGCGGCAAGTATCATAAAAACGAATCACAAGTTTTTGCTTCACGTATATCATAATACATAATTATCTCACACATATTACACCTATAAGTTTTTAAACGTAACACTAATAAAAAATATTTAATTTTGGCAAAATATGAGATTATGTTAAATAAATAAATAATCCTATTGATTATTTTTAAGCAGTGTAAAATTATTTGCCACTATAGCAAAAAAAACTGAATAAAAATATAATACAATAAATATATAAGGGGGAATAATTATGCAACAAAAGTATTTTTTACCGTTTTAAATAGATAAAGATACAGAACCCTTCATGCGCGGGTCTGACTCCTACTTAGCCGGATTTAATTTAATTATTTTAAACAGTTTTGTATTTTTTATTTTTTATTTATATATAATCTTTTTTTATCCGACTAAAGTAGCAAACGAGCATGTAGTTGATTACAGATGTCGCAGGGCGGCTGTGACCACTTACCATCAGGTGGACTGAATGCTCATTTGCTACTTCAGTCAGATAACAAAAAAAAAATGTAGTTCACCTGATAGTAAGTGGTCACTGCCGCCCTGCGACATCTGTAATCAACTTCATACAGAACATGGGTTCTATCTGAAGTCAATCTGTGATGCGTTGATACTCCCGAGAACTATGATGGTCGCCTCATATCAAAGTGTGCCACCACACCCTTCTATCGAAACACAAATAAATAATAGTTTAAAAATACTAAAAAACACTCTTTTTATAGAAAACCGAAATAAAAAATTGAACTATTATTTATTTTCTACTTTTTAGTCAAATTAAAAAATGGAATAATTTTATCAAATTAGTGTATTGTCATCGGTCCTCAATAAATCTACAAAGTTTGAACGAAATCTGGCCGTTTAAAGTGGGTCAAAATCGCGCCCAAAGAAGTCGGTTACTAACATACAAACAAACATACAGGTGAGGCTAATAAAAAGCTAATAAAAATGCTTCATGCTAGAAAGAGGTGTGGGGATAGTACTTTCCCGGTTGAATTTCACTGGTTCTACCACCTTTAAAGGTGATAGCTAGACAGTTGAAATGTTCACAGATGATGTATTTCTGTTGCCGCTATAACAACAAATACTAAAAACAGAATAAAATAAATATTTAAGGGGCCGTACAAAAAAGTGATTTTTTTGTCGATATTTATAGACAGAAAAATCATAATAATTATAGTAATTAATTATTTATTATATTTAAATATTTTAAACAGTTTTGTATTTTGTTTAAATAATCTGTTTAATTTACAGATAACAAACCCATGGACAATCATTCTGCAAGACGAGGACCACGACTACAACGAGGGAGAAGAAAGATATAAGATTTTTCGTTTGAATTTAACGAATTTCGAGAATATCACCATGGCGGCCCGTACCACTTCCAAAAATGTTATAGCTTTTACGCTGAGTTATACCCTCGATCCGCTAGATGTCACTACTGGGGTCATTTTTGCTGTAATTCTACTCTGTGGATTGTATGTGTTGATTATTTTTGAGGTAAGAAAGCACAGCAATATCTTTATTTTTTAAATGAAATTAAATGTATTTATTTTGTATAGGCCTACGGGGGCACTTACAAATTGTCAGTTACATTTTTTTCTTACACTACCACCGGATCGGAATACGACCTCAACTGAAAGGATCCGGCAAGAAACTCAGCGGGATTGTCTTTTTTCTTATTTATATCCATTTTTTTATTTAATTACAATCATGTTTTTTACATGGTAATGAAAGTTAGCTCCAGTATCTTGCCTTACAGTTCAGTAAAAGAGAACCCGTTTTTAAAGTAAAGAATTCGTAAAGAATTTTCTTTGAGCAACACCGGACAGCATTTTTATAATATTAAAGTAGCAAACGAGCATGCAGTCTTCTTGACGGCAAGTAGCAACTGCCATCCGTAATCAGAGTCTTACCTTTTTTTACCTGGCTGAAGTACCAAACAAGCATGCAGTCGACCTGATGGTAAATGGCCACTGCCGCCCTGCGACATCAGTAATCAACTTCATACAGAACATGGGTTCTATCTGAAGTCAATCACAGATGCGTTGCTACTCCCAAGGACTATGATGGTCGCTTCATGTGAAAGTGTGCCGGCAATCACATCCTCCCATCTTGCGCAAGAAATGCTTCACGTTAGAAATAGGTGTGGCGGTGGTACTTTCCCGATAACTTCACTGGTTCTACCTCCTTCAACTTTACAACCGGCTACACCGAATCTAGAAACAAACAGTGATTAGACTATCGACCGGGGAAGTACCACCGCCACACCTATTTCTAGTGTGAAGCATTTCTTGCGTTTCGATAGAAGGGTGTGGTTGCCGGCACACTTTCATGAGGCGACCATCATAGTCCTCGAGAGTAGCAACGCATCTGTGATTGACTTCAGATGGAACCCATCTTCAGTGTGTAGTTGCTTACTTAGTTGTCCATAGCGAAAGCCACTTACCATCAGTTTGACTGCTTTGTTACTCCAATCATATAAAAATACCCCCCCCCCCCCACGCTATTTCACTGATATCGTAACCGTTATTAAATTGACAACGTTGTCACCACCGCACACGACAGTGTGATGGTGACAGCGATGGCCTAACGTGGAGGTAAGAAATAAACACTTATTGTTAAAAAAAAAGAAGAACTATTGTGACACGGACGATCAGTCTGTGGAGTTTTTGAGTTATAATAAAAAAAAAAAAAACCGTTATTAAATTAATCCGAACACTATCAATTCTCATGCTATGATCTTTCAGGTGGTAAACAGAACGATGGCAGCTATCATAGTCTCAACTACCTCCCTGGCAGCGTTAGCCTTAGTTGGAGAGAGGCCATCTCTCCCAGAGATCGTATCCTGGCTGGACGTGGAGACCCTGCTGCTGCTCTTCAGCATGATGGTCCTAGTGGCTGTGATGGCTGAGACCGGGATTTTTGACTTCCTTGCTGTTTTTACTTTTGAGGTAAGTTTCACAAACTGATATGATACGTTAACATACTATACCTTTTTTTGAGGGGGAAACCTTCAAAAGGTACCCGATGCCATGGGAGCGACGCAGGGTTATGAGGGATTTATATTGCACCAAAACTCTCCGGTAACCGTCCTCGGCGCTATAAAGAGGACTCCTGGATCTCGGACCGACCGCAACAGGATTCCTCTGAGCGCGTTGCCCCATCGGGCTCCTCCCAGGTGGGTGGCTGGGCCCACCGCTCCGTCTAGTCTTTACGACGGCATGCGACCACACATACCGCCGTCCTTTCCGAGATCGCCTGACGCCTGACGCCTGAAGGGTTCGAGCTCCCTCTCGAGCCGCCCGCAACCCCAGGAGCCCCCTTTTGTCGCCTCTTACGACAGGCAGGGGATACCGTAGCCCTATTCTGGTCCCGGAACTACAGGGACGATCATACTATACCTATACAGTTTTAGTAATGGGAGATCTCGCGCCAGGCTAGGTTGTCATGCCTGCGGTGTGGCCGTGCTCCGATTGTCTTTGTTCGGAACTTGTATCATCGTCAACCCATTACTGTCCCACTGCTGGGCACGGGTCTTCTCTCAGAATGAGAGAGTTTAGGCCATAGTCCACCGTGCTGGCCAAGTGCGAATTGGTCCACCAATTCACACACCTCCGAGAACTTTTTTTTTTTTAAAGAACTCTCGGGTGTGTAGGTTTCCTCACGATGTTTTCCTTCACCGAAAAGCGGTGATAATTAATGTATAATATGCACATAAATCAGTGGTGCGCGCCTGGGTTTGAACCTCGGACCTCCCGATCGAGAGGGCAAGTTTTAACCATTAGGCTATCACTGCTCTAAACTGTATATATGCGGAACTTGTATATATGCAGGATATTGAGAATACATCGATAGCGTGTTTCGAAGTGAAGTGAAGAGAAGTACTAGTCGCGCCATCTCTTGATAAGTTGCGGGAATTCTCCTCAGCGCCATATCTTGATGAGTTGCAGGAAGTCACCACACAGTACATTTCATGATTAACGCCGTTTAGTTGTATGGTTCGTAAAATATTAATTAACTTGGACAAGTGAGGGTAGCTCCTACCTACCCTCTCTTAACGCAACGTGCGGGTAGGCGTAGATTATGTCGTGCGATCGGAATGCATAAAAGTGGATCGGCTGACTTAGTTGAGGGATTACTTTGTTAAACGTGCTGCCGCTTACACCGCTTAACGGAGCGTTATCCTTGTTAATACCAGACAAACGTTATTTTAAATGTTAATTCCGTAAAGTGTGATAGTTAAATCAGTGTCGTAATTATCTCCTGGCCCGTAATTCTTACGCCCCCAATTGAACGCTACAATGACTGATTTAGGATAGGCCACCCTGCCTATATATACATATCTATATGCTGACTTGACGATCCGAGTGGCAAAGTGGTCACCATACCTCTCTGAGATGCAAAGGGTTCCGTGATGGATCCGGCCGTAAAGACATCTGGATGTAAATTTACATTTCTGTTCTGTGACATACAAGGACGTAGACATTCAAAGACGAATATGCAAATATTGGGTATTTTCATATTTATCTGGGTATTTGCATCTTTGTCTTTATACATGGGGATGCCATGTACAAAGACAAAGGTGCAAATAACATGGTAAAAACAGAGGTACGACATAAAAAAATATTACCATAGTGTTATGATTGTAGAAAGTCGTGTAATATGGCTCGTTATCCGTATCCGTATACGTGAACGACGCGCGTGGAGCAGCGGTTACCATACCGGTCTGACACGCAGTGGGTCCCGGGTTCGATTCCCGGCCAGACAGGTATCTGAATGATGTGTTTAGATTCTTGTTCTGGGTCTGGGTGTTTGTGTATTCGTCTTGTGTGTGTCCATGGCACCCACAACACAGGAGAAAATCCTACTGTGGGGCTATGAGTGTACAAAGCGTGTTTTTTTTAATATAATTGTGATTTCAGGTCACCAAAGGCAGATTATGGCCGCTAATATATCTCCTCTGCATGATAACAGCAGTTCTGTCCACATTTTTGGACAACGTCACCACTGTTTTGCTGATGTCTCCTGTTACGATCAGGTACTATTTTCTTGTCCTATCGGTCTAGATTTTTTTATCTGACTGAAGTAGCAAACGTGCATGCAGTCCACCTGATGGTAAGTGGTCACTGCCGCTCATGGACATCTGTAATCAACTTCATAAAGACCATGGGTTCTATTTGAAGTCAATCACAGATGCGTCGCTATTCCTGAGGACTATGATGGTCGCCTCATGTGCCGGCAAACACCTCCTTTAGTAGACCTATACAAAATAAAGACATTTCATTATTGTTTGAAGGTGGTAGAACCATTGTGGTTGGACCGGGGAAGTACTTCTTGCGTTTCGATGGTTTTGGTTCGTTTGTTTTGGTTGCCGGTACACTTTTAAATGAGTTGACCATCATAGTCCTCGGGAGTAGCAACGCATCTGTGATTGACTTCAGATAGAACCCATGTTCTGTATGAAGTTGATTACAGATGTCGCAGGGCGGCAGTGACCACTTACCATCAGGTGGACTGCATGCTCGTTTGCTACTTCAGTCAGATAAAAAAAAATTACAGTAGTAATAGCGACATAAAAAGAGATAATAAAAATCTTAAACCATATTTTGTTACAAATACTAATACTTATTTCCAGGCTTTGTGAAGTAATGGATTTAGACCCAGTACCAATCCTGATGTTCATGGCCATATACAGCAACATCGGTGGCACCGCCACCCCGGTTGGAGACCCACCCAATGTCATTGTGGCGTCTAATAAGGCTGTAATACAGGCGGTGGGTAAATTAAGATTTTTGAAGTGAAACTTCTTTATCGGGGTTGGAAAAAAAATTAGTGTAACATTTTTTCGTTACGCGCCATCTTTTTCTGTTACGCGCCATTATCCGTTACGTTACGTTATCCCTACCACGCGTGATATTAGATAGATTATTATAGATTAGATTATTAGATATAATAAAAAGCTTTTAGATAAAATAAAAGGCTTTTATTAAACTTTATCTAATTTAACTTTATTTAACCAATTTCTGTAAAGTTGCATATAGTAAATTATTTTTTGAAAAATAACGTCATAAAGAAGTTTCACTTCTTACGAGTGTACGCTAGTACACGCACACATTTTTTTAACACATTTTTATCATTTAAGCTAATTTTTTCGTCGGCTATTATCTTTGGTCTATTATTATACATCGCATTACAAATATTTGTAGATAAGCCTACAGAAATCTGGGATTTGTTCTGAGACAATCTTAAGGCATTACCAATATTGCTGCGATTAAGGCATTATATGATGCATTGATTAGGAGTAATCTGGAACACAATGCAGTCATATGAGCCCCTTATGAGGCAAAATATACGCTAATGTTAGAACGTGTCCAGAACAAGTTCTTAAGACAACTATCAAAAACTATACGGCGTCTAGCCGTGCTATCTGTTGATGTATCCCACATAGGGATTGCAATTCGGAAAACCGGATCCGGTAATCCGGCGGATCCGGCACAAATTTACACAAACCGGATCCGGTACGAATTCACCACCAGATCCGGACCTCCACCGGATCCGGTGATTGTATACTTTGACAAAGATTTCACATTACAAAAATAATTAGAGTAAGAAATTGATCCTTTTTTTAACACTGTTTTAAACATTCGATTGATGCCGCCGGATCCGGCCGGATTGAGAAAAAAACGGCCGGATCCGGCCGGATTGAAAATGAGGCCGGATTGCAATCCCTAATCCCACATTATTTGTATTAGGAATGGTACAACAAAGGGCACACCGAGAGTACGCATTTATCGCGTACTTGCTCAAATTACTGCGTGGTATAGCTCATAATCCTAGTGTACTGTGCCTTGAATTCTGGGTCCCAGACGGGTACGTATGGAGACGTCCGCGCCCTCTGCTGCTGGTCGTACCGACGGCCAGGACCAACCTTTTAGCTAAGGCACCTTCACCCAAGCTCTCTGTACACTCAATCAGGTACATGAAAAACTGGATGTCATTTCATGTCACTTGAGTGAATTCGCAAAAGTTGTTTTTGATATATTGTCTTACAATAATACGTGATTATTTGTTATAATAATAGAAAAGAATGTTAAGCTTTTTAAAAAATGTAAAATTGCCTACGCTATCGTATTGGGTGTTACCTGTAAAGATAGACGTAAGTCTGTATAAATAAATAAATTACACTCGGCGGCAGCTTAGGGGAAAAAGGCGCTCGTGAATAGTGTTATAACGTTGTAAATTATGACACCAGAAAAATACTTTTAACCGACATTTTATTCTCAATAGGCTATTTGAAAATGCGAAAAATTAAGTGTCAATTACTGTTATCAGTATATATTATGAGTTTAAGAATGGTTATTTATTAACAGAAGTTTAAAATAATAATTAAATTTATTTAAAAATCCTTAAATAAAAATGCATTTTTTTAAACGTTAGTCACGTGACACAAAATGCTCCTGATTGGGCGGGTTTATGATGACGTCACTTGCTTGTAAACTTTCGTTTTTTGTTTACAACAAATGTATGTGGATGATATGAGCCACAGATGACAATACAGGCAAGTGACGTCACCAACCCGCCATATTGTCAAAGTAGCGTTTATGCGCGCTATTTAAATATTGAATTTTTATTTTGATATTTTTCAGCAAATATGTACCAAAATTAAAAAAAACTTTTACTTGGTTCCATAACCTCTGCTAGATAATATAAAATGGATTTTAAAAACCTGTCAAATAGCCTATTCTTTTTCAATAATGACAGCTCTGCCACGTCAATCATCGCACCTCTCCTCTCCTCACCTCCTCTGTCACCGCACTACGCTACATTAAAGCATCTCATCACTGCTGCGTTACAGTGTATTGAGAATCTTGTCACCGCTCCTCATCATATTATCATTATATAGCATCATATTATCATATTATAGCATTTGATCAGTGCTACAATATTGTTGTACAAGTTTATTAACTTTTCAGGGAATCAACTTCACAAACTTCACAGCACATATGGCATTGGGTATACTATTAGTGTGCATACAAACATCCGTGCAGATTAAATATATGTTTAGAGACCCCAACAAACTGAGGCTCAAGATTCCTAGGGAGATACAAGGTATTAACTTTTAGCTATTACTATAAGAGTTATGAAGAGCAGTGATAGCCTAATGGTTGAAACTTGCCCTCTCGATTGGGAGGTCCGAGGTTCAAACCCAGGCGCGCACCACTGATTTATGTGCGTATTAGAAATTAATTATCACTGCTTTTCGGTGAAGGAAAACATCGTGAGGAAACCTATACACCCGAGAGTTCTTAAAAAAAAAGTTCTCGGAGGTGTGTGAAGTCCACCAATTCGCACTTGACCAGCGCGGTGGACTATGGCCTAAACTCTCTCATTCTGAGAGAAGACCCGTGCCCAGCAGTGGGACAATAATGGGTTGACGAGAAGAGAGAAGATAAGAGTTATAACTTTTTTGGTAAAATATTATTTTGCCAGATGGTAGAAACAATGAAAATCGACCAGGGAGGTACTACCATCATACTTATTTCTAGCGTGAAGCAGTTCTTGGGCGAGTTGAATGGTGTGGTTGCTGGCTCAATAAAAATGGAACGACCATGTTAGTCTTAGTCTTTTTTATTAAAGGCCAACGTTTGGCCGCGACCTTACCTGATGTTAAATAAGATGCAGCCTAGGATGTTACACGCTTGCCTAGATAAAGTCTATTCACCCTCGTCTTAAAAACTTCTGAATTATAGTCTTCCAGAATAGCAACATTTCTGTGATTGACTTTAGACAAATCCCCTGTTCTGTATAAAGTCGCTTACAGATGTCCATAGGCAGCCGGGAACACTTACCATCAGATTGACTGCATGCCCGTTTGCCACGCCAATGTTATAAAAAAAGTTAACAATGAGGTAGCTATCTTAGTCGTCGAGATTAATAATAATAATATAATTTATACAAACAAAAATAACAACAATTTTTTTTAAAGTATAAAATTATCACTAGACAACGTTCAAAAATAGAAATAAAATAATATAATAACTAGGGGGCAAAGGAGTTGTCCCTGTAGCCTCGGGGTCAGAATAGGGCTACGGTATCTCCTGCCTGTCGTAAGAGGCGACTAAAAGGGGCTTCCGGGGTTGCAGACGGCTAGAGTGAGAGCTCGAACCGTTCGGCCAGGCAATCCCGGGAAGGACGGCGGTATGTGTGGTCGCATACCGTCGTAAAGACTAGACGGAGCGGTGGGCCCAGCCGCCCATCTGGGAGGAGCCCGATGGGGCAGCGTGCTCGGAGGATTCCGGTTGAAGTCGTTTCGAGATCCCGGAGTCCTCCTTTTCAGCGCCGAGGACGGCCACCGGGGGGGTTTTAGTGCGGTAAAAATCCCACATAACCCTGCGTCGCTCCTACGGCGTCGGGTACCTTTGGAAGGTTTCCCCCTCGAAAACAAAAAAGAAAAAAAAAGGGCAAAGGAACTGTCTCAGCTTGTTGCTGACACGAGACCTTTGTCCCGGGCAGCGCTGAATTAGAAAATTTGATTAGAAACGCATCTGTGATTGACTTCAGATAGAACGCTTATCATTAGGTGGGCTGCTCGTTTCCTACTTAATTTATTTTATAGGTTTTTGTACACAGATACAAAATCAATACATTCATAATATAACAATAGTACAAAGGACTGCTTATTTCAAAATGAAATTTCTTCCAGCAGCCTTCTTAATCTTGTAAAATACACCATTTCAGATCTTCGTCAGCAAATTTCAATATGGCGGAGAGCAGCGGACTCTCTCCCTCATCTCAGCAAAGATGTCCAAGTGGTGAGGGAGAGACTGGAGAGGAAGATCAAGAAACTAAACCTTCAACTGGAGAAATCTATCAAGGAGACAGGGAAACGAGCCTGTCCGAAAGACACCTTTCGGATTACTCTTGAAGAACTGAAGGGAAAGGTAAGGAAAAATAATTATTGAAGTGAAACTTCTTTATCGGGGTTGGAAAAAAATAGTGTAACATTTTTTCGTTACGCGTCATCTTTTTCTGTTACGCGCCATCTTTTTTTTTCGTTACGCGCCATCTTTTTCTGTTACGCGCCATCTTTTGTTTTCGTTACGCGCCATCTTTTTCTGTCACGCGCCATCTTTTTTTTTCCGCTACGTGCCATCTTTTTCTTATCCCTACCACGCGTGATATTAGATAGATTATTATAGATTAGATTATTAGGTAAAGTTTAATAAAAGCCTTTTATTAAACTTTATCTAATTTAACTTTATTTAACCAATTTCTGTAAAGTTGCATATAGTAAATTATTTTTTGAAAAATAACGTCATAAAGAAGTTTCACTTCTTACGAGTGTACGCTAGTACACGCACACATTTTTTATATATGGCGATCATCTTAGACCTCAAAAGTAGCAACGCATCTGTGATTGTGATCGGTGATTTTAAATGAAGTTCTGTATAAAATTGTAAACAGATATTCATGTGATTAGGTAATCATTGTAACCCATAATCGGACATCATATTTTTATTTTTTTATCTGACTGAAGTAGCAAACGAGCGTGCACACCTGATGGTAAGTGGTCACTGCCGCTCTGCGACATCTGTAATCAACTTCATTCAGAACATGGGTTCTATCTAAAGTCAATCACAGATGCGTCGCTACTCCCGAGGTTTATGATAGTCGCCTCATATCAAAGTGTGTCACGATACCCTTTCCTCGAAACGCAAGAAGTGCTTCATGCTAGAAATAGGTGTGGCGGTGATACTTCCCCGGTCGAACTACACTGGTTCTACCACCTTCTAATTTAGCACATACAGAATTTTCTCTACTTTTTGTTTTGTGGGAATTAAGTGCTTTTATTTTTTCTAAGACCTCTATTGTCATTAAGCTTGACTTGAACTTGACTTGAGCTGTTACTCAAGCTACGAAGTAAAATCGTTAGCGTGATTCAGAAAGGCATACAGCGCCATCTAGTTGTAGTGCCGACAAATGCTTTCAAAATGAAATGAAATGGATTTAAAATCAAATTGATTCTTAAGAAGTTTCACCTTTTTTCTGTTTTCAGTATAAAATACGAGACAAGAATCTCCTGATAAAGTCATCAGTAGCGATCGCGTTCGTCGTCATTGTTTTCTTCATGCATTCTATTCCCGAGTTGAGTAAGTATATATAAAACGAAATCTTATTAATACTTCTTACTAGTTAACCCGGCGAACTTCACTTTTTTAAGTAGGCATGACTGTGTTATAAACGTAAGAGTAAAAAAATATAATCAGAAAGCTTCGAACTTCTAAGCTATCGGGAGTTACACGTGTTATTGTGAGTCAACCATAAAAGATACACATATGCTGTCGTGGGATATTTTTTATATAATTTTAAGGAGAACATTTCCGTCATACATGATTTCTGTGTAGCTTTAACTATTAGGGTTACACACGCGACGTAAGCTTAAATAATGGAGGAACTTCTCCCGTTTTCCTAACATTTCCCTTGACTGCTCTGCTCCTATTGATTGTAGCGCGATGAAAAATATACTTTAACCAGCTCAGAAAAATGAAAAATAATTGTACCAAGTTGCGTTAAATTCCGTCGAGTAATTTTTGTTTCTATAACGGTTATACAGGCAGACAGACAGACGGACAGACAGACAGACAAAAATTTTACTGATTGCATTTTTGGCATCAGTATCGATCCCTAATCTGATGTGCAAAAAAATTCATGCAGTCTAGAGATTACACCTCAATTTGATCACAGATCATCAGTACCCTCGAATGTATCAACGCACCTTTTTTTATCTGACTAAAGTAGCAAAGCATGCAGTCCACCTGATGGTATGTGGCCACTGCCATGGACAACTATAATCAACTTCATACAGAACATGGGTTCTATCTGAAGTCAATCACAGATGCGTTGCTACCGAGCACTATGATGGTCGCCTCATATAAAGTGTGCCAGCAACCACACCCTTCCATCTCGCGCAAGAACTGCTTCACGCTAGAAATAGGTGTGGCGGTGGTACTTCCCCGGTAGAACTACACTGGCTCTACCACCTGTGATTGACTTCAGATAGAATCCGTTTTGCATGAATTTATACACAGATGACCTTGGACGTCAGTGATCACCATCAGATGGACTGCATGCTCGTTTGCTATTTCGGTCTGATAAAAAGATAAGATTTATGTCAATCACATAGAGTTCAAAGTTCGGTGCGTAAGGATACAGTTAGTGTTGTGTGTCGTGATATGGAACTTAAAAAAGAAAAACGAACTAGACGTAGGGTAGATAGGTTAATCTATCATTAGTGCTTGTCAACGGTTTCTCCTCGCCACCGCAGTTTCGCCGTGACCACGATCCATGCAACTGGGTCGAAATATCGGCAAAAAGAATTCGAAAATGATTAAAAAGCCGCATATCGTGAGTCTCCGTTAAATATTAAAATGTGTCAATTCCGCGATAATATTAGTCTAAAATCATAAAAAGATAGGGTTGATTTTTAACCTTCCTTCCAGACCGTGTCTCTCTGGGCTGGACGGCCCTCCTGGGCGCCATCCTGCTGCTGACGCTGGCGGACCGGGAAGACCTGGAGCCCATACTGCATCGGGTTGAGTGGTCTACTCTGCTGTTCTTCGCTTCTTTGTTTGTTCTTATGGAGGTATTACTTTATGGTGATTTACACCTGATGGTGCGGAGCAGTGATGGCCTAATGGTTGAAACTTGCTTTCTCAATCGGCAGGTCCGAGGTTCAAATCACTGCTTTTCGGTGAAGGAAAACATCGTGAAGAAACCTACACACCCGAAAGATCTTCAAAAAAAAGTTCTCGGAGGTGTGTGAAGTCCACCAATTCGCATTTGGCCAGCGCGGTGGACTATGGCCTAAACTCTCATTCCGAGAGAAGATCCGTGCCCAGCAGTGGGACAATAATGGGTTGACGATACGATACACCTGTTGGTAAGTGATCAATGCTGCCCAGGGACGTCTGAAAGCAACTTCATATAAAACATAGGTGATATCTGAAGACAATGCCATGCGTTGCTCCTCCCAAAGATTATGTTGGGCGCCTCATATTAAAGTGTGCCGGCAACCACACGCTTCCATCGAAAAGCAAAAATGCTTCACGCTAGAAATAGGTGTAGCGGTGGTACCTTCCCGGTCAAACTACACTGGTTTTTCCTTCAGGTGGAACTCCAGATTTTTTTTATAAGATTGAAGCAGCAAACGAGCATGCAGTCCACCTAATGGTAAGTGGTCACTGCCGTCCATGGACATCTGTAATCAACTACATACAGATGCGTTGCTACTCCCGAGGACTATGATGGTCGCCTCATGTGAAAGTCTGCCGGCAACCATACCCAAGAAACGCAAGAAATGCTTCACTCTAGAAATAGAAATCAGGCCTCAAAATCAGGACACCAATTTTATAATTCCAGGCTCTCTCCAAACTGGGCTTGATCCTCTACATCGGTGGTTTGATGGAAGCTCTGATCCTGAAGGTGGATGAAAGTGCAAGACTCGGTGTGGCAATTATGCTTATTTTATGGGTGAGGCTATTTTCTTAGTGAAATTTCTTTATTTTTAAGTTTTTTTTTTTTACATTTTAATAGACACGCGTTTGGCCTCGATCTGATGGAAAGTGACGATGAGGCCTAAGATGTGACACGCTTGTCTAGAAGGAGCCTATTCACTCTTGCTTTGAAAACACCCAGATTGTACTTATCGGGAAACAGAAGCCGGCAAGGCATTCCACTCTTTAGCTGTTCGTATTAAAAAGGACGAAGCAAAGCGTTTCGTCCGAGCCAAAGGAAGAGTGACTTGATAGGGGTGGTGGCCTGCCGTGCGTCTGTAAGTTCGATGATAGAAAGGGGCGCCGGTATGAGATCGTGTAAAAGTTGCGCACACTCTCCAAAATGTATACGTAGAAGATAGTTAGGCGGGCTACCTGCCGTCGGTGTTGTAGGCTCAGGAGCTTGTCTTTTACCAACGTCTCATCACCAATGACACGTATTACACCTTATTCCCGCGGTTTTGCCTGTTTCGATCACGTTTATGAGAAATCCTATGTGTTAATCCAGGCAATAAACTATCGTCCCTGTAGTTCCGGGACCAGAATAGGGTTATGGTATCTTCTGCCTGTCGTAAGAGGCGAGTAAAGAGGCTTCCCCGGGTCGCGGGCGGTTAGAGTGGGAGCTCGAACCGTTCGGTCAGGCGACCCCGCGAAGGATATGTGGTCGGTTTTAGTGCGGTAAATCCCACATGAGTTGCATAGCCTTTTTTTTTGTTTTCGAGGGGGAAACCTTCAAAAGATACCCGTCGCCGTGGGAGCGACGCAGGGTTATGTGGGATTTTTACCGCACTAAAACCCCTCCGGTGGCCGTCCTCGGCGCTATAAAGAGGACTCCGTGAACTCGGACCGCCCGCAACCGGAATCCTCTGAGCGCGTTGCCCCATCGGGCTCCTCCCAGATGGGCGGCTGGGCCCACCGCTCCGTCTAGTCTTTACGGACGGTATGCGACCACACATATCGCCATCCTTCCCGGGATCGCCTGGCTGGACGGTTCAAGCTCCCACTCTAGTCGTCTGCAACCCCGGAAGCCCCTTTTAGTCGCCTCTTACGACAGGCAGGGGATGCCGTAGCTCTATGCATAGTTCATAGCCTAGATTACAACATAGAATACTCATTACCGTTATAGACGTGACCGAAGCGGGCAAAACCACGGTAATAGCTTAGTATCTCATCAATTTATTACAATTCCAGGTGTCCGGAGTAATATCAGGCTTCGTGGACAACATTCCTCTCACCACCATGATGGTCAGGGTGGTGGTGGCGATCGGCAACAACCCTAATTTGAACCTACCACTGTCTCCACTGATTTGGGCGTTGTTGTATGGCGCTTGTTTGGGTGGTAAGTTGTATGAAACGTATATTTGACAAGCTTTTAAATTTTTATGTACTGAATCAGAAGTTAGGGAGCAGATAGCCTAATGGATGAAACTTGCCCTCTCAATCGGGAGGTCCGAGGTACAAAACCAGGTACGCACCACTGATTTATTAGATATTAATTATCACTGCTTTTCGGTGAAAGAAATCCTGAGAAGTGAGGAAACCTACACACCCGAGTTCTTTAAAAAAAAAAGTTCTCGGAGGTGTGTGAAGTCCACCAATTCGCACTTGGCGAGCGCGGTGGACTATGGCCTAAAACTCTCATTCCGAGAAGACCCGTACCCAGCAGTGGGACAATGGGTTGACGCCGAAATCAGAAGTTCCCAGACATTTTTCTCGTAGACCACTTACTAATTTTGCTAGATTAATTGATCGCCCTTTTTTTTGTTTTCGTGGGGGAAACCTTCCAAAGGTACCCGACGCCGTGGGAGCGACGCAGGGTTATGTGGGATTTTTACCGCACTAAAACCCCCCCGGTGGCCGTCCTCGGCGCTGAAAAGGAGGACTCCGGGATCTCGAAACGACTTCAACCGGAATCCTCCGAGCGCGCTGCCCCATCGGGCTCCTCCCAGATGGGCGGCTGGGCCTACCGCTCCGTCTAGTCTTTACGGCGGTATGCGACCACACATACCGCCGTCCTTCCCGGGATTGCCTGTCTGCAACCCCGGAAGCCCCTTTTAGTCGCCTCTTACGACAGGCATTATAATGCATCGCTCGTCAAGGCATTGACGGTGTCGACTCCAAATATATTTTTAATTCACATCGAATGCTCGTCAATGTATTGAATTATTCGCCTTTAATATATATATATTTTTAATAACTAACTTTTTCCAGGTAACGGAACCCTAATCGGCGCAAGTGCCAACGTTGTGTGCGCAGGAGTGGCGGAGCAGCACGGGTATAAGTTCACCTTCCTACACTTCTTCAAAGTCGGCTTCCCTATCATGCTTGGACATCTCGCAGTGGCGTCTGTTTATTTGATCGTATGTCACTGTGTTTTTGTTTGGCACTGATATTATATACTTTTGTTATTACCTCCCAACATCAAGAGATGGCGCTACTAGTATTCTGAAACACGCTATCGAAGTATGCTCAGCCTGCATATATACAAGTTCCGAACGATTGTCGGAGTACGGCCGCTCCCCAGGCATGTCTAGCCTAGCGGGAGATCTCCTGTCGCCAAACTTTGTTGTATATAATTACCTAACTTAATCAAATGAAATAAATATATAAAAAATAATCGAAATGTCTATAAAACATTAAATAAATTATATGTATTTATATACTTACTAGCTGTTCAGACAAACGTTGTTTTGCCATATAAAAAATAAAAAAAAATATTAAGGGTGGACAACCCTTAAGGGGTATGAAAAATAGATGTTGGCCGATTCTCAGACCTACTGAATAAGCATATAAAATTTGGTGAAAATCGGTCAAGCCGTTTCGGAGGAGTATGGCAACAAAAACACGAGAATTTTATATATTAGATTAAGGGTTAAATTAACTTGCTGCCATATATCGTCGCTTAAGTTCTAATAACGCGTAACTCGAAAAATGCCCATTTTGAGTTAATGAAATAATGTTATCTCAAAATAATATGGGAACATGTTACAATTTAATAAAAAAAATATATATGAGTATATTAATATTTTATATGAGTATATTAATTATTATTTGGTAGTTGTAGAATTAAAAATAGTGAATGGTAAATTCTGAATGAGAGATAAAGATCTTAAACCATTGTTGTGAAACGGTTTCGATGTTCGGTGTTCATATCGATGATGTAAATATCGATTTAGCAATATTCTTGATATATTGATATTTGAATATAGATATCTAGTGGTCTACGTACCGATATTTGGCGCTCAATATCAAAATCTATATTTTATTAATACCAATTGATTCGCGAGCAAAAGCTTGTGATGCATTTTTATAGAATATGCCGCGGACGGATTAGTATGAAATTTTGCACGGTTATAGTGGACGTAGAGAAGTGCAGAATGTTAATGTTTTTCAAATAATGCATATTTATGTGTTTGTGACAAATGCAAGGTAGTGAGTGTAATGTGTTTTTAAGCTATTGCATAGCTTCTATCGAGGCCCTTGAGCGCGGGTACCGAATCCAGAAATTCCGTAACGAAAAAAGAAAAGAGTTGTGACACAATGATTTTTGTATAGAAAAATTAACTAAAATATTTTAGGTATTTTAGCCAATTTCCTGAAAAAATCCCTTTGGAGTTAATTTTCTTAAATTAATAAGTATCTAACTTTACTTCCATTTTACATGTGACAGATATATTCGCCATTATGTTTGGATCAGGGATGTGATCTGAGGTCGACTAATCAAAGAATCGATTA
The DNA here is from genome assembly GCA_949699795.1 of Spicauda simplicius. Taxonomy (NCBI): domain Eukaryota; kingdom Metazoa; phylum Arthropoda; class Insecta; order Lepidoptera; family Hesperiidae; genus Spicauda; species Spicauda simplicius. The sequence continues at coordinate 599,332 of OX453084.1, forward strand.
ATTAAGGTTATAAAATCGATTTACTGATTTATTTTTTATTTATTTAATAAAAGAAAAAAAAATGTTTTCTTATCGGTCACCACGCTCAAAAAGTGTAACTTGAATTAATATCAAAGAAAAAGAAATACTGCATAAATAATATAAATAAATAATAAATAATTATAATTGCATATGTTGATACAAAATGCTATGCAATAGCTTTACCGCTGCAGTCCCCGAGTGCCACACGTCTTTTTAGTTGATTTTATGTCCCTTTTATGCATTATTTGAAAAATTATTAGCATTAAATTACTGGTGATTTTTGTTAATGCTTTATTTTTTTACTGCCATTTAAAAAAACAAAAAATAAAAGTACAACATAATAATAATAGAAGCATACTAATTAAATATTAATAATTTTTTACTAAATGAAACACGTTAATATTCACTGCTTGGCTCGAAGGACCATTTAATAGTGTATGTAGCAAGTAACCATACATTATTAAATGGTCCTTCGAGCCAAGCAGTGAATATTAAATAGTTTTTGGAGTTTATATTATATAGTCGTCGTACCGCGTGGCGCGATACCACGTGTGACCACGTGTACCTGACTAGTGACTATCAGTGTAAATCAAATATCAAAGACATTGTTAGCGGTTAACAAGAACCCTAGCAGTAAATATCAAAGACATTGTTAGTGGTTAGCAAGAACTCTAGCAGTGTATATCAGAAACGTCGTCAAGTGGTGAACATCAGGGATTGCAGTGACAAGGAGGACATCTACGCGTTTGCAGTAAGCAGGGATTAAGCAAGTAAGATCGTTTCATTTTTATTACTCAACCATGGAACATATTTATAAGAATCAGGGAGAGCTGCACGTGTCTATGTCAAAAATAGTTACAAATATCAAAAAAGATTCCGCGGAGCGCAAGTCCTTCGATTATTTTAAAAGGAGGCTGGAAGCCTTGGAATCCTTCTGGACTGATTATCAATATAACCACGATCGGCTATCAACGGAGGGAAGCAGGGCCCATCCGTATTTCGTAGAGAAAGAGTATGAGCAAGCATTACAAATTTACAAAACAGCAAAATCATTTATCCACGAACAGCAACAAGCGTTGTTAAAACGGTCTGAACCTACTGGAAATCCTACATCCAAACCGTATACCTCTCAACAAGGAGAGACCAGTCGGCAGCAAGCTGCGGGACCAGCAAGAGAGTCCCCCGACTATGAAGATGATAATGAACAATCATCAACCAGGCAAACTTCCAGCGGATCGTGTAGCAAGTTAGATGAAATGCTTAAGAAACAATCAAGCAATTTCAGAGCATTCCTTCGAACGGTGACATCATTGGATTTGAGTGTCATGTCTCAAAAGTGGGAATTAGAGGATGCTTTACGTAGTTTACAATCGAGGTGGTCGATAATAGATTCCTTACATTGGGAATTAGACAGCGAGTTAGAAGGATCAAACGTAACGTATGAAAAAACTTATACTAAGCATGAGTGCACCTACAACGAAATAAAGAGAGAAATAAATCGCAAGTTATGGTCAGTTTCTCACCAAGAGAGTTGGACCCCAAGGATGGATATTCCTAGCTTCAGTGGTAGTTATCAGAGCTGGACATCATTTAAAGATCTATTTACGGAGGCTATCCATAATAATATATCTATCTCAAATGCTCAGAAAATGCAATTTCTAAAAGGCAAATTGAGAGGAGAAGCTGAGCGTCTGATACAGCATCTACCTATAAGCACTGAAAATTATTCCATCGCTTGGGAAATATTAAACAATCGATATAACAACTTAAGATTGATATTTTCAACCCACGCAAATACACTTCTAAACTTGCCGACTACTCAACAGCCGTCAGTAAATCACATCAAGAAAATACATGACGTAACACAGGAATGTTTAAACGCTATAAAGCATCTTGGAGTCGATATAAGTAGTTGGGATCCTTTAATCGTACATATTTTGTTACAGAAACTAGACACGGACTCTCATAACGATTACTTAGAATCTCTCAAAAATCCTAGAGAATTGCCGCACCTTCAAGATTTTTTGAAATTTTTGGAAACAAAATTTACAACGTTAGAATCTTCCCGAAAGAAACCAGAATATTTTAAACAACCAAATAACTTACAAAATAATATGCCCAACTTTAAACATTTTAAATCAAGTCAACATGCAAAACAATCATTGCCTGCATATAAAAGTGGTCAATCACCTTCCAACTCAGCGAAAAAATCATGTCCATTGTGCAATGAAGTGCATGGAATTTATTTCTGCAATAAGTTTTTAAATATGACACCACAAGACAAACGCCAAACAATAGCAAGACTTCATTTATGCCAAAATTGTCTTTATGATCATAAAGATATGGCATGTTATTCAGAAAAAAGATGCCGCGAATGCAAAGGAAAACATAACACGCTTGTGCATGAAGCATTTAAAAAATCATCCGTCAATATTACTACTGCTAATAAAAACGACATTCTAGCTATGAATCAAGAGATTGAGTTACAACAGGGCAGTAACAATATGAATGAAATATTATTAGCAACAGCTGTTATCAAGGTCCAAGCAGGAGATGGATCTTTTCGTAAGATGCGAGCACTGATAGATCAAGGCTCTCAAATTTCCCTTATCTCCGAGCATGCAACACAAGTCTTAGGTTTGCCGAGAAAATACTGTAAAGGATTGATATCAGGCGTCGGAGCCAAGGAAAGTAGTTGCAAAGGAATGACGAATATAACATGTTACTCGTTACATAACAACTTTTCATTCAATACCGATATATACATTATGAATACGCTCGTAAAGAATTTACCTAGTTCCACGTTTAGCAAGCCAACATGGGCTCATTTGGATGGCATACAACTATCAGATCCCGACTTTTATGTCAGCCGATCTGTTGACATACTATTCGGTGCCGACGTGTATTCAAGTATCATATTGGACGGGATTAGCAGGTCTGATGAAGCAAATTTACCCATAGCACAACAGACACGTTTAGGATGGATTTTGTGTGGGAACGTAAAGACATTACAGTGTAACGTACTCCTAAATCGTGTCGACGAATTAAAGAAATTCTGGGAAATAGAAGATATATCAGAATCATCCTCTCTGTCAGAAGAAGATAACCAGTGCGTTAAATATTACAAGTCAACTACAAAAAGGCGGGAAGATGGCTCGTATGAAGTCAGAATTCCGTTTAAAGAAAATTTTGAGGAGCAGTTAGGATCATCCAAGCAAATAGCCATCGCACAATTTCATCAATTGGAAAGAAAATTTAAGAATAAACCCAACATTGAAGAACAATATAAATTATTTATGAATGAATATAAAGCATGTGGACATATGAGGCCATCGCCCGGTAACCAGATACCTAATTGTTACTTACCTCATCACTGTGTGTTACGTAATGAATCAACTACTACTGCACTTCGCGTAGTGTTTAATGCCTCATCTAAAACAACAACAGGATGCAGTTTAAATGATTTAATGTTAAAAGGGCCTAATCTTCAACAGGACCTCCAATCATTGCTACTGAAATGGAGACAATTCCGCTACGCTTTCACCGCAGACATCGAAAAAATGTTTAGGTTTATATGGGTAAACGAACAGGATCAAAGATTTCAAAAAATAATATGGCGTGACACTTCTGAATCATTTGTAAAAGATTATCAACTCTGCACAGTCACATATGGCACCAAGGCCGCGCCGTTTTTGGCTATGATGACTTTAAAGCAGTTAGCAGAAGATGAGAAATCAAATTATAAAGAGGCTACAGAGGTCTTAGAACAATCATTTTATATGGACGACGTTTTACATGGAGCGGAGTCTGTTGAATCAGCATCAAGGCTACAGCAAGATTTAATCAAGTTATTAAAGTCTGGCGGATTTAATTTACGAAAGTGGAAGTCTAATTCGCAAGTTTTAGTTAAAAATATGACAGAAGATGATCAGAAGGAAGACAACTTTCATTTCAAACAACCAGAATCAACTAAAGCATTGGGCTTGCGATGGAACTCCAGGCAGGACATGTTTATGTTTCAATCCCAGCTCGAGCCAATGACAAAAACACCAACCAAGCGATCTATGTTGTCAGATATATCCAAGTTATATGACCCACTTGGTTGGCTGTCCCCAATATCAACCCGACTAAAATTATTGTTCCAAAGAGTTTGGGGCTCTAATATGCAATGGGACGATAAGCTGCCAGAAGATATCGTAAAGGAGTGGAGAAAAATCAAGGAGGATATGTCAAATATAAATCAAATTCAAATACCAAGATGGGTGTACACATTAGCGGAAGGCGATGAGCTAGAGTTACACGGCTTTTGTGACTCCTCGAACAAGGCGTATGCATGCGTCATTTACTCTAGAATCAGATTTGAGGGAGAAATCAAGGTCTCATTAGTAGCAGGGAAGACCAGGCTTGTTCCAGCAAACAAAACGATATCATTACCTAGGTTAGAACTCTGCGGAGCCCTGATTTTAGCAAAACTGATGGCTAAAGTGCACGAATGCTTCGGTAAATATAAGATTAAGAGTTATGGTTGGGTGGACTCGATGGTAGTTCTCGCCTGGCTTCAAGGTAACCCGGGACGGTGGAGGCCTTTTGTGGCAAACAGGGTGAGAGATATTACTAAAATTATGCCACCGCAGCAATGGCAATACGTCAAATCAGCGGAAAATCCAGCAGATTGTGCCAGTCGGGGCATGAGTGTAAGTCAACTTATAGAACACTCTCAATGGTGGAAAGGACCGCTATGGCTCTCCGCGTGTAACACTAGCCTGAATAGTGAGAAAAATGAAATTTACAAAACGAATGAGGAAGTTAAGCAATCAATACAAGTAAATTCTATAATTAAGAAAACTAGCATAATTGAAGAGCTTCTTACAAGGTTTAGTTCCTTTCGCAAATTAACAAGGGTTTTCGGGTGGATTTTGAGATTTATAAAAATAACCCAGCGAAAAGAAACATGCCAAGCAAGTTACCTCACGTTAAAAGAAATAAATACAGCAAAATACACATTAATAAAGTATGTACAACAAACTGAATTTACAAGCGAAATCAATAACTTACAACTAAACATACCTATTTGCAGAAAAAGTAAATTATTGCAGTTTAATCCATTTCTAGATACAGATGGACTTCTTAGAGTTGGGGGAAGGTTGAATAAGGCGAACATAAATGTAAACATGAAAAACCCAATAATCTTACCGCAACGTGGCCCCCTAACCAATTTAGTGATAGATCACGCACATATACTTTCGTTACATGGTGGTACTAGAGTAACATTAGCAACTATTCGTCAAAAATACTGGATTATGGGTGGCAATCGAGCTGTCAAGAGCAGATTGTATACTTGTGTAACATGTCGCAAGCATAATCCTATCAAAATATCACAAGTAATGGGAGATCTACCTACACAGAGGTGCAACGCTGCCAAACCGTTTTACCACACTGGTGTAGATTTTACCGGACATGTGTTCATAAAGGCCAACAAGGGTCGTGGTATCAAGACCACAAAGGGATATATAGCAGTGTTTATATGTATGGCTACAAGAATTGTACATTTGGAACTAGTCTCCGATCTTTCCTCGTCTGCTTTTTTGGCGGCATTGCGTAGGATGTCGGCTAGAAAAGGATCCCTACGGCATATGTATTGCGATAATGGCACGAACTTTGTGGGTGCTAGTAATATTTTGGCTCAGGAGTTTCAGAACATACTACAAACATTTGATCAAGATTTTATTATTGAGCTAACAAATATGGAAATAGAATGGCATTTTAACGCTCCGTCATGGCCTTCAGCGGGTGGTCTATGGGAGGCGGCAGTTAAAAGTGTCAAATATCATATCCGAAGGGTTATTGGTGAGCAGCGATTGACCTTTGAAGAGTTTTCCACGGTATTAGCCCAAATTGAAGCAGTTTTGAACTCGAGGCCACTATGCCCGCTAAGTGAGGATCCTGAGGATTTAGATTTCCTTACACCATCTAGTTTTATAAATCTAAATCAAGACATGACTATCATGGAAACCGAAACTGATATGCGTACTAGATGGTATCTTACGCAAAAAATTGTTCAAGACGTCTGGAAACGATGGCGTACCGAGTATCTCAGTCATCTTTCAGCACGAAGCAAATGGAAACATCAACAACCTAATATCCAAATTAATGATGTAGTGATGATTAATGATGCAAATTTACCCCCTGGCAAGTGGGCGGTAGGACGCGTCGTCGACATACATCCGGGAGCAGATGGCCACGTTAGAGTTGTCACGTTAAAGACCAAAAATGGCTTAATAAAACGCCCGATTATAAAGCTATCAGTTCTTCCAGTAAATAAAACTAAAGTCGAACAAGCGACGAACCCGGCTAACAAATCAGATGACAAAATAATAAAAAGACAATCAAAAGTATCATGTTTCAGTCTGGTATCTTTTACAACATTACTGCTATTTTTCGTGGGTATGATAGGCACATGTCATTGTTCTCATAGTGTAAATTATATTAAAAATGACCAAGGACTATATTTTGACAAAATAACCGATATGAGATTAATAAGGGATGAATGGAAAATAGTCACTTATTATAACATGAATCCATATTGGCAAGGCACTCAAGCATGCAACAAATATATAAATTACCTAGCAACAACGTGTAATCTACTTAAAAATGTATCGCATTGTGACGTAATATCAACGCAATTACAGCAAGAATACTCGGAATTAAATTACTACAACCAGCTGTTGTTAAATCAGCATTCGAGTACACATACGGACATACGTAAGCGCCGGGGTCTCCTTAATGGTGTCGGATATCTGGCGAATAGTCTCTTCGGAGTACTCGATGAACGATTCGCAGAACAATATAAACACGATATACAATTAATTCAAGACAATGAGGATCACTTAATGGGTCTTATAAGAAATCAAACTTCCATAGTTGAAGTCGAATACAATGTTTTAAAAAGAAATGAGCAGTCAATCAATAAACAGCATAAAATGTTGAATTACTTGTCTAATCAGTTTGAACATTTTAGAAATACTTTGAAATCTGAACACGAAAGAAACACCATGATGAATGATTTTACTTTGGGAGCTATAGCGGCGAACAACATGTTAAGACAATTAGCAAATGTACAGTCTACCTTATTAGACACAATAACAGATATTTATCACGGCAAATTTAATTTTCATTTAATTTCTCCGGAGCAGCTTAAAACTACACTGAGCAGCATTTCAAGTCACCTAACAAAGGACTTAACATTACCTATCAATAATTTGCATAATGATTTAAGAAGTGTATACAACTTATTAAAAATAAAAGCTAGAATGTCAGAAGATTACTTACTATTCGAAATACGGCTACCTTTGGTGACTCGGGAACTATTTGAAATCACGAAAATTTTATCAATTCCTCATTCTGTTGGTAATATGGGAATGGCTCAAATTGTACCTATAGCAGAATATGTTGCTATTAATTTAAGAAATGAAAAATTTTTGATAATGTCGGAACAAGATATAAAATCATGTCTACATACCGGAACCGATGGATGCCTATGCTATTCAATGAGTCCTATTTATCACCTTAAAACAGATGAAAACTTATGTCAAATGGAAGCAATTACAAGAAAATGTAAGATTAATTACAGTACTTGTACCAATAAATGGATAGAAATCAACAAGATAAATACCTATCTATTCTTCTGCTGCGGTATATGCTACATTCGAGTGCTGTGTGAAGACCAAGTGACAGCAACTAGGTTAAGAAATGCAGGGATAATAACGGTCGATCAAGGTTGTTTAATTAAGACCGACAACTTCACTATATATGCACATAGTGAGAGTTCCACTAGTATATACATTGAAAATCAATTTTACAAACATGAGATGGAACCTATAAATAATATGATAAACATAAGCATTCTCACACCTTTGCAACTCAACTACTCTTACTCTTCCAATGACAAGCAATTAGAACAAATGCAAAGACAGATTCACGATCTTAAATCAAATGAAAATTTATCTCAACGGGTGTCGTATCATGATCTTCACCACTACACACTGATTTATGCGATTTTGGGAGTCATATTGGTTGTTGGCGTTATCGTCCTGGTGCGGAGGGTCCGTAGCAAGCACTGGACACCTCGGCAGTCGACAATGGTGAGAGCCGAACAGGCGAGTTCTCAACCGACGGTCAGCGAGCAACCAGCTGCAAGCTCCTCGAACGTGAACAAGTGTGATTGTGAATGTGTCAATCAAGTGCAGTGTGAAAGTGAATATAGTGAAATACCTAAAGTGCATAAAGTGAACAAATATATAAGCCCTATGCCACGTAGACAAAATTTCACTTAAAGACATTAGAATTATATGTAGCATAAGAATACAATGAAATCACCTTGTTACACTTTCATACATTCACATTCATTTCAATTTCATTTCATCTTTTGCCCTTGGGAGCATGTACGGTACAACCGTGCATTTGCTGAGGTCAGCAATTCCATTGGTTGGACGCGCGCGCTCAATTTATTAATTATGTATTTTTGATCAGTTCGCAATTAGCTATCAAGTGCGTCGCGTGCTCATTACATCAACTGTCATATCATCAATTAGTTTAGTTCGTGGAAAATATAATCAGTGAATCAAAATCTAATATTTTATTTATCAATCTAATAGTGTATGTAGCAAGTAACCATACAACACGTATGATTAATCTCATACGTATTTCATTTAGTCTACAAATTGTTTGGAGGATGCGTACATAATATAATGTAACAAAGTAATATAATATAAGTACACGTATGTATTCATTACAATGTAAGCGGCACACTTTCATATGAGGCGACCATCATAGTCCTCGGGAGTAGCAACGCATCTGTGATTGACTTCAGATGGAACCCATGTTTTGTGTGAAGTTGATTACAGATGTCCATACGGCAGTGACCACTTACCATCAGGTGGACTGCATGCTCGTTTGCTACTTCAGTCTAATGTGATAAATGAGATGATTTTTTTATGTAGTTCAATATTTTTTTGTTATGAATCCCTTAGCCTATTAATATTTCACGACATTAGCTATCTAAGCGGTATTTTTTGGTAAATTTGAAGGAGCAAACGAGCATAAACTATGAAATCCGTAGACAAACGAAGCTTACCGACATAGCTCTCAAAATTAGTAGGCTGAAGTGGCAGTGGGCCGGCCACATCGCTCGCAGGACCGATAACCGATGGGGAAGGAAGGTCCTCGAGTGGCGACCACGTTTAGGCAAAAGGAGTACAGATCGCCCCCCTACCAGATGGACCGATGACCTGAAAAAGACAGCGGGAAACCGTTGGATTCAGAGGGCACAGGACCGGTTGGAGTGGCGCCATTTAGGGGAGGCCTATGTCCAGCAGTGGACATCAAAAGGCTGATGGATGGATGGATGAAACGAGCATAAGTATCCTGATTGATATTTCCATGGTTGTGGCCACCCATTTTCGACATATTAACCCTGGATTCTACCAGATCTCAGCTGCAGTTGCGTTGCGCCGTTCATACAAGTAGAAACTCGACCACATCTGTATTGCTATGTTTATATAACGCTTATGGGTGAAATATGGAAGGATGCAGTGATGTTAATGTGATTAGAGCAGTAATAGCCTAATGGTTGAAACTTGCCCTCTCGATCGGAAGGTCTGAGTTTCAAACTCGCACACCACTGATTTATGTGCGTATTAGAAATTAATTATCACTGCTTTTCGGTGAAGGAAAACATCGTGAGGAAACCTACACACCCGAGAGTTCTTAAAAAAAAGTTCTCGGAGATGTGTGAAGTCCACTAACTCACACTTAGGGCAAATTTTAACCATTACGCTATCACTGCTCTCCATTAGGCTATCACTACTCTAAACAATAATAAATACTGAATATGTCAGAGAAACCGACATAGCTCTCAAAATCAGCAATCTGAAGTGGCAGTGGGCCGGCCATATCGCTCGAAGGACAATAACCGATGGGTAAGAAAGGTCCTCGAGTGGCGACCACGTTTAGGCAAAAGGAGTACAGGTCGCCCCCCTACCAGGTGGACCGATGACCTGAAGAAGACAGCGGGAAACCGTTGGATTCAGAGGGCACAGGACCGGTTGGAGTGGCGCCATTTAGGGGAGGCCTATGTCCAGCAGTGGACATCAAAGGGCTGATGGATGGATGGAATTATGTCAATAATAAGAAATCTCTTGACGAACGTCTTTGTCCATAATTAAGCATCTAAAAGGCTGATGGGTAAAGAATTATAATAAAACTTCATTTTCTTAAGACAATTTTATTTCCTTTGTACATTATATACAATATATTACACACATAACCTTAATACATAGAAATAAATGTTTGTATAATTTGATATAGACCTTGTACACTGTAAAAGTATTTTTTTATTCATGCTGTTCACATAAGACTTAAGTAGCAAACGAGCATGCAGCCCACCTGATGATAAGCGGTCACTGCCGCCCATAGACATCTGTAATCAACTTCGTACAGAACGTGGATTCCATCTGAAGTCAATCACAGATGCGTCGCTACTCCCGAGGACTATGGTCGCCTCATGTAAAAGCGTGCCGGCAACCACACCCTTCCATCGCAACGCAAGAACTGCTTCACGTTTGACCTAGGTAGATGCTAAATTTACCTTTCAAACAATAGATGGAGCTGTTGTTATACGTTCAATAGATAGCCAAAAATGTATTTACAGTCAAAGGTCCTTATTCGCACTACGTTCCGGACACATGCTGTGAATACAGAAACCTGACCAGCAGTAGGTACTCAAAGCTGAAACAGTTTACCGACAACCGCAAAGCCGGTCAAGTGCGAGTCGGGCTCGCACATAAAGGGTTCCATTATCTAAAAAAAAAATAGCAAAAAAGAAGTTTATTGTATGAAGCCTTCTAAACAACAAAAACTGGTCAGATTTTTTTAACCCGCGAATACTAAAAACGAAAATGCGAAAACCGCGAATATGGTGCTTTTGGTGTACAGTCACGAGCAATAAGATGTGACTACGAACAGATTAGCAAAAGTATCTGACTTGACGTGACGTGAAATTATGTGATTTGACGTTCATCTATATAATTTGACGCTACTGCACTATGCTGCATTTCAATGTCAGATGTTTTTGCTGCGTTCGTGTAGTCAGATATTATTGAACTCCTTCTTGGGTCAGATACTTTTGCCAATCTTCCATAGTCACATCTTATTGCTCATGACTGTACATGCACATACGTATTTGAGTAAGAAATTTACGCTACATTACATTACAAATACATCCATTTTTAGATATATGTACATAAAATTATATAAATACACACAAAAAATTGGTTGAGGACATTTAATAAAAATGTAACAAATAAATGCTTTAACGTTATTACAAAATTGAAAAGGTACAACACATTGGAAATACAAGATTTTGTCATATTTACATAAGTACTTCAAATCAGGGCTTGAAAACATTTGGCATGTTTTGTCTGTTTTGCGGACAGTTTCTGGTAACTCAAAAATACTAAAAAACTCATAGTAATTGGACAGCGTTATGGACTATGTCCTGCTCTCACCTTGAGGGACCTGTGCCCAACAGTAGGACAGTATTAGACCGAAGAAAAATCTCCCAAAAATATAAAAGGAAAATGTTGACAAACCCTGGCTTTCGTCATAAACAAAATCAAACACAAACATTGGAACAAAGGGGACAATGACTAATTTTGCATATGTGGCGACCTCCCGCTACTCATCAACAGATGGCGCTACTAGTATTCTGAAACGCGCTATCGAAGTATTCCCAATACCCCGCATATATCGACGGCCCCGAGAACAAAATCGTATATGAAAAATTAACAATTTACAGCATGAAGCTTAGAAGTTTTGTGGACATACAAACATTGATTACTTTAACCAAGAAAGACGTATGGAAAATCATCGTAATAGCTATTTAGGAATTTTGTAACGCAGCAGTGATGAGATGCTTTAATGTGGCGTGGTGCGGTGACAAAGGAGGTGCGGTGTGGGGACGCAGGGGGTGCGGGGAGGCGAGGGGGTGAGGAGAGGAGAGGTGCGATGATTGACATGGCAGAGCTGTCATTATTGAAAAAGAATTGAGAATAAAATGCTGGTTAAAAGTATTTTTCTGGTGTCTTATTTTACAGCGTTATAATTTATTAAATAAGTTCCTAAATAGCTATTACAATCAACTATCACAATCAACAAAGCTTCATACTGTAAACTAGCTGTCCCGACACACGTTGTTTTGCCATAAATAAAAAATAAAAAAAAATGTTAAGGGTGGACAACCCTTAAGGGGTATGAAAAATAGATGTTGGCCGATTCTCAGACCTACTGAATAAGCATATAAAATTTGGTAAAAATCGGTCAAGCCGTTTCGGAGGAGTACGGCAACAAAAACTGTGACACGAGAATTTTATATATAAGATTGATAATTTTTCATATACGATTTTGTTCAAATGTTCTATATACAAGTTCCGAACAACGACTGTCGGAGCTCGGCCGCTCCCAGGCATGATCACCTAGCCTGGCGGGAGAACTCCCTTTGCCAAGCATAGTTGAGTCTTATCAATATTTATTTACTTTATAGAGCAAAACGAGCAGTCCACCTGATGGTAAGATTGGTAGCGACGTCTGTAATGAAAACGTTTAATACACTAAGCCCCACACTAGAATTTTGTGGGTGCCATGAACACACAAAACACCCAGACCCAAAACAGATATCTAAACATTCAGATCGGGGATCAAACCCGAAACCATGTCAAGTATGGGGCATGCTCATTTGCTACTTTTTTAAATATAAAAACAAACAGAGACTGTACGTCTAATGTAGAAAAATACATATCAAATTAACATTAATTACAAAAAAACTTCCTTGATTTACCTCATTTATACAGATCTTTAAAACCCTCATAATATTTATTATAAATATATACAAAGTAATTCCTTTTTAATTAAATATAATATTAAACTATACTAAGCAAAGGAATATTTCGTTACCATTGAAATTTAACTTGTTTTGAACCAAATTATTTTCAGACATGATACATTATTGTAATTATGGAAAAATGCATTTATATATGGAATGGACTTACATTTTAAACAGGTATATTAAAGAGACATTTCCATCAGAGATGTTGGTAGCTAAGAGTTGTGTGAGGTCGAAGCAGTAAGTAGTCCACTTGATAGTAAGTGTTACAATTATAAGATAACTGCATAAAACAGTGCATAAGTGGGTAGGGGGAGGGGGGGGGGGGGGCGACTCAGCGTAGGAACACGCCGAAATGGCCAGAGAGTGCGCTGAACCCGCTCGAAGGAACCGCCGCGTCCCTGTAGTTCCGGGATCAGAATAGGGCTACGGCATCCCCTGCCTGTCGTAAGAGGCACCTAAAAGGGGATTCCGAGGTTGCATACGGCTAGAGTTCGAACCGAGCTCGAACCGTTCGGTCAGGCAATCCCGGGAAGGACGGCGGTATGTGTGGTCGCATACCGTCGTAAAGACTAGACGGAGCGGTGGGCCCAGCCACCCATCTGGGAGGAGCCCGATGGGGCAACGCGCTCGGAGGATTCCGGTTGAAGTCGTTTCGAGATCCCGGAGTCCTCCTTTTCAGCGCCGGGGCCGGCCACCGGGGGGGTTTTCGGTAAATATCCCACATAACCCTGCGTCGCTCCCACGGCGTCGGGTACCTTTGGAAGGTTTCTCCCTCGAGAAAAAAAGGGGGGTCTAGACGAATGTCACAATATTACACCTTACATTATAAATAGACACCCTCTAAATAGCTATCGCACATCTCTAGTGGAAATGAACCCTAATAGTATTAAAATGGAGTTTATGTGTATATTGGAAAAAATTGAAAAATAGAAAAACACATCAAACAAAAAACATCGCCGAAAACCGGCATTCATATAAACGCACCTTTATAAAGAATTGTCTACTTAAACAAAACATAAATAAACATTGACTTACTTATTAAGAAAAAGACATCCGGTAAATAAAAAATAAAGTAGTAAATTTTAAAATAAATGTTTGAAGGAAACATGTTTTAGCAACAGAACCTATAGATATCTTATTAACGAGCAAAATATTATACAGTAAAAGCTCTTCATCCGCGGGTATTACGAACCGACTACTGCAAAAAAATTTTCGCGTATAAAAAAAAGGTGACAATTTATCAATCCGCGAATACTGAATGCCGAAACCGTGAATGAGGAGCTTTTACAATATTATATGAATCTGTCTTCAATAGTTGAAAAAGCGCATCTAAGAAGAAATCAAAACGGAGAAAAAATGTCCATGTTACTGCTAATGTTATATATGTGGGTAGACGCATATTTGTATTTTTTTAATAGAAATCTGTCAAAATGCAGTACTTGCGATAGATCAGGCCATCATTGTTAATTTAAATACAGTAAATCTTATTTAGCAGCAGAGCAGTGATAGCCTAATGGTTGAAACTTGCCCTTTCAATCGGGAGGTCCGAGGTTCAAACCCAGGCATGCACCACTTTATGTGTGTATTAGAAATTAATTATCACTGCTTTTCGGTGAAGGAAAACATCGTGAGGAAACCTACACACCCGAGAGTTCTTTAAAAAAAATCTCGAAGGTGTGAAGTCCACCAATCCGCACTTGGCCAGCGCGGTGGACTATGGCCTATAACTCTCTCATTCCGAGAGAAGACCCAGCAGTGGGACAATAATGGGTTGACGATAGGACATATTACAGATAAAAAAAAGATATATTTATATGCCGACCACAAATTTTCGCCATCGCCCAGGGTTGACTGGCAGAGAATGCCATTAGGCATTAAGCTCACCCTTGTGACCCTTAGTGTGTTTCAAAAGTTTAAATAAATAAATAATTATCCGGTTATCGAACCGAAGTAAAAATTGAAAAAAAAAACACTCAAACGGGTTTATCTCAAACCTATCATTTTGCAAATACTGCATAACAGCGCCACCTATTTATAACTTTCTGCATCTTACATTTCTTCACACATTAAGATTTCTCAACAATATTAAAAAACACACACGGTTTCTACACTCATAGCCCCACACTAGGATTTTCTCCTGTATACACAAACACCCAGACCCAGAACATGAATCTAAACTCATCACTCAGATACCTGTCTGGCCGGCAATCGAACAAGGGACCCATCGCGCGTCAAACCGGTATGGTAACCGCTCCGACACGCGGGTCGTCAATTATTAAATACAATTCTCTAATTAGTATAGCTTAAAATCAAACGTTAAGAAATTGGTTTTAAACCTTGGGGTTGTCAAGCGATTTTGCATCTTAATTATATAGTAATACTGCTATTCTATCCGCACTACACGTTGGCTGGCCATTCGTCTCTCGTACCGTATTTTCCTGTATTCAGATCTGGCTATCCTGTAAAAATATATGTTTGTCATAAATAAAATTATATTTTTCATCTTTATTAAAAAAAAAAAACATGAATAAAAAATATTTCCATATATATTATTTTTATTAGAGATGCACGAATATTCGGTTGTTATTTAGTATTCAGTGTATTCCACGCCATGGGAACCACGCCCGCCCACTTTGTGAAGTCACCTCACTCCACACCTCACCCGTCACCTCACCCACACCTCACCCGTCCCCTCACCCGCCACCTCATCCGTCCGCTCACCCACACCTCACCTGATGAACAGCACGAGCGCGAGGAAGTCGCACGCGATGAGCATGTAGAACACGTACGACCAGTTCCCCCAACTGGAGATCACGCCCGCCCACTTTACCCGCCCGTCACCTCACCCACGCCTCACCCGTCACCTCACCCATCACCTCACCCACACCTCACCTGATGAGCAGCACGAGCGCGAGGAAGTCGCACGCGATGAGCATGTAGAACACGTACGACCAGTTCCCCCAGCTGGAGACCACGCCAGCCAGCATGGGGCCGATAGCAGCGCCTGTGGTTTACACTCGTTTCAGTTCGTAGGCCATTCCGTTTTTGTATTTGTGTGTTGTGTGCGCAGGTGACTATGTGTATGTGATGCGTGAATACGCGTACCTGTATGAGTGCGTACGTGCTTTTGTATGTGCACGAGCGTATATAATAATAATAATAAAGTTTATAGTATAGTAGTTTCATTTTATAAACATGAAAAATATTCTACCTAAATGCTTAAAATTAAGTTTATATAAAAATATATATATCTACGCGCAAGTGTTGGTACGTGTTTGCGAGTGAGTGTGTATCAATGCAAGTGTGTGTGTTTTATAAAATGGGCGCATATGTATATAATCATATGTCACGTTTGCCTACAAAGAGTATTTTATTAGTGGGCGCGTGTTCTATACATACCTATGCTCCCGGTGCCGTCTATGATGGCGGTGACCGTCGCTAATGCTTGAGCGTCGCCCGCGAGGCTACTGTGCGTTCCTGTGGATAATATATCGTAATATTGTTGAATTTTTAAAACAAAGACTTATATCATGCGACAAAAGTGTACTAATATAGTTAAATATTTTTGTACTGTAGTGCTTATTAATTGTCTTCAACGTATTGTCCCCCTGCTGGGCACAGGTCTTCTCTCGGAATGAGAGAGTTATAGGCCATAGTCCACCGCGCTGGCCTAGTGCGAATTGGTGGACTTCACACACCTCCGAGAACTTTTTTTTTTTAAAGATCTCTCGGGTGTGTAGGTTTCCTAACGATTTCCTTCACTGAAAAGCAGTGATAATTAATATATAATACGCACATAAATCAATGGTGCGTGCCTGGGTTGGAACCTCGGACCTCCTGATCGAGAGGGCAAGTTTCAACCATTAGGCTATAACTGCTCAGTACTACTGCAGTACTTATTAATTAATAGTACTAATTAACTTTCATTTCATACGCATTATGCTATAATTAAAAAATCATATTCCCCCTTTTCACTGATCACAGACGCCATATTTATAAATTATATATGTCACTCTGCAAAAGAGTTAATTCAAATGATACATTATATGTCGTCAACCCATTATTTTCACAATGCTAGACACGGGTCTTCTCTCGGAATGAGAGAGTTATAGGCCATAGTCCACCGCGCTGACCAAGTGCGAATTGGTGGACATACATCACATTTATGTCACAATCCATCAAACGATTTGGGCTGTATCGCGTGCCAAATAAATGCACATACATACATACATACACACATACATACGCTTGAAAACGTTATCCTTCTTCTAATGCGAACAAGAAAAAATCACAAATTTAAGTTCAGCAAAAAGGCATTCAACTATAATCGGAAATCAGACATTTTTCAGGTGTGTGCTGGTCAAAATCGCTGGTAAAAATAAAATAAATAAAAATGGTCTCAATCAAACTACCTCCTTTTTTCACTTCACAATCCCAACCATCTCAAAACCTATACAAGTACCATTTTTTTTTTTCGAGGAGTAAACCTTCAAAAGGTACCCGACGCCGTGGGAGCGACGCAGGGTTATGTGGGATTTTACCGCACTAAAACCCCCCGGTGGCCATCCTCAGCGCTACAAAGAGGATTCCGGGATCTCCAAAGGAACGCAACCGGAATTCTCTGAGCGTATTGCCCCATCGGGCTCCTCCCAGATGGGTGGCTGAGCCCACCGCTCCGTCTAGTCTTTACGACGGTATGCGACCACACATACCGCCGTCCTTCCCGGGATTGCCTGACCGAACGGTTCGAGCTCCCACTCCAGCCGTCTGCAACCCCGAAAGCCCCTTTTAGTCGCCTCTTACGACAGGCATTCCGTAGCCCTATTCTAATCGCGGAGCTACAGGGACAAAAAGTACCATCTTAGTCAAATAAAAGTACCACTCACCCAGCTCAGCACTAACAGCGGTGGTGATGAGAGCGTAGGGTCCGTTCACCAACACCCCGGCGGCCACCAGGAGGGTCACGTTCAACGCGTACGACAACGCCCCCCACGTCTGGTACGCTAGGAGCTGCGGAATTATATGGGGGTGTTAGTTAAAAAAAAGCCCCACACTAGGATTTTCTACTGTGTCGTGGATGCCATGGACACACACAAGACGAATACACAAACACCCAGACCCAGAACATGAACCTGACTTACCAAACCTGTCTGGCGGGGAATCGAACCCGGGACCCATTGCGCGCCAGACCGGTATGGTAACCGCTCCGCCACGCGGGTCATCAAATGTCGTTAATTAAGCGACGTTAGCTGTGTATACGGAGGGGGGGGGGGTATTTTTGTCACACCTATAACTGATTGTGTGCGTGTATGAAAGAGTTTGTGTATGTGACTTCGGTTTGAACGTATTTGCTTGTTTACCCCGGCAACCACACCCTTCCATCGAAATGCAAAGAATGCTTCACATTAGAAATAGGTGTGGCGGTGGTACCTTCCCGGTCGAACTACACTGGTTCTACCACCTTCTAAACGCATGCGTTGCCTGTTTACATGTGTGTGTGTGTGGGGCCTCACCGTGGGCGCACGCGCGGCGTAGAAGGCGAATGCTTCATGTTAGAAATAGGTGTGACGGTTGTACCTCGCCGGGCGGACTACAATGGTTCTACCACTTATGAATCCCATGGATCCAATCAGTCTCGTCTTAATTTGGCACACATACATTATCCCTGAACTACACTCATTCTACCTTCTAAATGCACGCGTGGCCCGTGTATTTGTGTCCGTTTGGAGTTTGGGGGTCTCACCGTGGGCGCACAAGCAGCGTAGAAGGCGAGGCAGACGAGTGCCGGTGCGCCCGCGCAGTCCGCGAGCAGGCCGGCCGCCGCCGCGCCCAGGACTCCGCCCACATCGAACGCTATGCTCAGTTCGCCTGACTGCTTGGGTGTTAGATTCGCTGTAAACAAGAAATAACACTGAAACAGCGGACACGGCATTTGTCTAAGCATCGTTTCGACGTCCATTGCTGGACATAGACTTAAACGAAGACACACCACGGCAGGTTTGACAGAGGGGTGAGGTGAGGCGGGAGAAAAGTGACGTGAGATGACATGGGGGTGAGGTGAATTGAAAAGGGCTTGAGGTGCGATTACAAGGGGTGAGGTGCGATTACATATGGTGAGGTGCGATTACAAGGGGTGAGGTACGATTACAAGGGGGTGAGGTGCGATTACATGGGGTTGAGGTGCGATTACAAAGGGGATGAGGTGCGATTACAAGGGGGTGAGGTGCGATTACAAGGGTGTGAGTTGCGATTACAAGGGGGTGAGGTGCGATTACAAGGGGGTAAGGTGTGGCGAGAGTGTAGGAAGGTGCAAACAAGGTGGGGTGAGGCAGGATTGAGGTCAGGTGAAGGAAGGTATGATAACTGCCATTTGGCGGAGTCATTATAATTAACATTACATGCCTGTCCCCGCATCTCCGCCCACTGTGACCACGTATACCGTGGTAATGAGTTCTCCTATCAATCCCATTTAAAGACAAGGAGCGCCAGCGAGATAATCTCCACTAACTAGACGTGTTGCCAAATGTGTGAGAGAGATGATTTTATTTACTAGTTAATAGTTTTTGAAGTGAAACTTCTTTATCGGGGTTGGGAAAAAATTTAGTGTAATATTTTTTCGTTACGCGCCATCTTTTTCTTATCCCTACCACGCGTGATATTAGATAGATTATTATAGATTAGATTATTAGATAAAGTTTAATAAAAGCCTTTAATTAAACTTTATCTAATTTAACTTTATTTAACCAATTTCTGTAAAGTTGCATATAGCAAATTATTTTTTGAAAAATAACGTCATAAAGAAGTTTCACTTCTTACGAGTGTACGCTAGTACACGCACACATTTTTTTTTTATTTATTGACAAAAAATACAGTTACAAATGTTCCTTATTTAACTTCTTCCAAACTGTTGGCCAGTTTGTCGGTAGTATAAACAGTTCTCGTGGTCTATTATAATAACATTTACAACCTTTCAAACCTAAGTAGTAGATTAATAATAATAATATTACCTATTATATATTATTTTATTTTAAGAGTGGTACAAGTTTGCGAGGCTGCATATAGTACTATCGAATACTATCGAATTATTGTTATAGATATATATGTGTACACAACAAACACTAAACATTTTTTATACAAGTACATTATCATACTATAGTTCCACGTCTTTTAACCTATAATCTATCTAATGCAGTCTACGCACTACTTGGACCACTCTGTTATTCTATGGACACAGGGACAGATAGTGTTTTCTAAGTAGGTTTTTGAAGTGAAACTTCTTTATCGGGGTTGTTGAAGTGATGAAACTTCTTTATCGGGGTTGGCAAAAATTTAGTGTAACATTTTTTCGTTACGCGCCATCTTTTTCTGTTAGGCGCCATCTTTTTCTGTTACGCGCCATCTTTTTCTTATCCATACCACGCGTGATATTAGATAGATTATTATAGATTAGATTATTAGATAAAGTTTAATAAATGCCTTTTATTAAACTTTATCTAATTTAACTTTATTTAACCAATTTCTGTAAAGTTGCATATAGTAAATTATTTTTTGAAAAATAACGTCATAAAGGAGTTTCACTTCTTACGAGTGTACGCTAGTACACGCACACATTTTTTTAACTGGGTTTTTGTCAACGTATCCAGTACCCAAAACAATAAAACCATCTCTCTCGTTAATGAGTGCGAGCCAGACAACATCTACTGACTGGTCGTGTTGCTAAGTGAGTGAGGGAGATGGCGCTATTTACCATGGAGAATGAGAGCGAGAAAGCCTCCATTAACTAGTCGTGTTGCTAAATGTGCGAGAGATGGTGCTATTTATAATAAAAATGTGTGCGTGTACTAGCGTACACTCGTAAGAAGTGAAACTTCTTTATGACGTGATTTTTCAAAAAATAATTAACTTTACAGAAATTGGTTAAATAAAGTTAAATTAGATAAAGTTTAATAAAAGG
Organism: Spicauda simplicius; assembly: GCA_949699795.1. Lineage (NCBI taxonomy): Eukaryota > Metazoa > Arthropoda > Insecta > Lepidoptera > Hesperiidae > Spicauda > Spicauda simplicius. Next base: position 620,247 of record OX453084.1, read on the forward strand.
CTTTTATTAAACTTTATCTAATAATCTAATCTATAATAATCTATCTAATATCACGCGTGGTAGGGATAAGAAAAAGATGGCGCGTAACGGAAAAAAAAGATGGCGCGTTACAGAAAAAGATAGCGCGTAACAGAAAAAGATGGCGCGTAACGAAAAAATGTTACACTAAATTTTTTCCAACCCCCATAAAGAAGTTTCACTTCAATAAGTATGGCGAAGACAGCATCTACTGACTTTACGTGTTGCTGAAGGGAGACGGCGTTATACACATTAATGAGTGCGAGCGAGACGGCAACTTACTGGACGTGTTGATGTACAACGGCAGCCAGTACATGAAGGTGTAGCTGACGAGCTTCGCGAAGAGGAGGGACAGGGAGAACTCCAGCACCCCCGGGATGGCCAGCGCGCGGGAGAGGGAGACGGCGCCGTGCGAGCGGGACGAGGGACGGAGGAGGGCCGTCTGTTCTGTCGCGTCGTCTGGTTGGATCTGGTTAAAGACACAGGAAAACCTTTAAAATGTGTAAAATAAAAAAATAAAAATAAATAAACAAGTAAAAGTTTAATAATTATTAAAGATTGAATCATTAAAGCTTAATAATAAATAAATCATTAAAAAATGATAATTAATTTAAAATGTGTCAAATAAAAAAAGTTATAATAAATAAACAAGTAAACGTTTAATTATTAAAAATGGAATCATTAAAACTTAATAATAAAGAAATCAATAAAAAAATGACAATTAAAATAATAATAATATAAATTAAGTAAAGCTTTTTTTTTATTTTATCTGTCTGAAGTAGCAAACGAGCATGCAGTCCACCTGGTGGTAAGTGGTCGCTGCCGCTCATGGACATCTGTAATCAACTTCATACAGAACATGGGTTCCATCTGAAGTCAATCACAGATGCATTGCTACTCCAGAGGACTATGATGGTCGCCTCATGTGAAAGTGTGCCGGCAACCACACCCGTCTATAGAAATAGGTGTGGCGGTGGTACTTCCCTTTCGAACTACACTGGTTCTACCACAAAAGCTTAATTAATAATAAATAATAATTAATAGTTTACTAGTAATAAAAAAATATTATCAATACTTTTTTTTTCAAAAAGTCAAAGAAAAGAGCGTGGAAATTTCGGATCCTTGGTTGGTGGACCTGTGGTCCTAACTCAGGCAGATTTAGAGATCTTTAGGCCTCTCTCATATAAAGTACATACTACCTACATTGCAATGTACACTGCACGGTTTTCATTTCGTATTGGCCATAACTTGCAATGTACTTTGAAATGTTCGAAAACTACGCTTGTTTTGATGAAACTCGTAGTAAAGCGCAATACACACTAAGCCTGCCGGGCCGCCGACACAACCCGGCGGCCTATAATAGAAGAATCATGTCGGCAACATACGCCCGCGCGTGTTGCCGATATGTTGGCTTGCGTACGCCTGAGCTCAGTTGCCCGGCGACGCTCGACCCGTAGTGACGTGCTATTTTTAATATCCGCCGACAATATGCCGCCGATAAAAATTTTCCTTGCAATAAATGAAGCCGCCAACTAGCCCGACGACAAAAAGTTTCCGACATAGGTCGGCGGCCCGGCGGGCTCAGTGTGTATTGCGCTTAAGACTACAGCTGTATAGACTTACCAGTGGGGCGTTGGCCGAGTGGCGATTCGGTCGGAGACTCGCCGCCTGTAAAGCATGCAGTTAGATTTCGTGCATTGCGGTCGTGTGAAGTTATCAATTCTATATATGTATTAATAAATTAAAAATACTATATACGTACTGGGAACAATGAAAAAAAATCGTTAAAATCGTTTATGGGACGGGTTACAAAAAAAACGTTTTCATTTCAAAAGTCCACAAGTATTTTTATATAAGTTTAGTAGGTGGTATGGGAAATAACAATAGATTTTAACAATATATATTTTTGTAATTTGGCTACATTCCGCTACAAAAATATATAAGGGCCTTATATAAGCCGGTGGGCATATTGTAAAAAGAAAAAACGATTTTATATCTTTTTTTTTTTCATTTTCAATTGGAAAAAAATCTTATCTTTAATACAGATATCCAAATTTCTTAGTACCACGACGTATTACAAGTATCTTTAAAAAAACTAAATTTTCGACTGGAATTTGGTTGACCAGAAAATCAAAACACATAAATATACCGTTTTACTAAAATGTTAACTGATTGAAGCAAACGAGCATGCAGTCCACCTGATGGTAAGTGGTCACTGCCGCCCTGCGACATCTGTAATCAACTTCATGCAGAACATGGGTTCCATCTGAAGTCAATCAGATGCGTTGCTACCCTCGAGGACTAGGACACAAATAAGAAAGGAGGATTAACTCGTATGTAAGAAAGTTAGCCAGCAATCACGCCCTTCTACCAAAACGCAACTACTTGACGTTAGAAATAGGTGTGGCGGTGGTAGCTAGGGTTGCCACCCGTACTTTATTACAAAGTATTGTACTTTATTCGGGGCAATTGTACTTTATACTTTATGAGGAAAATAAAGTACGTGAAAATACTTTATTTTGTATATCTGGGATTTTAGAGTTTGGTTATGATCAGTAATCTAAAATTCCTTTAATCACAAGGTTTCCGTAGCTACCTTATTTAGAAAGTAGTAGAACATTTACATTTGGTGACCTTTTTTTAAAAATATGGGCGCCAAGTTACTATCTACATTTTTTTTGCCTACTATCACCTCACACAGTTCTAAATGTATCCCAGAGCCAAAAATGAAGTAATAATATAAATAGTACTTTATTTTGAAGCTACGTACTTTTTTCTTTATACTTTTTGTAGCCAATGTACTTTAATCGTTGAAAAAAAAGGTGGCAACCCTAGTGGTAGCTCCCCGGTTGAACTACACCTGTTGCCTTATCAAACTTTGGCGGCGGGGGATCATTTAAAAAAATGCGCATTTTGAGTTAATGAAATAATGGTACCTCAAAATAATATAGGAACATATTACATTTTCATAAAAAATATTATTTTAATATGAGTATATTAATATTTTAAATGCAATATATTATTTGGTAGTTGTAGAATTAAAAATAACTATTTGAGACAGTTCATTTGCTCTCCTGAAAAGTTGCTAATTCTGATATCTGCGGTGTTAGAACTTAAGCGACGATATATGGACTCTGAGAATACTTCGATAGCGTGTTTCAGAATACTAGTAGCGCCATCTCTTGATGACGGGAGGTCGCCACAAAACATTTGAAAAAGTGATCTTCAAAATTCCACTCAGTATCATAATTTAAAATTTAGTCACAAAAATAATTAAAGAAATTAACTCTACAATGTTCTTATGTTGTTAATCGATGCATAATGTAATTAGTGACAACATACCGTGTTAAATGTACCCATTTTAGTTTCTATGAGTTTTTTGACATCTTTTACCCAATTTTTACCAAGTATAACCTATTTAACCACGTTTGGGCAAAAGGAGTACAGGTCGCCCCCCTACCAGATGGACCGATGACCTGAAGAAGACAGCGGGAAGCCGTTGGATTCAGAGGGCACAGCAGTGGACATCAAAAGGCTGATGGATGGATGAATGGGATAACCTATTTTATCCAAGATGGTCGCCTCATATTAAAGTCTGCTAGCAACCATACCCATCAACCGAAACGCAAAAACTGATTCACATAGGTGTGACGGAAGTAGACGACTAACAGGGGGCATCTGGGGTTGCGGACGGCTAGAGTGGTAGCTCGAACCGTCCAACAAGCAACCTCAGGGCGATATGTGTGGCTGCATCTCGCCGTAAGCACCGGATGGTGAAGGGACGTGTACCACGTCCCCCAAGAGATGAGCCCGTGAGGGGCGCTGCGCTAGGGGCCACCGGTTCGTTCCGTTGGAGTTTCTGGGTCCCCTACTACAAGCGCTGAGGAAGGCCACCGAAGAGATTTTAGTGGGTAAAAATCCCACATAACCCGGAGTTTCTCCCAAGGCTTCGGTGTACCTTTTAAAGGTTTCCTCCCCCGTAACAAAAAAAAAATGTGTGCGTGTACTAGCGTACACTCGTAAGAAGTGAAACTTCTTTATGACGTTATTTTTCAAAAAATAATTTAGGTACTATATGCAACTTTACAGAAATTGGTTAAATAAAGTTAAATTAGATAAAGTTTAATAAAAGGTTTTTATTAACCTTTATCTAATAATCTAATCTATAATAATCTATCTAATATCACGCGTGGTAGGGATAAGAAAAAGATGGCGCGTAACGGAAAAAAAAAGATGGCGCGTAACAGAAAAAGATGGCGCGTAACGAAAAAATGTTACACTAAATTTTTTTCCAACCCTGATAAAGAAGTTTCACTTCAAAAAAGGTGTGACGGCAGTACCTCCCCTATAAGGTTTGATATACTCGATACAAGAAGAGGTACTTCTTATTCCTTCTTATAGACTTAAATGTATGATGTATGTATGTGTGTGTGTGTATCTTAAAAAAACTTACAACGCTTTCTACACGCATATGCTAGTGGAAGCCATGGACACACACAAAGACGAATACACAAACACCCAGACCCAATACAAAAATCTAAACTCATAATTCAGATACCTGTCTGGCCGGGAATCGAACCTGGAACCCACTGCGTTTCAGACCGGTATGGTTACACCGCCACGCGGGTCGACGTCTCTGTGTGTGCACTTGTGTGTGCATGTGTATCTGCGTATTTGTAAGTAATTGTACATGTGTGTGTGTTGACGACCCGCGTGATACCGGTTGACACGCAGTGGGTCCCGGGTTCGATTCCCGACCAGACAGGTATCTGAATGATGAGTTTAGTCTTGTTCTGGGTCTGGGTGTTTGTGTATTCGTCTTTGTATGTGTCCATGGCACCCACGACACAAGAGTAAATCCTACTGAGGCGCTATGGGTGTAGAAAGCGTTTTTTCAAGTGTTCGTGGTTGCGTGTGTGTGTGTGTGTGCGTGTGAGTGTGTGTGTGCGTGCGTGTATGTGCGTGCGTGCGTGTGCGTGTGTGTGTGTGCGTGCGTGCGCGCGCGCGTGTGTGTGAGTGTATGTGTGCGCGCGCGTGTGTGCGTGTTGTGCGCGTGAGTGTCTGTACGCGTAGAATCCCCACTCATAAACATATTTGAATGATTACGTCCAGTAATATTTCAACTTAAAATCGATAAATATAAAATTCAATCAAAATCAAACATATATAAATGCTCACCTGATCACCCACAATGACTGATGATGGTTCATCCTCTTCCACCGACCTCCGTGGTGTCCGAGTTGGCTGTAACAAATACACTTTAGTCCTTTTACGACCTTATAGAGATATATATTACTCTATGTATTAATATATATGTTAGTATATAGTATATATTAATATATATGTTAGTCTGTAAGGTATATATGATATGGACCTCTGTATTCAATTATACTTATGTATCTTTGTTTATATTGTCTGAAATAAATGATTTATTATTATTATTATTTTTGTTATATATTTTCATACTCTGGTCTTGCCAGGTAATATGCAATAACACGGGCACAGCCAAGTGTTAATTCAGATTGGTGATGTTTGTATCGTGTAGTGTGTTATTATCAGTATCTAATTGAAGGAATTTTCGGACTATTTATTATTATTATTATACACGGGGCAAATTCGATATGGAATGTTTAACAACAAAGCGTTGCCTAGCAACCACTGACAGACAGGGGAATGCAACCTTTTGTTGTTCTATCAGCCGTCTTTTACCTATTATTAACTTTTACCTGTAACTTATAATAGGTTGCAAATCCCTTCATGGAATTAAGGTTGTAACATCATTAGTTATTATTAATGACGATAATGGTAAATAAATTTTGTTTGTCTGGTTTTAACATATTATCTTGAAGTTGGTCGTTATTAGTTAATCAGCTCTTCTTAATTAAATTACTTTGCGAATTTAAAGCATACTTTGATTGAATATAAAATGTACAATGTGTACAAATTCGTGCAAGATGGCGATAACCCTACATAGGATTTTTTATGGTTTGTTTACATTTATTCCAGATCGAATTTGCCCCGAGTATGGCTACGTACTCACGGAGCGGTTATCACCCGCGGCCGCCGCTGTTGCGGGCCCGCAGCTTTTGTGCGAAACTCACGAAACCGCCTATTTTTGCGGTTCCGCTGCCGTCGCGGTTGCGATTATCGACCGCAAACGTGGCGGGCGAAAACCGCAAGACGGGCGGTTTACCATCTGTTGAGGTCTTGACTACTGCACTCGCCCGCCAACTGACCGCAGAGCGCGCGGGCGAAAAACGCGTCGTGAGTATTGCTTTAATTTTTTACATTTATATCTGCATCCTACAGAAGCTGCGGGCCCGCAACCGCGGCGGCCGCGATTGAAAATCGCTCCGTGAGTACGTAGCGTATAGTTGACCCGACGAACTTCGTTCCGCTTAAATGTCAAAAAACTAAAATTATAAGTGCTTCATTACTACTATAAAACATGTTTTATACAAAAAACCTTCCTCTTGAATCACTCTATCTATTAAAATCTATCTCTATAAATAATAATATAATATGCAATAATATTTACAATCATCTTTTTGAAGTGAAACTTCTTTATCGGGGTTGGAAAAAAATTTAGTGTAACATTATTTCGTTACGCGCCATCTTTTTCTGTTACGCGCCATCTTTTTTTTTCCGTTACGCGCCATCTTCTTCTTATCCCTACCACGCGTGATATTAGATAGATTATTATAGATTAGATTATTAGATAAAGTTTAATAAAAGCCTTTTATTAAACTTTATCTAATTTAACTTTATTTAACCAATTTCTGAAAAGTTGCATATAGTAAATTATTTTTTGAAAAATAACGTCATAAAGAAGTTTCACTTCTTACGAGTGTACGCTAGTACACGCACACATTTTTATTTTACATCGTAAACGGGTTCAATCTACCTGATAGTACTGGCCACTACCGCCCACGGACATTTACAATCAACGCCAAATAAGATCAATCTTACTTGAGTGGCCACGCAAAGTATGGCGAGTGACCACTGACCATCATGCTGCACACTCATGGCTCCAAAATGGTCGATTTGGGTCACCGATATGTTATCGCCTCAATGAGCTGTGACCCTATTTTGAAGTTATTTTTGGTTCGTACAATGTAGGAGTGCGACTAGTTAGTCGACTGGTTGGGTTTTTAGTTGTTCGTCTTAGAATCTTTGATAATTAATTATCATATTATATGTAGTAAGAAGTCCACCAATTCCACCAATTCGCACTTGGCCAGCGCGGTGGACTATGGCCTAAACTCTCTCATACTGAGAGAAGACCTGTGCCCAGCAGTGGGACCATAATGGGTTGACGACGACGATGTAGTAAGATATTGTCATATTTATTTATTTAATGGTGGTAGAATCAGGGTAATTCGACCGGGAAAGTACCACCGCCACACCTATTTCTAGCGTGAAGCATTTCTTGCGTTTCGATAGAAGGGTGTGGTTGCCGGCACACTTTCACATGAGGCGACCATCATAGTCCTCGGGAGTAGTAACGCATCTGTGATTGACTTCAGATGGAACTCATGTTCTGTATGAAGTTGATAACAGACGTCCATGGGCGGCAGTGACCACTTACCATCAGGTGGGCTGCATGCTCGTTTGCTACTTCAGTCAGATAAAAAAAAAATAGTCCTCGGGAGTAGCCACGCATCTGTGATTGACTTCAGATAGAACCTTTGTTCCGTATGAAGTTGCTCCCAGATTTCCATGGGCGGCTTCCACTTACCATCAGGTGGACTTCATGCTCGTTTACCTCTTATAATAAAAAAATCATCCTGGATTCCTTACCTCAGGCTCCCCAGGGTGCAACCCAAACGGCCTGGGCTCCGGAGCCAAGAACAGGAAGACCAAAATGGCCACCACACCCATCACCAGCGCTGGCCATACGAAGGACAACGCCCAGTCCTTCTCCACGTACTTCGACGCCATCATTGTACCTTATAAACAAAAAAACTTAAATGTAAACTAGAGCTAACTTCAGAATGTCGGTTTTTCGTGACGGTGTGCGCGCGCATCGTAAAACTAAAATGTTGACTATAGCTAACTTCAGGGTGTTGGTTTTTCGTGACAGTGTGCGCGCGTATCGTAAAACTCAAATGTTTAGTATAGCTAACTTCAGAATGTCGGTTTTTCGTGACGGTGTGAGCGAGCATCGTAAAACTAAAATATTGATCATAGCTTACTTCAGGATGTCGGTTTTTCGTGACGGTGTGCGCGCGCATCGTAAAACCAAAATGTTGACTATAGCTAACTTCAGTATGTAGGTTTTTCGTGACGCTTTGCGCGCGCATCGTAAAACTAAAATATTGATAATAGCTAACTTCAGTATGTTGGTTTTTTGAGACGCTTCGCGCGCATCGCATAAAATGGTGACTACAGCTAACTTCAGGGTGTAGGTTTTTCATCACGCGTCAATGTTGACTATAGCTAACTTTGCGGTGTCGGTTTTTCGTGACGGTGTGCGCGCGCATCGTAAGAATTTACTCTCATCATTTTTCCCAAACGCGCCAACAGAAGTATAACGTCAAAGTTTAAAGTAGCATATGATCATGCAATCTACAACGACCAATGACCGCAGTGACCACTTACGATCAGATATCGTAAGTGGTCACTACCACCTAGAGGATGTATCTTCAAAATATAAAAAACCGTTTTTGGTTATAAGATAAAGTGGCACATACATACATATGAAGTATTACCAGGTGGTAGAACCAGTGTAGTTCGACCGCGGAGGTACCACCGCCACACCTACTTCTAGCGTGAAGCATCTTGCGCGAGATGGAAGGGTGTGGTTGCCGCACACTTTCACATAAGGCCTCATAGTCCTCGGGAGTAGCAACGCATCTGTGATTGACTTCAGATGGAACCTATGTTCTGCTTACAGATGTCGCAGGGCGGCAGTGACCACTTACCATCAGGTGGACTGCATGCTTGTTTGCTAAATAAAATAATGTTTGTATAAATAAAAAAAACATCCATAACCATCACCTATCAATACTTTATATAGTGGTACTTAAATCTTTACTAATATATAAAGCTGAAGCGTTTGTTTGTTTGTTTGTTTGAACACGCTAATCTCAGGAACTACTGGTTCGAATTTAAAAATTCTTTTTGTATTGAATAGACATTTATCGAGGAAGGCTTTAGGCTATATAACATCACGTTGCAACTATTAGAAGCGAAGAAATAATGGAAAATGTGAAAAAAAACAAGGAAAATTATTCATCCTTCGAGGGCTTTCGTTGCGTGCGCTGCGAAAACGGTTCAAGATACCAAAAATATATGTATGAAAGAAATATTCCTCTTGAATGACTATGTATATGTCATGTATTTTTTAAGAGCGGGCGAAGCTGCGGGTTTCATCTAGTTAATAATATAACACATTTGTCTTGGACATTATTATCGATCACCCGTTACATCGGTCGAAATTCGACCGTAATTTAAATTAAAAAACTAAACTTCATATTGTCCAAAGTAGTACGAATATTTCTCTAATGGAAATCAAATGTAATAATTTTTAAGTAATTTTGAACGCGGCCGTTACATATAAAAAGAGGTTTAATTACCTAAGCCGCATTTAAAAACAATAGAGGGTACTTTGACAAAGACACTGACATTTCTGACGTTATGTGTTTTCATAGTAAGACATTGAATTCGTTTACTATGTATGTGTTTGTGACAAATGCACGGTAGTGTGTGTAATGTGTTTTTAGTTGATTTTATTTATTACTCGACCAAAACAATTAGGCGCATGTCAGTTGAAACGTCATAAGAACTAGGTATTTCCCATCCCAATACGAAGTATATTCTATTACCAAATGCCAAGAGTATGTAGGTATACCATTATTAAAACATACGCCATAGTGGTGTATTCTCAATAGTCGTGTATTTATTAAAGCACTTTCATGTGTTTAATATATTCGCAAACATGGAATATTTTCTTTCTTTTTTTATTTATGTAAGAGACTGATTCCTGTTGCAGCACAAACTCGATTTTCGACTTGGGAGACAGTAATACTGAGCCCATGCATCTTCTCTTGTTAAAAATAATGCATATTTTGTAAGAGTCCTTTCTCTTCTTCGAATAGTGTTTTTCCTATCCTTTTTGAGATTTATTGACGGATAATCAACAAATTTAATAATAACTTTAAAAACTCAACGATCACTCATTAAACTAACATTATAACGAAATAACATTAAACACGTGCTGGCTAACGTAAACACCTAGACGATACACGACTGCACGTCACTAGGGGATGCGCGGGGACGGAAGCGAGGTGCGGGGTACGGAACCGCTATTGTTTCATGCGCCTAATTGTTGTGGTCAAGTAATATGTTATATGAATTATTTGAAAAAAATATTAACATTCAGCAGTCCTTCTCTACGTCCACTATAACCGTGCAAAGTTTCATACTAATCCGTCCGCGGCATATTACTTAAAAATGCGTCACAAGTTTTAGCTTCACTTATTGATATATAGATAGATTGTAGTCCATTCTATCAGACATTATTGTAGGTAGGGATTCGTCGTCAGCCCATTATTGTCCCACTGCTGGGCACGGGTCTTCTCTCATGAGAGAGTATTAAGCCATAGTCCACCGCGCTGGCCAAGTGCGAATTGGTGGACAGGTAGGTAGGGATTGCAATCCTGAAAACCGGATCCGGTAATCCGGCGGATCCGACACAAATTTACACAAACCAGATCCGGTACCAATTCACCACCGGATCCGGTGATTGTATATTTTAACAAAGATTTCCCATTACAAAAATAATTACCGTTAGAAATCGATCCTTTTTTTTACACTGGTTTAACCGTTCGATTAATGCCGCCGCCGGATTGAGAAAAAAAGGGCTGGATCCGGCCGGATTGAAAATGAGGCCGGATTGCAATCCCTAATTGTAGCACTTTTTGCAATTTTCAATTACTTTTCCCTTACTCACCCAGTATATTCCCGAGGGACGTATGAGAGTTCCAGATGCCGAAGATGAGTCCCTTCTTACTGTTCCCGAACCACTTGCCAACTATCGCGACGGTGCCCGGCCATCCCGTGGTCTGAGCTATACCGGCGCCCGCCTGAACAAAGACTGGCCACTGAATACTCAAACACAAATAAACCAAATATTAAGGTATTCCTGCTGCTTCATCCGCTTCGATCATGTTTACCACGTTAACACACACGCTTTTAAAAAAACACAAACACATTACCAGGTAACGATTGTCATACGTGCTGTTTTTTTTTGTTCTCGATGGGGAAACCTTCAAAAGGTACCCGACGCCGTGGGAGCAACGCAGGGTTATGTGGGATTTTTACCGCACTAAACGGCCACCTGGGGGGGGCGCGTCCTCGTTGTTATATAGAGGACTCCGGAATCGCCAAAGGAACGCAACCGGAATCCTCTAAGCGCGTTACCCCATCGGGCTCCACTCTCGTCTTTACGACGGTATGCGACCACACGTATCGCCATCCTTCCCGGGACCGCCTGACCGAACGGTTCGAGCTCCCACTCTAGCCGCCCGCAACCCTCATCTGGGAGGAGCCCGATGGGGCAACGCGCTCAGAGGATTCCGGTTGCGGTCGTTCCGAGTTCCCGGAGTCCTCTTTATAGCGTCGAGAACGGCCACATGGGGGGTTTTAGTGCGATAAAAATCCCACATAACCCTGCATCACTCCTACGGCGTCGGGTACCTTTTGAAGGTTTCCCCCTCGAGAACAAAAAACACAAAAAAGGATTTTCTCCTGCGTCGTGGGTACCATGGACACACACAAGACGAATACACCATTCAGATACCTGTCTGGCCGGGAATCGAACCCGGGACCCATTGCGCGTCTGAGCGTTATGGAAACCGCTCCACCACGCGGGTCGTCAAATCTCCACATCCATCCATACATACACATACATACATACCTACATACTTACATAACCCAATATCTTGCTACGTCGTGATTGGCTATAAAGCAAATATTGCTTCAGTCTGAGCTTCAAGGTCCTATAGAAGATAAAAAGAAGAATCAAGAAGACGACTCACCTGAGCCAGAAGATAGAAGGATATATGATGTATACCCAGAGTCTTCCCTAGTCCAAATAAGTAGCAGAAAATTGAAGATACCAGCATTCCAATGGAGAGGAAGTATCTCAGATCCACGCGCTCAGCCACCATGCCTGACATAACAATTAAAATAGAGTAATATATGCCTAATTATTTTAGGTATTAATTATATTATAAATATTATGTAAAAATAATTAAATTAATAAGTATGTCGGAAATGGCGGTATTGTGGCAACACCGGAACGCCAGCGCCATCTAGTGGCGTTCGATGAAGTTAGGGTTGTACCAGCTTAATGGCCGACACCTCAGTCTATCGTTGACGGTCGGCCGAAGCAGACGACTCTAAAATCATACCGCGTTCTTAGTGCTACGATTACTTGCCTACTTAATTTAGATTAATTCAGTGATTGTAACAAGTTTAATTCGGCAATATACTGTGTGTTAAAATCAAGTCTGCAATTTATTCTCGTGCTAACATTCCCTATCAGAGCCCACAGTAGGTTATCCTGATACGATGAGCGAAAAAGAACCACCCCCCCCCCCTCCGTCAAGTAAATAGGGTTGGATTTTTTAAAAATAAACATTCGTGATTCGAGTTAGGAGGCTTTTGAAGGGGGCAGAATGTATATCGACCAGGGAAGTACCAACGTCACACATATTTCTACCGTGAAGCAGTTCTTGCGTTTCGATGAAAGTGTGGTAGCCTTTCACTTGATGCGACCATCTTAGTCCTCGGGAGTAGCAATGCATCTGTGATTGACTTCACATGGAATCCATGTTCTGTATGAAGTTGATTACAGATGTCGCAGGGCGACAGTGACCACTTACCATCAGGAGGACTGCATGCTCGTTTGCTACTTCAATCAGATAAAAAAAAGATAGATCCCTTGTTATTGTCCCACTGCTGGGCACGGGTCTTCTCTGAGAATGAGAGTTTTAGGCCATAAACCATCACGCTGGCCAAGCGCAAATTGGTGGTGGTAATGGTTGTACACAGATCCCTTGTTCTATATGAGTGCCATGGACACACACACGCCGAATACACAAACACCCAGACCCAGAACAAGAATCTAAACTCATCAGATAGGTACTTGTCTGATTTTAATAATCGTCGTCGTTCGTGGTTAAAACTGTCTTCAGTTTCGCCGTGACCACGATCCATGCAACAGGGTCGAAATATCGGCAAAAAGAATTCGAAAAGAATTCAAAAACCGCATATCGTGAGTACCCGTTAAGTATTAAAATGTGTCAATTCCGCGATAATATTAGTCTAAAAGGTTCTTGTCCGGCCGGGAATCGAACCCGGAACCCACTGTCAGACCTGTCGGTCTGGTCTGTATGGTAACCGCTTCGCCACGGTCGTCATTGCATTTGATATTATACTCACCGGAAACAAACATGGCGCCCGCGTACGAGAAGAGGAACGCCGAGTCCAATGTACCCAGTAGTGTGTTTGCATCGCTTGTGTCTAAAAACAAAAAGTCATATATTTCTAATTTATAAACTTGTAAATTAGGTATTTGGTTAATATACATCTAACCTATTGTCCCACTGCTAGGCACAGGTCCTCCATAATTGTAATTTATGGGTTTGTAGTGTCATAGTTCACCGCGCTTACCCCAGCGATATTTTTTTATTCAAAAAAATAACCTACCTCCAGGTGGTAGAACCAATATAGTTCGACCGGGGAAGTACCACCGCCACACCTATTTCTAGCGTGAAGCATCTTGCGCGAGATGGAAAGGTGTGGTTGCCGGCACACTTTCACATGAGGCGACCATCATAGTCCTCGGGAGTAGCAACGCATCTGTGATTGACTTCAGATGGAACCCATGTTCTGTATGAAGTTGATTACAAATGTCGCAGGGCGGCAGTGTCCACTTATCATCAGGTGGACTGCATGCTCGTTTGCTACTTCAGTCAGATAAAAAAAATCCAAATATCAACCATAAGATCTTGAGTTCCCGGTGGTACAAGATTGAATCTTCAAGTTAGTTTCAAAAGTTTAACTTTTGCCGAATTTTTAAGTACGATCCCCTTCGTTCTCAGAATGCAGTGGCTAGGCATGGGCGCAGTGGGCCATCGCCCACGTCTTCGCACTTGAAGGGGCCTCGCAAGGCCTTTTTAAAGGTGGATTCACTTTCAAGGCACCATCCAATGGAATCAAGGTGTGGGCGTTGTGGGCCTCCGCCTCCGGCCTCGCGGTACAAGGGGCCTCGCGCCTTGCAAGGCGCGAGTGTAGAAAGTACCTCATCCATCCATCCATCAGCCTTTGTAAGTCCACTGCTGGACATAGGCCTCCCCTAATCTGCGCCACTTCGACCGGTCCTGAGCCATCTGAATCCAGCGGTTACCCGCCGTCTTCTTCAGGTCATCAGTTCACCTGGTCGGGGGGCGGCCTGCACTCCTTTTGCCGAGACGTGGTCTCCATTCGAGTGCTCTTCTACCCCATCGGTTATCTGTCCTACGAACGATGTGGCCTGCCTATTGCCACTTCAGCCTACTAATTCTGAGAGCTATGTCGGTAACTTTCGTTCTCCTATGGATTGCATCATTACGAATTCTGTCGCGCAGGGAAATACCAAGCATAGCTCTCTCCATAGCTCGCTGAGCGACTTTGAGCTTACGTACGAGGCTCATAGTAAGAAAGAAAGTACCTATTATTGTTATAATCTAAACATATTGTACGTTAGACATTATAATAGATACTTGATATGAGGTCACACGTGTTTTTGTGTAGGTAATGTTGTTATCTTGTCGTCAACGCACTTGCATACTGACAGTGAGGAACGCGGACCAACGTAAACGTGGGGGAACTCCTGTCAAGCAACAATTCGCGAGGCCGGTCGGGCAAGCTACAATTCGCGAGGCCTTCTGATTAAAGTAGAATTGTAGTTTGTCGACCAAAAAGTCGCCAAACATATACAGATATAAGTCGATCAGAAAGGTCGCTAAATCTAGATCCTTTGGCACCCTATACCAAAAACTGCAAAAAACGACATTCGCGAATCAAAATCAACTAAAAACACATTACGCACACTACCATGCATTTGATACAACACATTTTAATAAACGAAATAAAGCTGTCATTGTCTCTATGGAAACATATAATATATAAAAAGTCAGATGTCAGATGTCTTTGTCAAAATACCCGACATTTCTTTTAAATATTAATCAATTAAACCTCCTTTAGCCTTTAACGAGTTTTTTTTAAATAACTCGAATATTAATACAATTTAATTGAAATATAGGACTATTCGCAGTGCTTTGGGTATTTTCACGTTCAGTTTTTAATTTGAATTACGGTCGAATTTCGACCGTTGCGGTGTAGTGTAATAAATTCAATTTAACGTATTTGCACAGATTTCTGCATGTTTGCGTTTTGTGTAGGTTTGTTTTGATTCAAACGACGTTAGGTAATATAATTTGCTTTTACTTGCAAAGCTTTACAATTATAGTTCGAAATTACGTAGAAATAATGCAATTTAGAGAGAAAAATTAACTATATTCAGGGCAAATTCGATCTGGAATAAATGTAAACAAACAATAAAAATTCCTATTTAGGGTTATCGCCAACTTGCACGAATTTGTACACAAATGCATTTTATATTCAACTAAAGTATGCATTAAATTATCACGAAGTAATTTAATTAAGAAGAGTTGATTAACTAATAACCACTAACTTCAAGATAATATGCCAAAACCAGTCAAACAAAATTTATTTACCACTAGCTGTACCCGCGGCTTTGCCCGCGTGCAAATCAACGTGTCACAAAGTTTTTCTCGCGCTAATCTCGACACCGTGGGAATCCTATGATAAAAAGTAGTAACATTAATATCGGTTTGGCCGCTCAAGGATTACCTGGCCAAACACAGAGTGAAAAAACGAATTTAAAGTGTGTATTTGTGGGTAGGAACAATACGTTCGTTATGTATTTTTTTTAATTAGACGAATTCTAATATATTTTTTTTTTTTTATTATAATACAAAAATTCCACAGACTGATCGTCCGTGCCTTTTATCACAATAGTTCTTCTTTTTTTTTTTACCAATAAGTCTTTATTTCTTAGCTCCACGTTAGGCCATCGCTGCCACCATCACACTGTCGTGTGCGGTGGTGACAACGTTGGCAATTAAAGAAATCTTACAATTACGCTTAATATATATATATATATGTAGGACCATTCATCATTTTTATTTACATGGTGTGTATAATTCAGTGCATTGTACATAGACACATATACAGTGTTGTAATTTTGTTTTTTTTTTTTTTTACGTATAATGCTAAGCTATTGTATATAATTCTAAGGACACTACACTCTAATTACATTGTTGTTACTGTAAGTTGCGATTTAATTCTTTCCGGAGGCCACTTCGAACGTGCAATTTTTCTTATCTATGATTTTTGAGTCCCTGCTACGGATTGCCATGGAGATGTTATAATCTTGCAGCCTTTCATCGGTGGCAGTCATAGCTCTTAGGATGAACTGAGCTACGGCGTCATCGCTGTAGTCGGTGTAGTAAGTGCAGCTGGTGGTATGACGCGATACTGCCACTACTGCGTGGGGGACGCTGTTGTGCAAGTGGAGGTGCTTTGTGGAGGAATTCTAATATTGTAAATCACTTTTTTGAACCAATTTACATTCTTAGTGGTCTAATTCACAATATCGGGATACTTTTTTCAATCAACTCCTCCACATTTGAACCAAAACGTATCGATTATAAAGATTGATTTGAACTTTTCCGAATTGGAAAATACTATTTGAAGTAATTTTGGCGGATTCAAATTTCTAAGTAAGATTATAGGTAAACCTACTTTTAATATTAATTTGTGTTCAGGAGTTCCGGAAGGCATTAAGGAATTAAAAAATTCTGTTGGATAATGTACTGCTTCCTCCATCTCAATGACTGTGTCTACCGAATAGTAGATCTGTGACGCTGCTTTAAATTTTGAAAAAAATAAATCATTTATTTTATCGACACGTTCATTGGTGGGTGGGTATATAGCCGTCTTTTGAAACCAATTTATAGTGTTATTGGTTGTATTAACAATATCGGGATATACTTTTTCAACCAACTCCTCGACATTTAAATGAAGAAGTATCGATATAAAGATTGATTTTAACTTTTCCGGATAACAAAGCACTATTATCTACTTGAAGTAAATCATTAGTAAATTGGAATATCACTGAACTGCGACATATATTCTAAGTTCATATTTTGTTTCATGTGGCCAAATATAAGATCTTTTAAGAGGTGCATCGGGCTATTTGTGTGCGTAAATCCCGCATTGTTCTTTCTAAAAAAGAAGACATAATCAAAACACTTTTACAATTCATACGAACAGGGCGCACCCGGTCGCAGGGCGCTGCCGCAACCTTCTCGCTTATTTTTTATGTTTTCTTTTATGTTCCAACCTAACCTAACCCATCCTGTTTAAAAAGCTACAGCTAAATCCAACTCATAACAATAACATGACAATACTCCTGCATTTTCAGGATTTAGGTATTCAAAGTGACACTTTTCATCATAATGTTCTCTCAACGGGTTGTAATGTATTGTAATCTTGTATTGTAATCTTTTATGTTCCAACCTAACCTAACCCATCCTGTTTAAAAAGCTACAGCTAAATCCAACTCATAACAATAACATGACAATACTCCTGCATTTTCAGGATTTAGGTATTCAAAGTGACACTTTTCATCATAATGTTCTCTCAACGGGTTGTAATGTATTGTAATCTTGTATTGTAATCTTTTATGTTCCAACCTAACCTAACCCATCCTGTTTAAAAAGCTACAGCTAAATCCAACTCATAACAATAACATGACAATACTCCTGCATTTTCAGGATTTAGGTATTCAAAGTGACACTTTTCATCATAATGTTCTCTCAACGGGTTGTAATGTATTGTAATCAATAAGTACCAAACTCATACGGCTTAAGTATGTTGTGTACTTAGATTATCAGGGTTGATGAATTGAAGTTTAATTTATTAATCACATTTCAGTTTAATGAGCTGTCATTAAACTTATAATATATACTAAAAACAACCGTAAGCATTATGTGACTACCTTTTATAATTAAGGCTTGCACTATC
This sequence comes from Spicauda simplicius, assembly GCA_949699795.1. Classification (NCBI taxonomy): domain Eukaryota; kingdom Metazoa; phylum Arthropoda; class Insecta; order Lepidoptera; family Hesperiidae; genus Spicauda; species Spicauda simplicius. Next base: position 638,427 of record OX453084.1, read on the forward strand.
CCGCATCATCAGGGAGGAGTTGAAGGTAAAAAAAAATATCCCGTGTCTTTGCTTAGTATTCTTATTACTAATACGTAAGCACTTGCGAGCCAACTTCTATAGCTTGGGCTTGCAGTACCCTGCATCATCAGGGCTGAGGAGCTTAATGTCGAAATTGTCATCATATGTCTTTGCTTAGTAATTATATCACATACCCGAAAGCATTAAATGGCCAACTCCTATGGCTTAGGCTTGAAGCACCCCTGCATCATCAGGGTTGAGGAGATGATGGTCAAAATTTTCATCTTGTGTCTTTGCTTAGTAATTATATTACATACCCGAAAGCATTAAATGGCCAACTCCTATGGCTTAGGCAAGCCTTCAACCCTCAACCCTGATGATGCAGGGGTGCTTCAAGAAGCACCCCTGCATCATCAGGCTTGAGGAGTTGAAGATCGAAATTTTCATCTTGTGTCTTTGCTTAGTAATTATATTACATACCCGAAAGCATTAAATGGCTAACTCCTATGGCTTAGGCTTGAAGTACCCCTGCATCATCAGGGTTGAAGAGTTAAAGGTCAAAATTTTCATCATGTGTCTTTGCTTAGTAATTATATTACATACTTGAAAGCACTAAATAGCTAACTTCTATGGCTTAGGCTTGAAGTACCCCTGCATCATCAGGGTTGAGGAGTTAAAGGTCAAAATTTTCATCATGTGTCTTTGCTTAGTAATTATACAGTTCAGTTCGGATCATCAAGTCAATCAGTCACGTTTTGTTTGTGTCCGCGTAAATAATTGTAAAAACCAAGAAATAATTACAAGTTTAACAAGTGAACTAACTCAGTGGATGTATTGTACTTTTCTTCAAGTTCTGTATAAGTTTTTTCGTAAATCTAATTAGTGAAACTCGTTAATAAAGCAAAAAAATGAGTGTTAAAATTCTTTGATTTTTTGCTACGAGGGTAGTGACAAGTGCTGTTAATGTAACAACAATAAGACAATATTTTGCGTGAACAGCTCTACTACAAATATATTTGCAAAATTTACTAAATCGTTCGTATGACATTTGGCGCAGCGGTTTGGGAAGGCGAGTTCGATCAACGGTCGCAAGATCGATTCCCGACTGGAGGGTTTTTTTTCTCTTTTTTTCTTCTGTTTTTGTTGACACTATTAACACTGATAATAATAAAAGAAACAAAATGAGTACATGTGAAGGTTGTAAAAAGATTTTAAAATCAACCGAAAAAATTTCATGTACACAACAAAGTTGCAGCAATAATTACCATCCATTATGTGTTAACGTAAAAACAGAAAACATAAAAAAACTGAAGAATTGGATTTGTCCGGAGTGCACTGTGCGACTGCGCTCAGTCCAGCGTAAGGAGGGAAATCTCGACTCAACACCAGTCAAAATGTCTTCTTACACAGATGACTGTTTGGAGAACGACGCTCAAAACATAACAATGAGGCGCGCAAATCCACCTGTTTCATTCTGCGATACACCTGGGACCAGCCAAGATTTTGTGTTGCGTTCGGAGATTAGTTCTATAATGCGAAGCGAACTTCGAGCTGCAATACGAGATATTTTTGATGAAGAATTTGCGAAGATTAGAAAAGAAATACAAGTATTCCAAGAATCAATCGTGCACATGAACACCCAGTTTGATAGCGCTGTCTCAGATATCAGGCTCTGCAATGAAAATACGAAACATATTCAAGCTGAAAATATTATCCTAAAAAATAAAATTCACGATCTAGACCTTCGACTTGCCCAAATTGAACAGGATGCTCGTCAGAATAATATAGAAATTCATTGCCTACCTGAGCACAGACAAGAAAATCTGGTCAATACTATGACACAGCTTTGTAAGGTTGTATCCTTTCCGTTAGCCGAGAATGACATACTCTCTTGTAACAGAGTTCAAAAACTCAACTCAGCATCAAAAATGCCACGGGCGGTCATATGTAAGCTTTCAAGCAAACTTAAAAGGGATAATCTCTTAGCTGCAATCTTGACTTACAACAAGGCTAATCCCAAGCAAAAGCTTAGTAGTAAACTTTTGGGATACGGAGACATAGAGTCACCAGTATATGTAAATGAACATCTGACACCATCTAACAAAAGCCTACACGCAGCTACAAGAATGAGAGCAAAAGAGAAACAATATAAATTTGTCTGGGTACGCAATGGTAAAATTTTTGTTCGCAAAGATGAATCATCACCGGCACTGGTCATTACCCACAAAGAAGCTCTTCAAAAGTTATTAAATTAGTTTTATGAACTTAATTCAGTACTTTATCATTATTTAGTATACTTTAGGTGTTTAGTTTAATTCTTACATATATTCAAGTTTATATATATTTTTTTGTAATCATTTATGTCTGATCAACTTTGTATTTATTACCAAAATGTTAGAGGGATTCGTACTAAATTGCAAAATGTGTACAAAAGCATTCTTTCCTGTAACTACCAAATAATTATCTTTACTGAAACTTGGCTTAATGACAGTATATTTACAGCGGAAATTTGTGATCACAGATATCAAGTCTTTAGGAGGGATAGACAGTCGAACACATTTGGCAAATATAAAGATGGTGGGGGGGTTCTCATAGCCGTTTCAAAATCATTAAATGCCTTCCGTAATACAAATTTTGAAAGTAGTTGTGAAGATCTGTGGATCACTATTGAGTTTCAAAACCAGCATACTCTTAACAAGTTACATATATGCGCGATATATTTACCACCCCCAGTAAATATTGAAACTATTTCACACTTTACTAGTAAAGTTGAAAACTTTATAGATAATATGGATAATATTTTGCTTATTGGAGATTTTAATCAAAGTCAAATTGAATGGACTTATTCACCATCCAACACACATATGGAACCTCGAATTTCAGGTTCTACCATCGGCACACATTTAATTGATTTTGCAGCGGGGGCCTGCTTAAAACAATATAACAACATTAGAAACAAACAACATAAAATTTTAGATCTTGTTTTCTCAAATACATCTTATCCCATCACAGTAACCAATGCAACTGATATTATCACCAAAATCGACGAGTATCACCCTCCAATTCAGATTGACCTCACATTAGGGAAACAAAAAACACTAGAACCTAAAAAAAAATCCATGTTGCAATATTATAAAGCTGATTACAACAAATTATGTGAGAAATTATGTGCTGTAGATTGGAACAAAGAATTAGATCCATCGCATACGGTTGATGAAAATACAGATTTATTTTACAACATTATCAATAAAATAATTCAAGACGTAATACCCAAAAAAAGATCTTCTAAAAATAACTTTCCTGTATGGTACACTAGCAATATTATAAAAATTTTGAAAGAAAAAGAAAAGCATAGAATTAAAATGAAGAAATTTAATAATAAATTGGACGAATATGAATATAATTTGCTAAAAAAGAGATGTAACATATTAATAAATAAATCTTATATTATATATATAAAAGAAATACAAAAAAACGTTGTCAAAAATCCCAAGCTTTTCTGGTCATACATCAAATCGAAACGAAATAATAAAAGTAATATACCTCAAACTATGACATTACATGATAAAACTGCCTCTGATGGTATTGGTATAGCTAATCTATTTTGTAGCTATTTCTCGTCGGTTTTTAAAATGTCTACTCCCAGCAAATCTAATACATCTAGTTTAAATACATATAGTCCAGCCTTTGATTCTAGATGTTTAAGCAATATATATGTCACTAGCACTGAAATTGAAACTCGCCTGAGAAAACTGAACATATCGAAAGGTTGTGGTCATGATAGCATCCCACCAATATTCTTTTCGAAATGCGCTAGACCTTTATCTATACCCCTTCAAATAATTTTCAATAAATCCTTAAAAGATGGAGTGTTTCCAAAATCTTGGAAAGAGGCTATCGTAGTACCGATTCCTAAATCCGGCGAGAAAAACTCGGTTGAAAACTATAGACCCATCAGCATATTACCGGTATTAGCAAAAGTGTTTGAACAAATAATTTCTTCACATATTATTTTTCATACTAAACATATATTAAGCCAGCAACAACATGGTTTTGTAGGTAAGCGATCAACATCCACCAACTTATTATCATTTGTAGAACAACTGCTGTCACATGTTGGTTCTAATAAGGAAGTTGATGTTATTTATAATGACTTAAGTAAAGCGTTCGATAAAGTAGATCATAATATACTACTGTATAAACTAAAACACCAATTTCATATAAACGGGTCAATCCTGCTCTGGTTCAGCTCTTATTTAAAAAACCGTAAAATGAGAGTTGTAGTAAATGGTTTCAGCTCGGATTCATGTATTCCCTTATCTGGCGTTCCACAGGGATCTATTTTGGGCCCAATTTTGTTCAGCATGTTCATCGATGATATTAAATACTGTATTAAATATTCAGAATTCTTACTATATGCCGATGATTTGAAAGTTTTCAGAGTTGTCCAAAATTTAACAGATGAAGCATTATTACAAAAGGATGTGAACAATATTGCCAACTGGTGTATAACTAATTCAATGAATATTAATATCGATAAATGTTTACATATTAAGTTCAGTAGGAAGCGCAATAAATATAATTCTAAGTATAAAATATTTAATAAAATGATAAAAAGAGTGGATGAGGTGAGAGACCTCGGTGTATTAGTCGACTCAGAACTACGATTTATTAGCCATGTAAACTATGTGATAAACAAAAGCTTTAAAATGTTGGGATTTGTAATGCGAAACACCAAAGAATTCACATCTACTCTTGCACTTAAATCACTGTATAATGCTTTGGTGAGAAGCCATATAGAATACGCGTCTCTCGTCTGGTATCCAGTCTATCAGAACAACCTTCAACGCATCGAAAAGGTCCAAAAAAAGTTTATTAATAACCTATCATTTAAAGCTGGAATACAAATTACACATAACAAATATCAGGACCGATTACGTCAATTGAATTACCTTCCCTTATGGAAGCGAAATCAGGCTTTTGGTAGTGTTTTCTTGTTTAAATTGTTAAATGAAATGATTGACTGTCCTTTCCTCCTGAATCGAATTAATATAAGCGTACCTAGAGTATCAGCCAGGGCTACATTTTATAGGATTTATAAACCTTTTAATAAGAATAACAACAAAAGTAAATATGCTCGAAATTCACCAATTAACATCATGCAAGAAAATTTTAATGTAATATTTCATAAGATTGATATTGATATCTTTGCGGATTCCTTAGTTGTCTTTAAGAAAAAAATGTATGTAGCGTTGTCAGACACCACATTTAATTAATTTTTATCCTTCCCATCTCATCAATTTCACTGTTAAACAACACGAATACTGACTGTCTCATTATCATCATCCTTGTGAAAATGTTGTGCAAACCTGTAATTTAAGTGCATATAACTGTAATGTTGTGGAAAATGTATAATTTGATTTTTTTTTATGTATATGTACTTAGTTGGTATGCCTTTATTAAATAAATAAATAAATAAATAAATATATTACATACCTGAAAGCACTAAATAGCTAACTTCTATGGCTTAGGCTTGAAGTACCCCTGCATCATCAGGGTTGAGGAGTTAAAGGTCAAAATTTTCATCATGTGTCTTTGCTTAGTAATTATATTACATACTTGAAAGCACTAAATAGCTAACTTCTATGGCTTAGGCTTGAAGTACCCCTGCATCATCAGGGTTGAGGAGTTAAAGGTCAAAATTTTCATCATGTGTCTTTGCTTAGTAATTATATTACATACCTGAAAGCACTAAATAGCTAACTTCTATGGCTTAGGCTTGAAGTACCCCTGCATCATCAGGGTTGAGGAGTTAAAGGTCAAAATTTTCATCATATGTCTTTGTTTAGTAATTATATTAAATACCTGAAAGCACCAAATGCCATCTCGGATAGTTTAGGCTAGCAGTATCCTGCATCATCAGGGGTGAGGAGTTGAAGGTCGAAATTTTCATTTTGTGTCTTTGCTTAGTAATCATATTATATAACCGTAAGTACCAAATAGCCAACTCTTACGGTTTAGTCTTGAAATATCCTTACATCATCAGGGTTGAGGAGTTGAAGATCAAATTTTTGTCCCACGAATTTGTTTAACAATCTTATTATATATCCATAAAAACAAATTGACTTACTTGTACGGTTTAGGCTAGCAGTACCCCTGCATCATCAGGATTGAAGAGTTGAAGGTCAATTTTTTTTAGGAAATATCTGCTGAGTAATCTCATTCTACATTAAACCCAATTGGACTCCTACAGCTTAGGTTTGGCCGAGTATCGCTAATTTCGTTAATTTGCTTCAAAGAAACGTATCCTATGATCAGAACCGTATCAAACTCATCAGAGTACCCTTGAAGTACATTCTTTCAAATAAAAGAAAAATCATCAAAATCGGTTGGCGGGATATTGAGTTATTCATCTATTTATATCGCACCTCGTTAATGCAAATATCAGACTTATGCACTTTTCTTATGTATGCCACTGTCAAAAGTGAACTAAAAATAAATGGGACCCCATGACACGCACTACCTTTCAAATGAAAAAAAAAATCATCCAAATCTGTTCACCCAGTGCGGAGAAATCGAGTAACAAATATAAAATTTAAAAAAAATTAAAAAAAAAAACAGACGAATTGATAACCTCCTCCTTTTTGGAAGTCGGTTTAAAACGATGTTTTAACATAAAAATCAAAGCGAAATACTAAATTTTATTGAGGTGGCCTCAAAATTGACTGACTTTCATACAAACTTACATCTCCTATTTGGGTTAAATTGGGGGGGGGGAGGGGATCAGAAAATTCATTCTTAACTGACGTCTACGTCATAAAAGGAACCCCTAGTAAAAATCATATTCGTATCTTTAGCAGTTTGGGCTCTACGATGTTTATTCGATAGATGAGTGAGAGAGCATCCTTTCGTTTTTATATAAGTATATATAGATATAGAGATATAGATTTGTATAGTATCAAATAACATAGGTACACACATAACCAATAAAAATACATAACAAAGGAATACATTTTACAGACCATAACATGTTTAGTTTCAACCAATTAAACTATGCAGTTACATATCTTATTAACACTTATCGAACACAGAATAAATACTGCGTAGTTTTAAATTGACATAACTTTTTTATTCGTAAATCGATTTACATAAAATAAACACTAAATGTTAAGTGAAGTTTCCCACAACACATCGGTGAAAATTATTTTCAAATTGGATAAGCCGTTTCTGAGATTAGCGTTTTCAAACACACAGACAAACAGACAAACAGACAAACAGACAAACAGACAAACAGACAAACAGACAAACAGACAAACAGGCAAACAGATAAACAGACAAACAGACAAACAGACAAACAGAAAAGATTTCTAAAAACCATTATTTTGGGTTCTATATCGTATTAAAGACCTCTAGAAATGGTTTTCACCTAAATTTATTCCATGTACAGACAGCGACCTCTTACAGATTTATTATAGTATAGATAGATTATCGTCATTCTATAACTAATGACGTTACAACCCTAATTCCATGAAGAGATTTGCAACCTATTATAAGTTACAGATAAAAGTTAATAATAGGTAAAAGACGGCTGGTAGAACAACAAAAGGTTGCATTCCCCTGCCTGTCAGTGGTTGCTAGGCAACGCTTTGTTATTAAACATTCCATATCGAATTTGCCCCGAGTATAGATAGTGCATCAGTAGTCGTTGCAAAAAAAGTTTGTGAAAAGATGGCGTGTCCTCCCTCCAAGCGGTACCGAATGCAGCTACACCATTGATCGCCGATGACGGCATAATTGCTGATTATTGGTGGTGTTCTGATGACGACATAGCGATGCAGGGCAACAGGGGCAGGGCTCCACCTGGTTTGTTTTCCTGTCATTTCTTAACACTGCATTAACTTTTTATTATTGTCCCACTGCTGGGCACGGGTCTTCCCTCAGAATGAGAGAGTTTAGGCCATAGTCCACCGCGCTGGCCAAGTGCAAATTGGTGGACTTCACACACCTCCGGAAACTTTATTTTTTTAAAGAACTCTCGGGTGTGTAGGTTTCCTCATGAATTTTTCCTTCACCGAAAAGCAGTGATAATTAATTTCTAATACGCACATGAATCAGTGGTGCGTGCCTGGGTTTGAACCTCGGACCTCCCGATCGAGAGGGCAAGTTTCAACCATTAGGCTATCACGGCTTTTAAAATTCGTGCCTAACACGTTAAAAACTTTAAACTTCCGGCATTGGCGCAAGAAATAAGGAAGACCTTTTAGAAGTAGCATCTACTGAGAGTAATTATATTTTTTTTCGTGATTAAAGTAGCGAATTAAGGTTTATTTTCAAGGTGGTAGAACGAATTTTTTAAGGCTTTTGCATAGTTTTTATAGCGGGCTTTGAGCGCGACAACCGAATGAAAAAAATCGTAACGAAAAAACCTAACACCTCTCACTCCGCCTACCATGTAGCGCGGCCGAGGGTTCGCTTAACGTTTATGGTACGACAGTACGAAGCTCACACGGATCGAGACGAGCTGCTCGGAAATCCCACGAATATGTAAGCAGCTGTTTGTGAGAAAGTGTATAGTGTCAAAGAAAAAAGACTTAATTAATATCAAAGAAAAAAAATACTGCATAAATATATAAATAATTACGACACTTTACCCGACTGCGTCAGGGTTAGGGTAGTGTTATTCTAGCATAAGTATGTATGTAATTTTTTATTTACAAATGTGTTTGTGCCTTGCTATTTTCGTCTGTCTTTGACGAGAGTCGCTTTTTTTCTTTCCATTAGCAGTTTGAGAACAATTTTAAAGGTTTTTCTGTTTCAAAAAAAAACTCTTTCTACGCACCTATGAGTAGCTATCCCCACACTAGGATTATCTCCTGTATTATACCATATACACACACATAGACGAATAGACATACACTCAGACCCAGAACAAGAATCTAAATTCAGCATTCCTGTCTGGCGTGTAATCGAACTAGCGTTGGGCCGAGTAACACTTTTTACAAGTCGACTTACTCGAACAATCCTAACAGTTTACTCGAGTTGCAAGTCGACTTTACTCGACGCCATCGGCCAAGTAACACTTTTTACAAGTCGACTTACTCGAACAAACGTAACAGATTACTCGAGTTGCAACTCGACTTTACTCGAAGCCATGGGCCGAGTAACACTTTTTACAAGTCGACGTTCGAGTAATCGAACAAACGTATTCACTTAAATCACTTATTATGTATAAAAAGCCAATTGTTAACAAAAAAGTGAATTTTATGCAGTCGCATATTTTATTTCACATTAAATCTGTTAAAATGACTCAGCGGTTTTGTTAGAAATTTTATTCACCTCATACTACAGTCATTTACTACAGATATAATTAATAAAAACATAATGTTTCTATACTACAATTATATTTAATAAAAACATAAAACATACTTACACGAATTCCGTTATGACCGTCGAACACAACTCGGAAACAGAAACTTACGAACTGAGTAAATACATTCAAACAAGTCGGACTTTAACGTCTTAACACATTTTACAAGTCGAATGCATGGTGACGGCGAGTTGCATGCCGACTAGCCGACGTGACGGATTTTACTCAACGAACAAGTCGATCAACGAACAATAGCGACTTGACTTGTGATACGACGATGAGCCGACGACACGCGACTCGACCCGACAAGTAAGACCGCGTTAAACCGAAGTCGGCTGAGTTTACTCGAGTTCATAAAAGTGCAAGTCGACTTTACTCGTTCCGGTTGCAAGTCGACATACTCGAGTAAATTTACTCGACTTGCCCACTCAGTCGGCCGAGTTTACTCGAGTTCATAAAAGTTCAAGTCGACTTTACTCGTTCGGGTTGCAAGTCGACTTACTCGAGTAAATTTACTCGACTTGCCCATCGCTAAATCGAACCTGGGTCACTAAATTTTTTTCTTTGCCCAACATCCCAGCACTGGGCGATACTCACTGAACGGCGCCCAGTTGCACCACTGGTCATCTCCGGGCGCGACGTCGGGTGGCGTGGGCAGCGCGCTGCAGTTCTGATGCAGCACGCTCTTCACCACCGATATCGGTTTCCTCGTCAGGTGGTAGGTCATGTACGTGAAGTAGGTGAGGATCAACACGCCGGCTTGGTACCTGGAAGAAAGAATTTAAGGATTAACCCATTGAAACCTTTTTTTTGTTTTCGAGGGGAAACTTTCAAAAAGTACCGCGGGTTATGTGGGATGCACTAAAACCCCCCTGGTGGCCGACCTCGACGCTGCGAAGAGGACTCCGGGAACTCCAATTGACCGCCGCCGGTGTCCTCAGCGTGTGCCCCATCGGGTTCTCCTCTGGTGGGCGTGAACTGCTCACCGCACCTTCTGGTTTTTACGGCAACATGCAACCACACATGCCGCCGTCCTTCCCGGGGTCACTTGACCGGACGGTTCGAGCTCCCACTCTTCCCGCCCGCAACCCCGTAAGCCTCTTTTAGTCGCCTCTTACGACAGGCAGAGGGTACCGTAGTCCTATTCTGGTCCCGGAACTACAGTGACAGCCCATTGAAACCTAAGAAGAAGGATTTATAAGGTGTGGAAGAGATAGAGAAGATCTCTTCGGCTTTGGAATGTAGAAGGAATGTTTTCTTTTACAACGTGTTGAAAATAGAGAAAGAAAATAACACTTTCTACTGTAAAATAAAATAACACTTTCTACACTCACAGTCACACACTAGGTTTTCCTTTTTTGTCTTCTCATGGACATACAAAGACGAACACAAAAACACGCACACCTAGATCTAAATTTATCATTAAGATACCTGACTGGTCGGGAATCGAACCCGGAACATGCAGTGGGCGTATCAGACCGATATGGTGACCACTCCGCCACGCGAGTCGTCAAATGATTTCTATTAAAACGTGTCGAAAAGAGAGAAGGAATGTTTTCTTTTACATCGTGTTGAAAAGAGTTAAAGAAGGAATGTTTTCCTTTACATCGTGTTGAAGAGAGAGAAGAAATGTTTTCCTTTAAATCGTGTTGCAGAGACTTAGAGAAGGAATGTTTTCCTTTACATCGTGTTGAAGAGAGTTAGAGAAGGAATGTTTTCCTTTACATCGTGTTGAAGAGAGTTAGAGAAGGAATGTTTTCCTTTACATCGTGTTGAAGAGAGTTAGAGAAGGAATGTTTTCCTTTACATCGTGTTGAAGAGAGTTAGAGAAGGAATGTTTTCCTTTACATCGTGTTGAAGAGAGTTAGAGAAGGAATGTTTTCCTTTACATCGTGTTGAAAAGAGTTAGAGAAGGAATGTTTTCCTTTACATCGTGTTGAAGAGAGTTAGAGAAGGAATGTTTTCCTTTACATCGTGATGCAGAGACTTAGAGAAGAAATGTTTTAATTTACATCGTGTTGAAGAGAGTTAAGGCAGAAATATTATCCTTACAATCGTGTTGAAGAGACTTAGAGAAGGAATGTTTTCCTTTACATCGTGTTGAAGAGAGTTAGAGAAGGAATGTTTTCCTTTACATCGTGTTGAAGAGAGTTAGAGAAGGAATGTTTTCCTTTACATCGTGTTGAAGAGAGTTAAGGAATGTTTTCCTTTACATCGGGTTGAAGAGAGTTAGAGAAGGAATGTTTTCCTTTACATCGTGATGCAGAGACTTAGAGAAGGAATGTTTTAATTTACATCGTGTTGAAGAGAGTTAGAGAAGGAATGTTTTCCTTTACATCGTGTTGAAGAGAGTTAGAGAAGGAATGTTTTCCTTTACATCGTGTTGAAGAGAGTTAGAGAAGGAATGTTTTCCTTTACATCGTGTTGAAGAGAGTTAGAGAAGGAATGTTTTCCTTTACATCGTGTTGAAGAGAGTTAGAGAAGGAATGTTTTCCTTTACATCGTGTTGAAGAGAGTTAGAGAAGGAATGTTTTCCTTTACATCGTGTTGAAGAGAGTTAGAGAAGGAATGTTTTCCTTTACATCGGGTTGAAGAGAGTTAGAGAAGGAATGTTTTCCTTTACATCGTGTTGAAGAGACTTAGAGAAGGAATGTTTTCCTTTACATCGTGTTGAAGAGAGTTAGAGAAGGAATGTTTTCCTTTACATCGTGTTGAAGAGAGTTAGAGAAGGAATGTTTTCCTTTACATCGTGTTGAAGAGAGTTAGAGAAGGAATGTTTTCCTTTACATCGTGTTGAAGAGAGTTAGAGAAGGAATGTTTTCCTTTACATCGTGTTGAAGAGAGTTAGAGAAGGAATGTTTTCCTTTACATCGTGTTGCAGAGACTTAGAGAAGGAATGTTTTCCTTTACATCGTGTTGAAGAGAGTTAGAGAAGGAATGTTTTCCTTTACATCGGGTTGAAGAGAGTTAGAGAAGGAATGTTTTCCTTTACATCGTGATGCAGAGACTTAGAGAAGAAATGTTTTAATTTACATCGTGTTGAAGAGAGTTAAGGCAGAAATATTATCCTTACAATCGTGTTGAAGAGACTTAGAGAAGGAATGTTTTCCTTTACATCGTGTTGAAGAGAGTTAGAGAAGGAATGTTTTCCTTTACATCGTGTTGAAGAGAGTTAGAGAAGGAATGTTTTCCTTTACATCGTGATGCAGAGACTTAGAGAAGGAATGTTTTAATTTACATCGTGTTGAAAAGAGTTAAAGAAGGAATGTTTTCCTTTACATCGTGTTGCAGAGACTTAGAGAAGGAATGTTTTCCTTTACATCGTGTTGAAGAGAGTTAGAGAAGGAATGTTTTCCTTTACATCGTGTTGAACAGAGTTAGAGAAGGAATGTTTTCCTTTACATCGTGTTGAAGAGAGTTAGAGAAGGAATGTTTTCCTTTACATCGTGTTGAAGAGAGTTAGAGAAGGAATGTTTTCCTTTACATCGTGTTGAAGAGAGTTAGAGAAGGAATGTTTTCCTTTACATCGTGTTGAAGAGAGTTAGAGAAGGAATGTTTTCCTTTACATCGGGTTGAAGAGAGTTAGAGAAGGAATGTTTTCCTTTACATCGTGATGCAGAGACTTAGAGAAGAAATGTTTTAATTTACATCGTGTTGAAGAGAGTTAAGGCAGAAATATTATCCTTACAATCGTGTTGAAGAGACTTAGAGAAGGAATGTTTTCCTTTACATCGTGTTGAAGAGAGTTAGAGAAGGAATGTTTTCCTTTACATCGTGTTGAAGAGAGTTAGAGAAGGAATGTTTTCCTTTACATCGTGATGCAGAGACTTAGAGAAGGAATGTTTTAATTTACATCGTGTTGAAAAGAGTTAAAGAAGGAATGTTTTCCTTTACATCGTGTTGCAGAGACTTAGAGAAGGAATGTTTTCCTTTACATCGTGTTGAAGAGAGTTAGAGAAGGAATGTTTTCCTTTACATCGTGTTGAAGAGAGTTAGAGAAGGAATGTTTTCCTTTACATCGTGTTGAAGAGAGTTAGAGAAGGAATGTTTTCCTTTACATCGTGTTGCAGAGACTTAGAGAAGGAATGTTTTCCTTTACATCGTGTTGAAGAGAGTTAGAGAAGGAATGTTTTCCTTTACATCGGGTTGAAGAGAGTTAGAGAAGGAATGTTTTCCTTTACATCGTGATGCAGAGACTTAGAGAAGAAATGTTTTAATTTACATCGTGTTGAAGAGAGTTAAGGCAGAAATATTATCCTTACAATCGTGTTGAAGAGACTTAGAGAAGGAATGTTTTCCTTTACATCGTGTTGAAGAGAGTTAGAGAAGGAATGTTTTCCTTTACATCGTGTTGAAGAGAGTTAGAGAAGGAATGTTTTCCTTTACATCGTGATGCAGAGACTTAGAGAAGGAATGTTTTAATTTACATCGTGTTGAAAAGAGTTAAAGAAGGAATGTTTTCCTTTACATCGTGTTGCAGAGACTTAGAGAAGGAATGTTTTCCTTTACATCGTGTTGAAGAGAGTTAGAGAAGGAATGTTTTCCTTTACATCGTGTTGAAGAGAGTTAGAGAAGGAATGTTTTCCTTTACATCGTGTTGAAGAGAGTTAGAGAAGGAATGTTTTCCTTTACATCGTGTTGAAGAGAGTTAGAGAAGGAATGTTTTCCTTTACATCGTGTTGAAGAGAGTTAGAGAAGGAATGTTTTCCTTTACATCGTGATGCAGAGAGTTAGAGAAGGAATGTTTTAATTTACATCGTGTTGAAGAGAGTTAGAGAAGGAATGTTTTCCTTTACATCGTGTTGAAGAGACTTAGAGAAGGAATGTTTTCCTTTACATCGTGTTGAAGAGAGTTAGAGAAGGAATGTTTTCCTTTACATCGTGATGCAGAGACTTAGAGAAGGAATGTTTTAATTTACATCGTGTTGAAAAGAGTTAAAGAAGGAATGTTTTCCTTTACATCGTGTTGCAGAGACTTAGAGAAGGAATGTTTTCCTTTACATCGTGTTGAAGAGAGTTAGAGAAGGAATGTTTTCCTTTACATCGTGTTGAAGAGAGTTAGAGAAGGAATGTTTTCCTTTACATCGTGTTGAAGAGAGTTAGAGAAGGAATGTTTTCCTTTACATCGGGTTGAAGAGAGTTAGAGAAGGAATGTTTTCCTTTACATCGTGATGCAGAGACTTAGAGAAGAAATGTTTTAATTTACATCGTGTTGAAGAGAGTTAAGGCAGAAATATTATCCTTACAATCGTGTTGAAGAGACTTAGAGAAGGAATGTTTTCCTTTACATCGTGTTGAAGAGAGTTAGAGAAGGAATGTTTTCCTTTACATCGTGTTGAAGAGAGTTAGAGAAGGAATGTTTTCCTTTACATCGTGTTGAAGAGAGTTAGAGAAGGAATGTTTTCCTTTACATCGTGTTGAAGAGAGTTAGAGAAGGAATGTTTTCCTTTACGTCGTGTTGAAGAGAGTTAGAGAAGGAATGTTTTCCTTTACATCGTGTTGAAGAGAGTTAGAGAAGGAATGTTTTCCTTTACATCGTGTTGAAGAGAGTTAGAGAAGGAATGTTTTCCTTTACATCGTGTTGAAGAGAGTTAAGGAATGTTTTCCTTTACATCGGGTTGAAGAGAGTTAGAGAAGGAATGTTTTCCTTTACATCGTGATGCAGAGACTTAGAGAAGAAATGTTTTAATTTACATCGTGTTGAAGAGAGTTAAGGCAGAAATATTATCCTTACAATCGTGTTGAAGAGAGTTAAGGCAGAAATATTATCCTTACAATCGTGTTGAAGAGACTTAGAGAAGGAATGTTTTCCTTTACATCGTGTTGAAGAGAGTTAGAGAAGGAATGTTTTCCTTTACATCGTGTTGAAGAGAGTTAGAGAAGGAATGTTTTCCTTTACATCGTGTTGAAGAGAGTTAGAGAAGGAATGTTTTCCTTTACATCGTGTTGAAGAGAGTTAGAGAAGGAATGTTTTCCTTTACGTCGTGTTGAAGAGAGTTAGAGAAGGAATGTTTTCCTTTACATCGTGTTGAAGAGAGTTAGAGAAGGAATGTTTTCCTTTACATCGTGTTGAAGAGAGTTAGAGAAGGAATGTTTTCCTTTACATCGTGTTGAAGAGAGTTAGAGAAGGAATGTTTTCCTTTACATCGTGTTGAAGAGAGTTAGAGAAGGAATGTTTTCCTTTACATCGTGTTGAAGAGAGTTAGAGAAGGAATGTTTTCCTTTACATCGTGTTGAAGAGAGTTAGAGAAGGAATGTTTTCCTTTACGTCGTGTTGAAGAGAGTTAGAGAAGGAATGTTTTCCTTTACATCGGGTTGAAGAGAGTTAGAGAAGGAATGTTTTCCTTTACATCGTGTTGAAGAGAGTTAGAGAAGGAATGTTTTCCTTTACATCGTGTTGAAGAGAGTTAGAGAAGGAATGTTTTCCTTTACATCGGGTTGAAGAGAGTTAGAGAAGGAATGTTTTCCTTTACATCGTGTTGAAGAGAGTTAGAGAAGGAATGTTTTCCTTTACATCGTGTTGAAGAGAGTTAGAGAAGGAATGTTTTCCTTTACATCGTGTTGAAGAGAGTTAGAGAAGGAATGTTTTCCTTTACATCGTGTTGAAGAGAGTTAGAGAAGGAATGTTTTCCTTTACATCGTGTTGAAGAGAGTTAGAGAAGGAATGTTTTCCTTTACATCGGGTTGAAGAGAGTTAGAGAAGGAATGTTTTCCTTTACATCGGGTTGAAGAGAGTTAGAGAAGGAATGTTTTCCTTTACATCGTGATGCAGAGAGTTAGAGAAGGAATGTTTTAATTTACATCGTGTTGAAGAGAGTTAGAGAAGGAATGTTTTCCTTTACATCGTGTTGAAGAGACTTAGAGAAGGAATGTTTTCCTTTACATCGTGTTGAAGAGAGTTAGAGAAGGAATGTTTTCCTTTACATCGGGTTGAAGAGAGTTAGAGAAGGAATGTTTTCCTTTACATCGTGTTGAAGAGAGTTAGAGAAGGAATGTTTTCCTTTACATCGTGATGCAGAGACTTAGAGAAGGAATGTTTTAATTTACATCGTGTTGAAGAGAGTTAGAGAAGGAATGTTTTCCTTTACATCGTGTTGAAGAGACTTAGAGAAGGAATGTTTTCCTTTACATCGTGTTGAAGAGAGTTAGAGAAGGAATGTTTTCCTTTACATCGTGTTGAAGAGAGTTAGAGAAGGAATGTTTTCCTTTACATCGGGTTGAAGAGAGTTAGAGAAGGAATGTTTTCCTTTACATCGTGATGCAGAGACTTAGAGAAGAAATGTTTTAATTTACATCGTGTTGAAGAGAGTTAAGGCAGAAATATTATCCTTACAATCGTGTTGAAGAGACTTAGAGAAGGAATGTTTTCCTTTACATCGTGTTGAAGAGAGTTAGAGAAGGAATGTTTTCCTTTACATCGTGATGCAGAGACTTAGAGAAGGAATGTTTTAATTTACATCGTGTTGAAAAGAGTTAAAGAAGGAATGTTTTCCTTTACATCGTGTTGCAGAGACTTAGAGAAGGAATGTTTTCCTTTACATCGTGTTGAAGAGAGTTAGAGAAGGAATGTTTTCCTTTACATCGTGTTGAAGAGAGTTAGAGAAGGAATGTTTTCCTTTACATCGTGTTGAAGAGAGTTAGAGAAGGAATGTTTTCCTTTACATCGTGTTGAAGAGAGTTAGAGAAGGAATGTTTTCCTTTACATCGGGTTGAAGAGAGTTAGAGAAGGAATGTTTTCCTTTACATCGTGATGCAGAGACTTAGAGAAGGAATGTTTTAATTTACATCGTGTTGAAAAGAGTTAAAGAAGGAATGTTTTCCTTTACATCGTGTTGCAGAGACTTAGAGAAGGAATGTTTTCCTTTACATCGTGTTGAAGAGAGTTAGAGAAGGAATGTTTTCCTTTACATCGTGTTGAAGAGAGTTAGAGAAGGAATGTTTTCCTTTACATCGTGTTGAAGAGAGTTAGAGAAGGAATGTTTTCCTTTACATCGGGTTGAAGAGAGTTAGAGAAGGAATGTTTTCCTTTACATCGTGATGCAGAGACTTAGAGAAGAAATGTTTTAATTTACATCGTGTTGAAGAGAGTTAAGGCAGAAATATTATCCTTACAATCGTGTTGAAGAGACTTAGAGAAGGAATGTTTTCCTTTACATCGTGTTGAAGAGAGTTAGAGAAGGAATGTTTTCCTTTACATCGTGTTGAAGAGAGTTAGAGAAGGAATGTTTTCCTTTACATCGTGTTGAAGAGAGTTAAGGAATGTTTTCCTTTACATCGGGTTGAAGAGAGTTAGAGAAGGAATGTTTTCCTTTACATCGTGATGCAGAGACTTAGAGAAGAAATGTTTTAATTGACATCGTGTTGAAGAGAGTTAAGGCAGAAATATTATCCTTACAATCGTGTTGAAGAGAGTTAAGGCAGAAATATTATCCTTACAATCGTGTTGAAGAGACTTAGAGAAAGAATGTTTTCTTTTACATCGTGTTGAAGATAGTTAAAGAAGAAATGTTTTCCTTTACATCGTGTTGCAGAGACTTAGAGTAGGAATGTTTCCCTTTACGTCGTGTTGAAGAGAGTTAGAGAAGGAATGTTTTCCTTTACATTGTGTTGAAGAGAGTTAGAGAAGGAATGTTTTCCTTTACATCGTATTGAAGAGAGTTAGAGAAGAAATGTTTTCCTTTACATCGTGTTGCAGAGACTTGGAGAAGAAATGTTTTAATTTACATCGTGTTGAAAAGAGAGAAGGAATGTTTTCCCGTACATCGTGATGAAGAGAGTTAGAGAAGGAATGTTTTCTTTTACAACGTTTTGAATGGAGTTAAAGATACGATGATTGAAAGGTGTTGAAGAAAGATAGAGATCGGATGAGATCTGTCGTCGTAATGCAAAATGAAGTATTTTCAAAATGATAGTGATTTCTATGCGATTAAACTAGCAAGCGAACGTCCTTCCCGGGGTCGCGTGACCGAACGGTTCGAGCTCCCACTCTAGTCGCCCGCAACCCCGGAAGCCCCTTTTAGTCGCCTCTTACGACAGGCCGGAGATACCGTAGCCCTATTCTGATCCCGGAACTACAGGGACGATTGCAGTGCATGTGGCATTACCCCTCTGATTGAACCATATGCTAAGTAATGAGTATATCATGTGTTAACCCAGGTCACAGGCTACCTGAGTGCCAAATAAAAGTGACAATGACACACATATTCACAAACTTTCAAATTTATAATATTAATCATGTGGTCGTTGGTTCTGGTGGCGTTGTATCATCACAATTTCGTTTTCACAGTGTTCGTTGTTAAAATTGTTAGATAACGCCACCCATTGTTCTTTGTGTTTTAATTAGTCACGATTCTGCTGATTATGGCATTGATATGCACTATACAGTGGGTATCTTGTTTATAATATAAATTCGGATTGTGAGATGCACTCATGTGTTTGTTACTTTTTCACGCAAAAACTATCGGTCGGATTTCGCTGAAAATTCGCTGAAAAAAACAAAATCAATCGGTTCTTTTCGTCAACTTCAAATGATAATTTTGGACATCAATTTTTAGTATAGTATATTCACTTTCATATGAGGCAACATTTGTTTTTGACTTCGAGGCGACTATCTTAGAGCGCTTTCACATTAGATCGCAAGTAGCGCGGCCGCAGCGCGTCAGCCACGCGACGGATGCTTTCTTATTATTTTATTTATTTATTTGAACATCAACATAATGTACACCAATTACAGCATAAGCAGAAGATAACATTATTAGGAAAACAACAAGTGTCATTATAATTAAAGGTGTAGACTGCATGCACAGAAAGCGAGTGTAAACTAATGAGAAAAAAATACAAATTATCGCAAATTATTACATACTACATACATACTTATTGAAATAATTATTCAGTATTTATTATTATTTCCATTATGATGGGATACAATCGTAAAAAGAAAGCATGCTCTGCAGTCGCGCGACTGACGCGTTGCAGCTGCGCTACTTGCGACCTAATGTGAAAGCGCTTTTGGTGCTCGGGATTAGCAACGCCTCTGTAATTTACGTCAGATACAACTCATGTTCTATATAAAGTTGCTTACATATGTTTATGGGAGGCAGTGAGCACTTACCATCAGCTGAACTGCATGATCGATTGCTACTTCAATAAGAAAAAACTAAAAGCTATTTAAATTATACAGTGTGCATTTTGCGTCATAACTAGTGGCCACTGCCTCATATGGGCATCTGAGATTAACCACATGGGATTCACCAAATAGGTAGTAAGGTCGGCCACATTCACGTTGCTCACGAGTATCTGAGCATTAGAGATGCGCCGAATATTCCGTTGTTATTCGGTATTCGGCGTATTCGGCATCATTTTCACTATTTGTATTCGGGCGAATTATTCGGTTTTGATGCCGAATATATTCGGTTCGAGTATTTCTACTTTCTTGGCTACACGTTACGGTATAGAACAAAAAGACAAAACTTTGTACGTAAGATTTATGTTATAAGTTAAAGAAATCCTATAAAGAGTGTGTTGAATAAAGCCAGTGTTGCGAATGTCCATAGGCGACGGTGACTACTTTCCATCAGGTATCCCGTCTGCCTAGTCGTTAAAATATATATTTATAAACCTCAAAACAACGATTATTTTTATGAACATACTTTCGCAGTTATTTTCTTAATAAGAAATGGTAAACCGAAAAATCGGCCGAATAACCGGTTCGGCAAAAGTTAAACGGAATAATATTCGGTATTGTCCCACTGCTGGGCACGGGTCTTCTCTCAGATTGAGAGAGTTTTAGGTCCACCGCGCTGACCAACTGCGAATTGATGGACTTCACACACCTTCGAAAACTTTTTTTAACGAACTCTCGGATGTGTAGGTTTCCATGCGATGTTTCCTTTATCGAAAAGCAGTGATAATTAATTTCTAATACGCACATAAATTAGTGGTGCATGCGTGGGTTTGAGCCTCAGACCTCCCGATTGAGAGGGCAAGTTTTAACCATTAGGCTATCACTGCTCTAACAGATAGTAAATCAATATTTTGAAAAATCTAGGTTTGTGGGAGGAGGGTTACTCGGATGTTTCAGTACATGTTCTACTGTAGGTATATGAAATTCTTTGCTTACAGATGTCACAGGGCGGCAGTGACCACCTACCATCAGGTGGACTGCATGCTCGTTTGCTACTTCTATATTACAAAACAAAAGTTGACTTAATATAAACATAGCAGCGCTGAATACGTCAACATATCAAATTCAGCTTTGTTGTATTATCGTAAGGATCTAGTCTGATCGTGAGCGATACAAGGCGAATGTACCTAACCGAATTTTAAGACACTTTGTCATATTTATTTTTCGAGGGGAACACCTTTAAGAGGGAGGTTTACAGGTAGGTTTAAAGATCTTTATTCTCATAAAAGATATGATTATTTTACAATTACTAATTAGGTGCCTAGGTACCCATTATGAGAGCGACGGAGAGTTATATGGAATTTTTACCGCACTAACTCTCCCCCCCTCCCCTCCACACCCCCTACTGGCCATTCTCAGTGCTGCGTGAAGGACTCAATAATCTCCTACAAAACACTATTTAAAAGGGGGTAGGACAAGTGCAGTTCGATCGGTACCACCGCCACACCTATTTCTAGCGCTTGCATTTGTTGTGCTTCCGACTGAAAAAAGGTCTTTATATCTGACTGAAATAGCAAACGAACATGCAGTCCACCTGATGGTAAGTGGCCACTGCCGCCGTGCGACATCTATAATCAACTTCGTTCAGAACATGATTCCAATCCATGTTCCATCATGTATGTGTTTGTGCCACTACCTTACGATTGGCATAAACACATACATAATATGTGTAATGTGTTTTAGTTAATTTAATGTTTTGTGCATTATTTGTAAAAATATTAGCCTCGCGTAATCCTTCTCTACATCAACTATAACCGTGCGTTTCATACTCCTCCGTCTGCGGCAAATATCTTAAAAACGGATCACAAGTTTTTGCTCCACGTAGTAATATATAGATAATCGCTGGTGGTCACACCAGAGCATTATGACGCATACATTGTATCACATTTATAGTAAAGCTGATATCAGCGTTCTGAGCAATTAAAAATACATAATATTTGTACAAGTTTTGCATATGTTTATTGTATGACACAATACATTGTTCAATTTGTAGATAAGTTATATTACATGCGACTTTGTATACGTGGATTAAAAGCCACCACATATGGTATCAGCCCGGGCTTAGGTATTTTTTTTGGAGGGGAAATTAAAAAGTAGGTGTGGCGAGTAGGGGGGGGCGGTGGAGCCCCAAAACTCTTCCCCTGGCTACGCCCATGTCAGGGAGGTGGTAAACCACAGTTATTTCTATCATAAAAATCATAGACATATCGTAAGGAAAATACCTGTTCATAAACTATAGAAACTTATTTCCAATTAATGATTAACAAACGCTTTCTACACTCCTAGCCTAGTAGGATTTTCTCCTGAGTCGTGGGCGCCATGGACACACACAAACACCCAGACCCAGGACAAGAATCTAAACTCATCATTCAGATCATATCAGTCTGGCCGGGAATCGAACCCGGGACCCACTGCGTGGCAGACCGGTAAACGCTGCGCCACGCGGGTCGCATGATTGATATCTTATTGATATTATAAATGTGACAGTTACTCAGGATGTAGGTACATACGAGTATTTATTTATTTATTTATTGTTAATTAGAACGATACAATACCACTTATACTAATTAACACAATATTATCAAGTTACATTTTCTTTCTTTTTTTTTTAATTTATTTGAAGTATGCGAGTGTCATACATTTAGAAGGCCTTAACCGGTACCTTTAATTTTTGGCGCCCTTTTTTTTAAACATCTTATGTAATCGATATTATTGCAACCCAAAAATTGACTAAATAAAGATCTTTCTATCTTTCTTTCTTTCTATATTTGTTACTCTTTCATGCAAAAACTACTACTTTGATCTGTAAACCTTAGCACAGATATTTTTTATGACCTGGAAACACATGGGATACTCATTATTATAGTAAACTAGTGCAACCCTGCAGCTTCGCCTGCGTTCAAATAATCGATATATCGATTGTCCCGTGGGAATAAGATATTTTCTAACAGTAAAAAGTAGCCTATATGTTATCCAGAGTATCATCTAACACTATACCAAATTTCATGAAAATCGCTCGAGCTGTTTAGACGTGAAGAAGTAACAAACATACAAACTCTCGCCTTTATAATATTAGTATCAACTTCGTTCCGTCTTAAAGTCAAAAATCTATAAGTCTAAGTCTAATCTAAGATCCTCAGACTCCCTACACCAAAAAGTAAAAAAAACATAAGCATTCGCGAATCGGTAAGGGATATTCGCATTTGCATTCGCGAATGTTCAAATGATAACGTTACATCGGTAATGCAGATATTAATCATTCAAATACGTCTTCAACTGATATCAATCGTAGATTAAAGTCTTACCAATAAATGGACAATAATAAACTCTTATCAGTACATTGATATATTAATTTCTAGGCTATTATATCTACCGACAATATTAGATTTTTCAATTAGTATAGCTTCCTGGAAACACTTTGCATATGACCGCCACAATTATTTCTAGCGTGAAGAAGTTTACTTATGTGTAATGTCCGACCGAAACTGGTTTTTCGACCGAAACCGAAACCGAATTTCGGCAACGGTCTGAGTTTCGGCCGAAACCGAAACTTCCTTACAAGGATCAAGAATTGAGAAAAAAACCTTTAAATAATCATCAGTCTTTTGTTTTTCATCTTTAAATCATCAGCTATTCAGTCTTCGACATTTTCACTTGACGGTAATTAATAATAATCATCGTAACAACACATAATTTAAGAAATAAAAGTACGGTATTCAACGCGCCGAACATGACCGATCACAGCGCGAGAACTCCCGAGTGCAGTTTCGGTTTCGGTCGTAGTTTCGGCAGCTTTTCCTCCGAAACCGAAACCCGTATTTTTGCCGAAACTCAACCGAAACCGAATATTCAGTTGGACACTATTTATGTGTCTTGTGGACGTTCAAGTCCTTGAGGTTAGCAACAAGATTGACTTGGGATAGAACCCGAATTCAGATAGAAACCAATTAGTTGCTACTTCAATCGAAAAAAACTTCTGTAAAAAATCAACTGTATTTCAGTTAATGGCCTTTTAATTTATTCTATTATTTTAACCTCAATCATTAGAAAGATAGTAACAGAGTGCATTATTTAATTTTTACCTGGCTTCATTCAATATTTGTGTTTATGTTGCGATACTCGTAATACATATACCTACCTATCTATATTTTTAGGACGACCCGCATGGCAAAGCGGTTATCATACCGGTCTGACGCGCAATGGGTTCCGAGTTCGATTCCCGGCCAGACAGGTATCTGAATGATGTGTTTAGATTCATGTTCTGGGTTTGGGTGTTTGTGTATTTTATATGTGTCCATGGTACCCACGACACATGAGAAAATTCTACTGTGGAGCTATGAGTGTAGAAAGGGTGTAAGCGTGTGTAAAATTCTCGTGTCACAATGTTCGTTCCCATACTCCTCTGAAACGGCTTGACCGATTCTCATGAAATTTTGTGAGCATATTGGGTAGGTCTGAGAATCGGCCAACATCTAGTTTTCATACCTCTTAGTGATAAGGGTTGTCCACCCTTAACAGTTTTAATTTTTATATGGCAAAACAATGTTTGCCGAGTGAGCTGTTAAAAGTATATTAAATGCATTATATACATGCATAGTCGTACTTATTTTAGCCAGTCATTTTTGAGCCAAAATGAGTGTCAATATATTTTCCTGTTTGCAATAATGTCTATCCATTTTCATGGCTTTCATAAGTTTAAAATTTACGAGGAAAGGAAGACGTATTGCATGTTGAGAATGAAAGGGATAAAACTCAAAAATTTGGCAAATGTACACTGTCGCTGTAAATTATTAACTGTACTGTAACTGTCTGTATTAACAGAGGGAATTTACAGTGGTTCAAGGGATAAAACCCTAGGGAACAAACAAGGACAAGGCGGCAGAGGCTTAGTAACAGGGTTCTGTTACCTATCAGAACTAGAAAAACCTACATTAAAATAAAGCCATACATGCCATACATGGTATTTATACAGAAATCTTGAAGATAAACGACAGTTCAACATTCCAAACTCACTAGGCTTATTTTCATTGATATAAAGAAGGTACAAAAATGTTTACTATGCCAACATATCCTTTGCCTACG
Organism: Spicauda simplicius; assembly: GCA_949699795.1. NCBI lineage: Eukaryota > Metazoa > Arthropoda > Insecta > Lepidoptera > Hesperiidae > Spicauda > Spicauda simplicius. The sequence continues at coordinate 663,059 of OX453084.1, forward strand.
GGACCTTGAAAAGCTACTACAAAATTGCACTTAATGACTCACCATCTCAACCTGTTGATCTGCATCCGGGGACACAGCCAGCCGCTCAGTTTCTGAAGACATTGCACCCCACACGGAGCATCCCGGGTCACCCCGCTCATTTTAAACAACTTCAAACACTTCCCTCTCATAAAAATGTCTAAACACTAACAATTAACCAAAATTACACGTTCAATTGCATGGTAATAATTCTTTGTTTATACCAAGTTATATTAAAAAATTGACGATTATTCCCTTAAATATATTTAGCGCAGCGTCAAAATAAGTAAGAAGATAGTTTCGTCGATACACAACGTGTTAGTAACGTTTTAGCTTATAATTTCAGTCTGTATTTATTTAAATTTAATAAATAAACCGAGCGATCGTTCGCAGACCGACACGTCGAACTGAGCTAAATGTCAATGTCAAATATTACCAAACATTGCTTTTGACGTACGTCAAATACCAGATATCTTTTTTTAGCGAAAGGTAATGTTTTGTGTTGCATAATTTACGTTATAAGGCCTTTATTATACAATTGTACAAACAGAAGATGTCACAGTTAACTAGCGTATAGTTCCACTTAGCATTTTTTTTTAAATGTATTGAATTTTTGAAAATGATTGGTAGTCATTATGATAATATTAGCATATATGTATGGATCAGAATCGCATCTTAAAACGCACTCTAACATAAAGTTATTAATGACCTGTAAACTCAATTTAACACTAATATTAACCGCAAACGGTACGTGTGGTAATAAAATTAACTGAACAAAGCATGCGATAAATGCAACTGCAATGTTGTTATTCGTAAGTGTTTTAAAAGTTGCTTATCAAATTTGTTTTTGGTGATAATCATTTGGTAAAATCTTTTTCTGCGTATTTTTTTCAGAAATACAGCGTTCTAGTTCTGTTCGTTACAGGATCAGCACCTTTTAGTCTTCGTCGGCCAGGCTGGTTGGATAGAGTTGTTGAATACCATAAAAACAAATTATTCGACGATTTTCGAAAAGTACCCGTTGTTAAAATTAAAGGTGAGGTAACGTACATATAACTGAGTTAAAAAATATAGATTAGCAAAAATAACGACTATATTAAAACGGGTGTCTAATCGACACGAAACGTGTAGTAAAAAAATATCGCAATTGACTAAAAAATAAATAATTTTATTATATTTTAATAATTTTCCTCATTGAGGCAAATAAACAATTTTTTACTTGATTGTACACGTAATCTTTTTTTTTAAATTGATACCTACAGTAATTCAGGCCAGACGGGCCATAATCATAGTTTATAAAGAGCCATAAAAAATCAAAATATTCCAAATGATATTTACATAAATTTATTTCGACCGAAAGTCATCGTTGACATCGATGTCGAACTGTATCGAAAAAGGTTATAAAGAAATAAATTTCATGTTTATGTGTTAAATATTAAAATTGCTCAATTTTAATGTTGTACACATCTAAAATTACAAATTTTCATATTCTTTACAAATCAACCTAGGCTACATGTTTAATTACATGATATTTAATCAGGACGAAAAAGTAAATAAGAAAAACTGTCCAACCAAAAAGGTTATTCGTTATTGTTCGTATAACGAATAACCTTTTTGGTTGGACAGTCAATTAAAATTATCATTATAAAAATACTTTAAACTAATATTTATCCATTTTTTTCTAAAGCAACACTCGAAGCTGCGCCACCAGGCTACGTCGACTCCACAAAATGGGACTTCCCCTCTGTCGTACGCCTCATAAATCTCATACGAGTGAGCGAGACGGCTATACCTGTGCGGCGTGCGCTTCGAAGGATGTTAGGGGGTAGACGAATGATGAGTTTCCAGGAGAGTGTTAAGGCTTTTCCTAGTTTGAGTAAGGCAAGTATTATTATGAAAATGTTTGAATGAGCTATCGATCTAGAAAAACCTAAGATACACATTCAGCGTCTAAAAACTGTCCGGTGAAAAAGAGCGCCCAATGTCAAAATTGAGCGCTCAAGTAGTAAAATTTTATTGCTTTATGCTTAAAGCGTTGTAAATACAACTTTAAATCAAGGACGTAAGGTTGTATTGCTAAAATATATAATCGTTATGACCATCTATAATTATCTACGTAAATTTCACGACAGTTTTAGGTGTCATTGAGCACAAAAAGTTTTTGAAGTTATAGGTACCTACTTCTTTTGGCGCGTTAAATAAAAATTATGAAAGTAAACTTTTGAATAAAAGTAAAAGTTATCTATAGTCAACATTTTAGTTTTTTCTATTGTGTCGTTTTTTCTACAAACGTAGAATAAACCGAAAGGATTTAGAATAAATAATTAATAAAATATTTTATTAATTATTTATTAATAAAATATTAATAAATAATTAATATTTTTTTAAAAAAAGAAGTATATCTTTTAACGCGTGTACATAAGAACATGCACAAACTTTACACACACACACATACACACACTTTCTTTTTTCAGATGTTTTTATCAACTTGAACAGACCCTGTGTTAAGTATCCAATAAGGCTGCAGTCTAAGTGCCTGTAAGAGATTACTACGACTTATGTACATCTTTATGCTTGCATGTGGCCGCCAGGATTATTTTCATGGAGGTGCATCCGTATCTACACATAGTTTTCAACCCCCGTAAAGGGCGCCCATATCTTGATGCAACTTCATAATATACTGGGGTTCTAAAAAGCTAAACTTCATATTGTCCAAAGTAGTACGAATATTTCTGAAATTCAAACAAAATGTAATAATTTTCAAGTTATTTTGAACGCACCCGTTAAATATAAAAATAAAGCAATAGCGGGTATTTTGACAAAGATACTGACTGATATTTCTGACTATGTGTTTTCATAGTAAGACATTGATTATTCTATTTCGTTTATTATGTGTTTATGACAAATGCACGGTAGTGTGTGTAATGTGTTTTTAGTTGATTTTACGTATGTTTTAAGCATTAAAAAAAATATTAACATACTGCACTCCTTCTCTACGTCCACAATAACCGTGCATAATTTCATACTAATCTGTCCGCGGCATATTAATTGAAAATGCTTTACAACCTTCCAGGACCTCAAAACAGACATTTACTACGACTGGGACTCGGGCGAGTATTACGGAGACGTGGTGACTGAAGACACCTTCCCTGATGATGAGGCTATCATAGTGGTGTCCAATCCTGTAGAAGCTCGTCTACCCAGCGCGAAGATCAGCGTCAGTCTCCTGCGGTAATGCTAACAGACTGACAGATCTAGGATTTATATTTTAACATTTTTTCCAGGTGGCAGAAGCCGTGTTGTTCGACCGGGGAGGTATCACAGCCACACTAAGTTAATGCCTGAAGCAATTCTTGCGTTTCGGTGACAGAGTGTGGTTGCCGCCACACTTTTATATGAGGCGATCATCTTAGTCCATAGGAGTAGCAAAGCGTCTGTGACTGACTTTAGACAGAAACCTTGTCCTGTATGAAGTTGCTCACAGATGTCCATGGGCGGCATGAACCACTTACCAACAAGTGAATTGCATATTCCGTTGCTACTTCAATGTAATAAAAAAGCAATCCCTCCAGTCTAAAGTCACCAATGGAACTAAATAGGTACATCATTTTACGTCACGTAGTTAAGGGCCTTAGGTAGGCTACGGTCCTCCTTAAATTAAATTTAGCTACTAATTAAACCGCAGGTGGTAGAGCCAGTGTAGTTGCAGATGGTAGAACCAATGTAGTTCGACCGGGGAAGTACCACCGCCACACCTATTTCTACCGTGAAGCATTTTTCTGCGTTTCGATGGAAGGGTGTGGTTGCCGGCACACTTTTATATGAGGCGATCATCTTAGTCCTCGGGAGTAGCAACGCATCTGTGATTGACTTCAGATGGAACCAATGTTCTGTATGTAGTTGATTACAGACGTCGCAGGGCGGTAGTGACCACTTGCCATCAGGTGGATTGCATGCTCGTTTGCTACTTCAATGTTTTAAAAAACCAATCCTTCCAGTCTGAAGTCACCAATGGAACTAAATAGGTACATCATTTTATGTCACAGTAGTTAAGGGACTTAGGTAGGCTACGGTCCTCCTTAAATTAAATTACTAATTAAATCGCAGGTGGTAGAGCCAGTGTAGTTGCAGGTGGTAGAACCAGTGTAGCTCGACCGGGGTAGTAGCACCACCACACCTATTTCTACCGTGAAGCATTTTTGTGCGTTTCGATGGAAGGTTGTGGTTGCCGGCACACTTTTATATGAGACGATCATCTTAGTCCTCGGGAGTAGCAACGAATCTGTGACTGACTTCCGATAGAACCCATGTTCTGTATGAAGTTGATTACCGATGTCGCAGGGCGGCAGTGACAGCTTACCATCAAGTGGACTGCATGCTCGTTTGCTACTTCAATCAGATAAAAAAAACTACTCTTCAAGTGGTCGAGGATGGGTTAAGAAGCTTGATCCCTTCGAAAACGTCCATGTGTAATACATATATTTTGAAAAATATTGCTATGCTTACAGAGCATTGAAATTATAGAAAAACTTTTGTATTTATAAAAAAAATGTGCGCGTGTACTAGCGTACACTCGTAAGAAGTGAAACTTCTATATGACGATATTTTTCAAAAAATAATTTACTATATGCAACTTTACAGGAATTGGTTAAATAAAGTTAAATTAATAAAGTTTAATAAAATGCTTTTATTAAACTTTATCTAATAATGTAATCTATAATAATCTATCTTATATCACGCGTGGTAGGAATAAGAAAAAGATGGCGCGTAACGAAAAAATGTTACACTAAATTTTTTTCCAACCCCGATAAAGAAGTTTCACTTCAAAAAAGTTTCATCAAACTTATCTTAGTTATTTCCACTATAATTTATTTTTTGCAGAGATATTCTCGAGTCCAGAGCAAAAGCAGCAAGATATATGCCAACAACACAGAAGACTTTGTAAGTACTTCAATTGCGTTTCGATGGAAGGGTGTGGTTGCCGGCACACTTTTATTTCCACGTCAACATATCTAATAATAATGTTTATTTCTCAAAGCAGTTGTACATTTGATACTTATTTAAAATAGGAAACACAGTTATATAAACCTTAAATAATGATTTTTGATCCCTGGTATCCATTTTAAGATTAAGCTTGTGTTAAGGATACCAGTTTTCGACAAATACATTTGAACGGTTGCACTGTGTTAGAACATTTAAAACAATTGTTCTGAGCGTTTAAAATGTAATATATCATGCTGCACCTTAATATAAAATATATTTATGTTTAGTGAAAAACAAGTAATTATATAGCTATGTTTAGAGAGTGTGTGTGTGTGTGTGTGTGTGTGTGTACGTTTGTCAATAAAACTGTGTAAGTTAAAATGACTGAAATCTGTATTCTGCATGCTCGTTTGCTACTTCAGTCTATGATTAATGATTTGGTGTTGGCAGCCCCTGGTCATCGATGACGAAGGCCAACGCAACAGCGGCTCCAGCTGACATAACGACCAACGGAACTGCAGGAGATAACGGTAAGGGGCCGTTCAAGTATTACATAAGCACTATGAGGGGTGGGGGTCTTTGTTATTTTTGAAGACATGGGTAGGGGAGTGAAGATGATGATTACGTCATCGGTAGTTATTTACTTTTATACTCGAATGGCAACCCTCACATTGTCTATGCTTGAAAACGGAACGCATTTTCGGGGATTCCCGCAAAAATAACGTATACGTTTAGGCATTCGCTTTAGAACCGATTAGGGGAGTTACCCTAGTCCGTCTCGCTTGCCAAGTGCGAATTGGTGGATAAAATCTGTTTTCTTATTTTTTTTGATATAATTATAGTATAAAAAATACATTTTAATTGAAAAATGTTTACGTAAGTATCGGGGGTGAGGTAAGTGCTTTGTTTATTTTTACTGACAAGGTTGGTGTAAATAATTGTAATAAATCTGCTCATGTAATAATTGAACGGCCTAAGGCAGACTAAGACTAGCCATGCAACAAATATTATTAGATACATGAACTTTCGTGGATGCGAATATCCCTTACCGACAATCGCGAATGCGAATTTTGTTTTTTTTTGCAGTTTTTAGGGTAGGGGCCGGAACCCGGAACCCCAGAATTATACAGGATACAGTATACCGTGCCTGTCGTAAGAGGTGACTAAAAGGGGCTTCTAGGTTGCGGGCGGTAAGAGTGGGAGATCGAACCGTCTAGCCTAGCAACCCCGTGTAGGACGACGGCATGTCGCCCTGTAGTTCCAGGATCAGAATAGGGCTACGGCATCCCCTGCCTGTCGTAGAGGCGACTAAAAGGGGCTTCCGGGGTTGCAGACGGCTAGAGTGGGAGCTCGAACCGTTCTGTCAGGCAATCCCGGGAAGGACGGCAGTATGTGTGGTCGCATACCGTCGTAAAGACTAGACGGAGCGGTGGGCCCAGCCGCCCATCTGGGAGGAGCCCGATGGGGCAACGCGCTCGGAGGATTCCGGTTGAAGTCGTTTCGAGATCCTGGAGTCCTCCTTTTCAGCGCCGAGGACGGCCACCGGGGGGTTTTTAGTGCGGTAAAAATCCGACATAACCCTGCGTCGCTCCCACGGCGTCGGGTACCTTTTGAAGGTTTCCCCCTCGAAAACAAAAAAAAGGACGACGGCATGTGTGGCCGCACGCCGTCGCATCTTAAACACCAGGAGGCGCAGTGAAAACAAATGCTTACTAGGAAGAACCTGAATGAGACATCGCGCTCGGAGGATTTCGGTTGTGTTCCATTGTAGATTCCGGAGTCCTCAAAGCAGCGTTAAGGATGGACACCGGGGGTGGGGTTTACTGAGGTAAAAATCCCACATAACCAGGCGTTGCTCCCACGGCGTCGGGTACCTTTTAAAGGGTTCCTCCTCGAAAACAAAAAAAAGGCGGGGGATCTACATTTGACTTATATATACTTTCACATGAGGCGACCATCATTATCCTCGGGAGTAGCAACGCATGTGTGATTGACTTCAGATGGAAACAATGTTCTGTATGAAGTTGATTACAGATGTCGCAGGGCGGCAGTGACCATTTAGCATCAGGAATGCATGCTCGTTTGCTACTTCAGTCAGATAAAAAAATAAAAGAAAAAAAATATTTTTTTTATTTTTTTATCGTAGTATTTTTTTTGTAGATTCTACAGGTGGCACAGATGCAACAGGAACCACCGATGCAGCGACTACAGCAGCCTAAGAAGCTTAAAACTAATACTATATGTCAGACTGACTGACCCGGCGAACTTCGTTACGCCTAAAGTCAAAAATCTAAAATTATCTCAGTGTGTCAGTGTATCTCTACTATATTATAGACGTATTATAAACAAAACTTTCCTCTTTAATCACTCTATCTATTAAAAAAAACTGCATTAAAATCCGTAGCGTGGTTTTAAAGATCTAAGCGTACATAGGGACAGACAGCGAGAATTTTGTTTTATACTATGTAGTGATATCAGACTAGTTGAAACGGCGAACTTCGTTCCGCCTATAAGATTACTATAAATTAATAATATCGATATTGAAGATATCGAGATGTTAGTCAATGTCATTCGATACCATCACTATTAATTAGTAATATCAATATCGGAGATTATATCGATATTAAAGATATCGAGATATCAGTCAATGCCATTCGATACCATTGCTAATAATTAGTAATATCGGAATTAATATCGAATTTAAGATATCGAGACGTTAATCCCGATATTGATATCTAAATATGATGATATCGATATAGATTGTTTGATTAAAAAACTGCCTAAAATACTTATACAACAATATACACAGTCGGGTAGTAAAACACGCGTAAGTATCAATCGTGTAATAAAACAGTCATGTGTAAGCACAGTTCACTGTGTACACACTCGGGTAGTAAAACAAGCGTAAGTAACCAAACGTGTAATAAACCAATCACGAGTACAGTTCAGTGTACCCACACGGGTAATAAAACGCGTAAGCAACACAGTCGTTTAATAATGGCAGCCACACACGATACCGAATACTTGCACAAGTCTGGACTTGCTCAAGTATACTGTATCGTGTGTTGGAAGATAATTACGCAAGTTGTTCACTTGCACAAGTTCGTCAAATTTCAATTCTCAACTTGTGCAATGTTGCGTTTGTGCAAGTTTACATGAACGTGTGTGGGAGCGCGGGCAAGTTTCAGTACTGTCTTTGGGTGCAAATTTCAATTCATTCAACAAATTGACGTACGAATAATGCTTTCTTTTTCTTAACCAGTCTTTAGTCCATATTGTTCGATTTCTCTTGAGAGTTTTCAGTTTTTTCGTAGCTAAAATAAAGCCAACTAATTCCACTGCATCATCCATACCACAAAACAACACAACCAGGTAGCTTTCAAAAAATGATATTGTTTTAATTGGAGCAGATGCGCACGCTTGTACGAATAGCAGTAAAATGATATTTGTGCAAGCATGCTTGAGCCGTTTGTGGTCGGCTCCGAAATACGTGAATTTGTACAAGTCCAAGCTTGCGCAAGTATATGTCGTGTGTGGCTGCCATAACAATAACTCGCACAGTTCAGTGTGTCCCCGGCGGCCAGCGCAGGCGCACGGCACGCACGTCGAGCGCGGCGAGGCGCGCCGGCCCGAGCGCCCACTCCTTAACGTACGTGCCCACTGTGGGGGACGCTAACTTCACACAGATCAAGGGTCCTTTCTGAAGCCAGTCACAGAAGTGTTGCTGCTACAGAGGACTATGACGGTCGCTTCATATTATTGATATCGATACTCGTAATACTAAATCGATGACATTCGAAAGTACTATAAATTAATAATATCGATATCGGAAAAATATCGATATCGAAAATAATATCGATAACAAAAATAACACCGATATCGAAAATAATATCGGAATCGCAAATATTATCGATATCGAAAATAATATTGATATTGAGGATATCGATATATTAGTCGATGACATAATATTAGTTAGTTATATCAATATCGGATATGATATCATATCGATATTGAAGATATTAGTAATATATCGAGATGTTAATCCCGATATTATATAATTTGATGATATCGATATGGATTGTACGATTAAAAAACTGCCTAAAATACGTATACAACAATATACACAGTCGGGTAGTAAAACACGCGTAAGTAACAATCGTTCACTGTGTACACACTCGGGTAGTAAAACAAGCGTAAGTAACCAAACTTATAATAAAACAATCACGACTACAGTTCACTGTGTACCCACGCGGGTAATAAAACGCGTAAGCAACACAGTCGTGAAATAAAACAATCATGAGTGACTCACTCACGATTGTTTTATTGCACGACTGTCACTCAGAGTGAGCACAGTTTACTGTGTCCCCGGCGGCCAGCGCAGGCGCACGGCGCGCACGTCGAGCGCGGCGAGGCGCGCCGGCCCGAGCGCCGCGGCCAGCGCCGGCGCCGAGCGGCGCGCCTCGCCGTGCGCCCACTCCTTCACGTACGTGCCCGCTGTCGTGGACACTAGCACGCGGACTAGGCGGGGGTATCCTGAAATCAAAACATTAGGGATTAACTTAATAGACAAGGCAGATAGAATACTGTGGTGATCACTAACACGCGGACAAGGCGGGGATACCCTGAAATCAACCGAATAGGGACCGTCCATTAATCACGTGAGGTTCGGAAGGGGGGAGGGGGTCGACAAAAATCACAAGAGGAGAGTGTGTAGCAAGATATCAAGTGTATTCATTTTCTTGTCAAGATCACTATACAGTGTTAGTGTTGAAAAGTCTTGCTAATAGGTTAGTCTTCAACCTCACCACGTATCACCTAGAGGGGGGGGGGAGTAAATGCTGAATACGGCTCTTCACCAGCGTGGCGTGAGTTTATGCCGCCCGGAACGACAATAGAATTTGCGGCTTATTTTTAACCAGTAAAAACATATTTTTCGTCGAAAAAAAAAATTGCGAACACACTCTTTCTGCAAATCGTCGTCGTCAACCCATTATTGTCCCACTGCTGGGCACGGGTCTTCTCTCAGAATGAGAGAGTTTAGGCCATAGTCCACCGCGCTGGCCAAGTGCGAATTGGTGGACTTCACACACCTCCGAGAACTTTTTTTTTATAAAGAACTCTCGGGTGTGTAGGTTTCCTCACGATGTTTTCCTTCACCGAAAAGCAGTGATAATTAATGTATAATACGCACATAAATCAGTGGTGCGTGCCTGGGTTTGAACCTCGGACCTCCCGATTGAGAGGGCAAGTTTCAATCATTAGGTTATCACTGTTCGGCTATCTCTGCAAATAGCCAACCATAAATACAAAAACTTTGTTAAGTAAAATATGGACTTGCTGCCTAAATCCAAGGAGTGCAGCACGGTGCGTTACATGGGAGAGGTGAATCAAAAATCTTCAAATGTTGCGTTACGTAATACTTGAACGCTCCTCACACAGGTTTGACGACCATTTTTGTAGAAAGAAAGCGTGTATTTATTTGTCAAAAAGAACGGCAGAACCAATTACACTTATTGACACATACTTAAAATCAATTAAATTCAGTATTTTACATTTTACAGCATTTTACAGATTAAGAGCTTGTTCATCGAAAGTTTAAAGTTGCGTTCCATCAATCCATGGTCCGGAACTAAATTCATATCACCACGCTTCATTTTGATATGTTTTTTCCATGTCACTCTTCTTCCAGATTCACGGTACTTGACTGACTCACTTTGCCTAAATTTTGTTTCCTACTTGTACGAGTGAACAGCTTCCCTTTCTAAGCATGAAAGTTATGAGGATCGATTAAGAAGCACTTGCTTTAATGCGCCATTTCTGAAGCCAGTCAACTTCTTTGTTGAGGCTTTCTTGTGAAATTTTTAGCAGTTTCTGGATCCATGTTGCTCGGCAAAAGAGCAATATCATCAGCTAATATAGCGTTCATTACTCGTATTGACTGAGGGAGGTCTATAGTGTACAAGATTGGACCAAGAACGGAGCCTTGGGGCGCCCCGGCCGACATTCTATACATTTCTGATGCGTTTCCACTTTCTCGTACTCGAAACGTGCAAATTGACAGGTAAGAATTCATGAAAGTATAATATGCATGTGGTAGACAAGGTTTTATCTTTAACAAGCAATAAGCATTTATCTAGATGTTAAGAAACACGGCAGAGCAGTACTCTTTAGCTTTAAGGGAATGCAGTATTTTATCACAAACTGAACCTGCTGATGCAGATGATGCTGCAGATGATTGAGTGGTGTTTCCTGATCGCAAATTGGTGTTTGGGAATGGCTTCATTTTCATCCAACAGTGGCAGTAGTCTTCGAGAGAACCCTTTTAAATAACTGACTTAATAGACAAGGCAGATGGAATACTTATCGGATTGTATGATGTAGCATGATGAAAGTCTTCCTGGCTTATATATCATGGAAATGGACACTTTCCACAAACATCTAGACCCAGAACAAGCATCTAAATTCATCTGACACTGCGTGTCAGACCGGTATGGTAACCTACGTAAGTCAACGGCGTCCTAACTTTGACGTCACCATACAAGAAACTGGCTCAACCTAAGGTGGGTAGGTGTTAACCAAAAATTTGTGCGTTTAATCAAATAATATGTAAGATAAATATTTCATTTATTTCCAAAAAGACAACATGCACATTATAAGGCGCACACTTACAGCAAATTGAGCACTAATTTTTTGTCCCACTCATATCAATCTAGCTGCTACTTTCCTGCTAGGGTAACGGACACATTGTATGCTTATTAATCGGATAAATATATAAAAAGCTACCTGGTACAGCAAACGCTTCGAGCGAGAGGATTCCCTTAGTCCTAGTGAGCAGAGGTCGTCTATGTAGCACTCTTATGGGTGTTTTCTGGGTGATCTTGATCTTTATGGGGTCCCCTTCTGGCGTGTTTCGGAATTCGTTAATTCGCTTGATGTCCGCTTCAGTCACTCTGACGGGTGCGTCTGGGGGCAACTGTAGAAATATTTCATTACATATTTTTATAATTATGTACACAACTAAATAAAACTTAAGTATCTGTTTGTAACATCAAAATAACAGCGTTTTAATCATACTTCGTAAAGTATATAGTACGCTTATAACAGAAAGTTATTAACTTTTTGTCTGTCTGTCTGTTTGTTCTAGCTAATCTCCGTAACCACTGGAACGATTTCGACGGAACATTCGCTAATCGATCGCTAATTTTATGAGGCGTAACATAGGTTACTTCTATGTTATAAATAATAATTAGGGTTCCGCATAAACAATATTACAAGAATCCGCGCCCATTCTACTCACACGCAACCTCCGTCATTGCTATTTTGCGGAAATTGTTAAAGGTCTATTTTTTATTTATTTTAAATGAACTTAAATTTAATAATTGCAACACCTATTTTTGAATTTGAATTTTAAACTTGAATTTTATTCTATCTTGCCAATTTCACTTACGCTTTTTAAAAAAGAGATTGTTATTAACTACATACATATCGACAAGTCCCAAGAACAAAATCGTATATGAAAACTTACCAATTTACAGTATGAAGCTTTGTTGATTGTAATAGTTGATTGTAACAGCTATTTAGGAAATTAATTAATAAGTTTCTAAATAGCTATTACAATGATTTTCCATAGATCGTCTTTCTTGGCATCAGTAATCAGTAATGAAATGAAATATCTTTATTTTGTATAGGCCTACGGGGGCACTTACAAATTGTCAGTTACATTTTTTTCTTACACTACCACCGGATCGGAACACGACCTCAACTGAGAAGATCCGACAAGAAATTCAGCGGGTTTGTCTTTTTTTCTTATTTATATCCATTTTTTTAATATTATTACAATCATGTTTTTTTTACATGGTAATGAGCATGGCAGTGTTTGTATGTCCACAAAACTTGTAAGCATCATATTGTAAATTGGTAAGTCCTCACATACGAATTTTTTCTACGGGCCCGTCGATATGTCTAACTACGATAATTAATTTTAAACATAGTTACCACAAATAATTTTAATATTAAACTTACATTATCAAATTCTGAGTGACCCAGCTTTATACAGAGCGCTTCATACGTCTTAGTCTTCGTTTGTTCCCCTTCCTTTAACAACGATAGATCTTCTCTGTAACAAAACATTTAAAATAAAATAAATATTTAATATTTCATCTTCTTCTTCTTTATAAAAATGTATGTTTGTCTGTATGTCCTCTAAATAATCGTAAACTATTCGTTTGATCATGTGGTGATCTTTAACCATCAACCCATTATCGGCCCACTGCCGGGCACGGGTCTTCTCCCAGAATGAGAGAGTTTAGGCCACAGTCCACCGCGCTGGCCAAGTGCGAATTGGTGGACTTCACACACCTCCGAGAACATTTTTTTTTAAGAACTCTCGGGTGTGTAGGTTTTCTCACGTTTTCCTTCACCGAAAAGCAGTGATCATTAATTTCTCTCTCATTCTGAGAGAAGACCCGTGCCCAGCAGTGGGACAATAATGGGTTGACGGGAGAATATATTATAAATAACATTACCCTTGCCAATTCACTCACTGAGATGAAAAATTAAATGAAAAATGAAAATGAAATGAAAATATTTTATAAGGTATAAGGAATAGGGTCTTAGGCTAAGGTACAATTATTTAAAACATCGACAACAAAAAACAGCAACCGTCATCATAAGCTTAATATTTATAACTAGCTTCAGGGTCTCATTGTGGTTATGTGTGTGAGACCCACACAAAACACTCACCTAGTAACCGGCACTAAGGATTTGACAACAACATCTCCGCTCTTGGAGATTTCCTCGCACGCTTTCTCCAGCTCTTCTGTCGTTAGTAATCTCCTGGGATCTGTTATCTGATCAGATGAAATTTTATGATTAGTGCTGGTGATAATTTTAAATGGGTGCTGTAATAAATTTTAAAATCAGCGTATACAATGTTTTTTTTTATCTAACTGAAATAGCAAACGAGCATGCAGTCCACCTGATGGTAAGTGGTCACTGCCGCCCTGCGAAATCTGTCAGCAACTTCATACAGAACATGGATTCCATCTGAAGTCAATTACAGATGCGTTGCTACTCCCGAGGACTATGATGGTCGCCACATGTGAAAATGTGCCGGCAACCACACTCTTACTACGAAACGCAAGAAATGCTTCACGCTAGAAATAAGTGTGGCGGTGGTACTTCCCCGGGCGAACCATTCTGGTTCTACCACCTTCAAAGCATACAGAATATAAAGTATAAAGAATTTCGTACTTATAAGTATTTTAAAATCGATACAGTAACGAATTTTAAATGATTGCTATTTAATTGCTATTGCTATTTAAAATGACCTTGAATTTTTGAATATACAATAAGGAATTTTCAAATAACGACTAATATTATATCAAAAGAATACTTGTAACGTAAATAACATAAATCAATTTGCCCCATGGGAATAAGATATTTTCCCACAGTAAAAAGTAGCCTATATGTTAATCCAGTGTGTCAGCTAACTCCCCACCAAATTTTATGAAAATCACTTCAGCCGTTTACACGTGAAAAAGTAACAAACATACACACATACAGGACATTTGCACAGAACGATTACAACCTTTAAAATTAGTAAAATTTACATACTCACTTTTTAAGATATTCATACTTAAATATGTCCCGGGCATACTAACACTTCTGGGCATACTCATTTTTTTTTATACTTTAACCTAACGATAAGGCAGACTAAAAACGACAAGGTGGTAGAACCAGTGTAGTTCGACCGGGGAAGTACCACCGCCACACTTATTTCTAGCGTGAAGCATTTCTTGCGTTTCGATAGAAGGGTGTGGTTGCGGCACACTTTCACATGAGGCGACCATCATAGTCCTCGGGAGTAGCAACGCATCTGTGATTGACTTCAGATGGAACCCATGTTCTGTATGAAGTTGATTACAGATGTCGCAGGGCGGCAGTGACCACTTAACATCAGGTGTACTGCATGCTCGTTTGCAAAAAAAAGACGGCTACTTGATGGAAAATAGTCACCGTCGCCTGGACATTCGCAACACCAGAGGAGTCGGCAACGCATCGCCGGCTTTAAAAATAAATGAGTATAGTAGCTACAAAGCCACATTCAGGCAATCCCGGGAAGGACGGCGGTATGTGTGGTCGCATACCGTCGTAAAGACTAGACGGAGCGGTGGGCCCAGCCGCCCATCTGGGAGGAGCCCGATGGGGCAGCGCGCTCGGAGGATTCCGGTTGAAGTCGTTTCGAGATCCCGGAGTCCTCCTTTTCAGCGCTGAGGACGGCCACCGGGGGGTTTTAGTGCGGTAAAAATCCCACATAACCCTGCGTCGCTGCCACGGCGTCGGGTACCTTTGGAAGGTTTCCCCCTCGAAAACAAAAAAAACAAAAAAGTTACAAAGCCACATACCTCAACGGCGAAAGGTCTGCCATCTCCCAGACATCGAACGTCGACGTCCTCGCGACCGGCAGCCACAAACTTTAGTCTCTGTTCAGCTTCTTCTGGAGTGAATCTGTTGGGTTTTCATTGTATATAGGCGAAAGCCGAACCTTGTATATTCACGGTAATTAAAAAAAAGACGACGACGACGGTTTCTACACTCATAGCCCCACACTAGGATTTTCTCCTGTGTCGTGGGTGCCATGGACACACAAAACGAATACACAAACATCCAGACCCAGAACAAGTATCTAAACTTCAGATACCTATCTGGCCAGGAATCGAACCCGAGGCTCACAGCGTGTCAGACCGGTATGGTAAACGCACCGCCACGTGGGTAGTCAAACAAAAAAATATTTTTAAATTTGTAATACAGTTTTAAATTACAGTAAAAAATTAAGGATATTGAAAAATTCGAAGTTATCTTTACGTTTAAACTAATGACTAACTGGAATCATTATTTTCGGCAACATGTCTTTCGTAAATATGCGGTGTCCCGCCGACATCTAATATATAAAATTCTCGTGACCCAGTTTTTGTTGCCATACTCCTCCGAAACGGCTTGACCGATTTTTACCAAATTTTATATGCTTATTCAGTAGGTCTGAGAATCGGCCAACATCTATTTTTCATACCCCTTAAGGGTTGTCCACCCTTAACATTTTTATTTTATTTTTTATATGGCAATACGTTTATCGGGACAGCTAGTATTATATTTAAAAGATGTTCAGAAAATTATGAAATACTAATCTGTCATTTCTGGACGAGTTGCGAAAAGTTGTTAAATACCGTTTTTTGCCGCATAACCATAAAATAAAAATGTTAAAAAAAAAAAACTAAAAATCCATGTCCATACTCACTTGTAAATATCGGCTATAGGCTTGAAAATGATCTCCTGAACAGACGTCGGTAACACCCTACGCCCTTCTAGCACCCACGGCGACTGGGGCAAGTTACGACTTAGTTTTATGTACCTGTAATATACATTGTGATAAGTTGTCACTACCGTATGGACATTTGAAGGTGGTAAGGTGTAGTTCGACCGGGGAAGTACCACCGCCACAACTATTTCTATCGTGCAGCATAAGAAATGCTAGCATAAGAAAGCATAGAATGCAAACGCAAGAGCGTTTCGATAGAAGGGTGTGGTTGCCGGCACACTTTGGTATGAGGCGACCATCATAGTCTCCGGGAGTAGCAACGCATCTGTGATTGACTTCAGATAGAACCTATGTTCTGTATGAAGTTGATTACAGATGTCGCAGGGCGGCAGTGACCACTTACCATCAGGTGGACTGCATGCTCGTTTGCTGCTACAATCAGATAAAAAAAATCAAATCAAATATCTTTATTGTGGAATACAGGTAGGTACATGCACAGTTCTTAAATTATATATTGCCGTATTCCGGCCACATGGGCATACAATATAATGAAGTGAAATAAAATGAAATGTCTTTATTTTGTATAGGCCTACGGGGGCACTTACAAATTGTCAGTTACATTTTTTTTCTTACACTACCACCGGATCGGAACACTACCTCAACTGAGAACAGCCGGCAAGAAACTCAGCGGGATTGTCTTTTTTCTTATTTACGAGTATATCCATTTTTTTTTTATATAATTACAATCATGATTTTTTACATGGTAATGAAAGTTAGCTCCAGTATCTTGCCTTAATATAATAATCTGTAAGCAACTTTATATAGAGGGGGTTCTATCAGAAATCAATTTGCGACTTTGTTCGCACTAAAACATAGTATGATAGAACCACCCACTAAACTTTACACCCTATTTTAATACCCTTAAGGGGCGAATTTCCAAAAATACATTCTTATAGTAGGGGAGCCCAGGATGCTAAATGTGGAGTTACTCGAGCGTCGCGGAAACTTATTAGGTTTGGTAGATTAAATGATAGGAAGGATAAGTGGTCCTATAATGTTTTTTCGTTGACTGGTGGGATAAGCGTCTACAGAGTTTCAAATTTTTAAAAAATAATCTATGATATGGAATTACTCGAATGCATCATGTTAGGGCAAAGTGAGGTTAATTACACCCTAAAATATGTCTAATTTGCTATTCTGACGATTTAAGCGTATCCTTGGGGGGTAGGAGGTTAACAAAGTTGCATAATAAGTACGACGTCTCGACTCACTCAAGCGCGCCATATTAGGATAAGCGGAGGTAAATTAGAACCTGAGATGTGTCCAATTTGCTAATCTGACGATTTGAGCGTCACCTAAGGGGGTGGGAGGGTTACTAAGTTCCCCTGGGAGTACCCACCTATGCTAAGGCCGCATACTGGCTGGAGGTACTTATCAATAATAAAGTATCTTACTTCATATTAATCTGCCGCGCTCGAGTATGTCCCAAAATCCCCTCTTGGGCTCCCCTACTATTAGTGCTTATCTTCGACGTCAACGGGACGACTTTTTGAACAATATAACAATGGGGGTGCAATCCATTATTGTCGCAATGCTGGGCACGTGTTCTCAGAATGTTTTAGGCCATAGCCCACCGCGCTGGCCACCTGGCTGGCTGGTTTTAATGACCTTTTTTTTTTTTTTGTTTTCGAGGGGAAACCTTCCAAAGGTACCCGACGCCGTGGGAGCGACGCAGGGTTATGTGGGATTTTTACCGCACTAAAACCCCCCCGGTGGCCGTCCTCGGCAATGAAAAGGAAGACTCCGGGATCTCGAAACGACTTCAACCGGAATCCTCCGAGCGCGTTGCCCCATCGGGCTCCTCCCAGATGGGCGGCTGGGCCCACCGCTCCGTCTAGTCTTTACAACGGTATGCGACCACACATACCGCCGTCCTTCCCGGGATCGCCTGACCGAACGGTTCGAGCTCCCACTCTAGCCGTCTGCAACCCCGGAAGTCCCTTTTAGTCGCCTCTTACGACAGACAGAGGCTACAGGGACAGGTTTTAATGACTCAACAATGTTACATGTTTTGATAGTCAAGTTAATTATTTTGTAGCTCACCTGCCACCCAAATACACTGGATTGTGCGTGCACACAACACTGACGCACTTCGCCGGCGCCGTGACGAGTGGTAGCCCACCACCCGCCGACATTAGCGATGGGAGAGTCGCGTTTTCTAATGCCTAAGAGAAAAAAATATATGGTGACTTTCTGGAACTACTTAAAATAAGTGCGAGCGCATCGTATAACTAAAATGTTGACTATAGCTAACTTCAGGGTGTCGGTTTTTCATGACGGTGTGCGCACGCATCGTAAAACTTGAATGTTGACTATAGCTAACTTCAGGGTGTCGCTTTTTCGTGACGGTGTGTGCGCGCATCGTAAAACTAAAATGTTGACCATAGCTAACTTCAGGGTGTCGGTTTTTCGTGACGGGGTGCGCACGCATCGTAAAACTAAAACGTTGACTACAGCAACTTCAGGGTGTCGGTTTTTCGTGACGGTGTGCGCGCGCATTGTAAAAATTTACTCTCATAATTTGCCCGTAACCAAAAGAAGTCTAACTTCAAAGACTAATAACTATTGCTTAAATAACCAGGATTTGAACCTTTTTTTTGTTCCCGAGGGGGAAACCTTCAAAAGGTACCCAACGCCGTGGGAGCGACGCAGGGTTATGTGGGATTTTTATCGCACTAAAACCTCCCATGTGGCCGTCCTCGGCGCTATAAAGAGGACTCCGGGAACTCGGAACGACCGCAACCGGAATCCTCTGAGCGCGTTGCACCATCGGGCTCCTCCCAGATGGGCGGCTGGGCCCACCGCTCCGTCTGGTCTTTACGACGGTATGCGACCACACATACCGCCGTCCTTCCCGGGAACCAGGATCGAAACCCAATATCATCAAAAATAAGCAAAGAGGTCTCATTACATTACATTGAAACACGCTTTCTACACTCATAGCCCCACATTAGGATTTTATCCTGTATCGGGGGTACCATAGACACACACAAAGACGAATACACAAACACCCAGATCCAGATTTTTTTTTTTTATTTGATTGGAGTAACAAACGAGCATGCAGTCCACCTGATGGTAAGTGGTCACTGCCGCCTATAGATATCTGTAATCAACTTCATACAAAACATGGGTTCGATCTGAAGTCAATCACAGATGCGTTGCTACTCTCGAGGACTATGATGGTCGCCTCATGTCGTGTGCCGGCAACCACACCCTACTATCGAAACGCAAGAAATGCTTCACGCTAGAAATAGGTGTGCCGGTGGTACTTCCCCGGTCGAACTACACTGGTTCTACCACCTTAAAAGATGAATCTAAACTCATCATTCAGATACCTGTCTGTCCGGGAATCGAACCCGGGACCCATTGCGCGTCAGACCGGTATGGTAACCGCCACGCGGGTCGTGAGAGGTCTTCCTATGCCAGTAGTCGTTAGAATTACTCACCTGTTCAACGGAGCGTCTCGTGAACTCTGTTGTGAAACGTCGCCTTTGCTTGCTCCGGGATTCGAATAACTTTGGAGCGATTGTCTTCAATATTTCCAGTTCCTATATAAACAAAATTGTATGTAAAATTACATGATATTAATGTAAGAAGTAAATAAATATATTCCTAACTCAAGGTCTATATGTGCGTGTGGGCGTTGGCTTGTATGCGCGTGTGTGTGTGATTAAAGACGAAAATAAGTGTGCGTGTGCATTGAGTGAGCACCCTGTAAAAATCTTTAAAAATACATAAAAGTCCTGAAACATTTGTGAAACGAATTTCCCTATTTGTAAAAAGTAAATGATAAATAATGTAATGTGTTCTCACTCAGTTTTCATTTACAACCAGCTGGGTCTGTAAAAGTATCGAGTATGAATAAGGTTTGGGTACCGGTATTTAGTTAAAACCTCTCTTCAGGACTTTTACTAAATGACAAATGTATTTTGGAAGGGTGCTCTGCTCACTCAATGCACACACGAAAATTAAGGGCGCGTTCCAGAAGACGCTCACAAAGCCCAAAACGTCGTTCCACAAGACGATCGCGGTCGTTGTGGTCGCGGCGAATACTTCACTCATGACGTCATGACTTACGCCCACGCGACGATCACTACGACCCATATAACAAGGTGGGTCAAAGTGATCGTGCCACTAGAGATTATGTCACTAACGCTCACAAGCTAGTGGAACGGGAAAACTGCGGTCGTAAGCGTGAGCTTTGTGAACGTCTAATGGAACGTACTCTTAAGGTTCCTAATTTGTTATATTTGACATTTGATTTTCGTTTATTTTTATCATTCTTAACTTGGACGTCTTATGAAATGGTACAATACAGTGAAAATATTCTATTTTTTACCTAAGAGTAAAAAGTAAATAAAAAAAGGGTTTTAAAAAACAAAGGTACAATTATTTGAGAAGGTCTGCAAACTTTCTTAAAAAAGGACCCTTGTTTTTCAAAAAAAACCAAACACATGGAAGGGTGTGGTTGCCGGCACACTTTCACATGAGGCGACCATCACAATCCCCGGGAGTAGCAACGCATCTGTGATTGACTTCAGATGGAACCCATGTTCTGTATGTAGTGTCATGTGATTACAGATGTGGCAGGGCGGCAGTGACCACTTACCATCAGGTGGACTGCATGCTAGTTTGTTACTGCAAACAGATTAAAAATAAAAATTAAACATTCCCGACCTGCAAATCATCCGGATAATCATAGTTAAGCGTTATCAGCAACGGTGACACAGCGCCTGAGTCCAACGTTTTGTTAATACTCTCCGCCATTTTGCTGGCGAACGACCACTTCCAGGCTTCCTTCAGCGCTGTTACACTGCCTGGAGAAATCATAATGAGTCATGACATATACCTTCTACTGCGTGTATTTTATCACGAAATTACATAAAATATTGTGAATCATTTTATCATGTAAATAATGTAAAGATATTATTTTTAAGGAAAAATATATATTTTAAGGGAACAATGTTTTCCGTGTCTGAAACAATGATTGAAATATTATGTATGTTATGTTATTTTTTACCTAATTGTGTAAGGCATACAAAATTATGTATAAAATGCAGTAGCTGTATATTTATAGTTAATAAGTATTAAGATTATATGGTGTAGGTTTTTAAGGACCCTACTTGTGTGAATGTTGCATGTATTTACCTTTACTTGCTCCTATTATTTAATTTTCTACATGATTTATGATTTATAGGAACATTAATATTGACTTAATTGGCAAATGATCATGCAGAACACATTATGGTAAGTCCCTGCCGCCCATGGATATCGTAAGCAACTTTACTTAATTTTACATAATGAGAGTTTTATCTTTTTTTTACCTAACTGAAGGAGCAAACGAACATACAGTCCACCTGATGGTAAGTGGTCACTGCCGCCCATGGACATCTGTAAACAACTTTATACAAAACATGGGTTCCATCTGAAGTCAATTGCATTGCCACTTCCGAGGATTATGATGGCCTCATGTGAAAGTGTGCCGGCAACCACACCCTTCCATCTCGCGCAAGAAATGCTTCACACTAGAAATAGCTGTGGCGGTGGTACTTCCCCGGTCGAACTACATTGGATCTACCACCTGCCAAGGAACAATCATTCTTGTTTTTGCTCATAATGTAAAGTACATTGCAAATTAGGGCTGAAAACGTAAGCATGCTATCAACGTCATCGAACCTATATGGTTCACCCAGAGTTGCAACCACCACATATATTTGTCTGACGCGCAATGGGTCCCGGGTTCGATTCCCGGCCAGATAGGTATCTAAATGATGAGTTTAGATTCATGTTCTGGGTCTGGGTGTTTGTGTATTCGTCTTGTGTGTGTCCATGGTACCCACGACACAGGAGAAAATCTTAGTGTGGGGCTATGAGTGTAGAAAGCGTTTTAAAAAAAAAAAAAATTAACCCCCCCCCCCCCCCCCCAAGTAAATCACAAAAAGATACTCACTCTCATCGAACCCAGAGAACTTGTCGCGTATTCTCAGCACAATAGCTTTCTCCCTCAGAATGATTGCTATCGGAGACGACAGCGCACAGCCAAAGGTGTTGCATTCATAACTGAAAGAAAACATACAGAACAATCACATATCACGGTAAAAATCCCATATAACTCTGGAATGCTCCTAAGGCATCCGGTACCTTTTGAAGTTTACCCCTCGAGAACAAAAAAATATCTTTGAAGTAGCAATACACCAAGGCAGCATAATGCAGTAGCGTCAAAATTATGTAGATGAACGTCAAATCACATGAAGTTCCATCCACACCAACTGGACTCGTGGCGGTCCTCCACGGTTCGGTTTGCACGCTCGTTTTTGCCGCGGACGTGCAAATTGTGGAATGAGCTTCCTCCTGAGGTATTCCCGGAGCGCTATGACATGGGGTTCTTCAAGAAATGTGCGAAAAGAGCTCTTCTACAAAGCCGGCGATGCATTGGCGACTCCTCTGGTGTTGCGAATGTCCAGGCGACGGTGACTACTTTCCATCAGGTAGCCCGTCTGCCTTATCGTTAGGTTAAAGTATAAAAAAAAGCATAATTTTGAAGCTACTGCATTATGCTGCCTTTCAATGTCAGATATTTTTGCTGCGTTGTGTAGTCAGATATTATTGAACTCCTTCTTGGGTCAGATACTTTTGCCAATCTTCCATACTCACATCTTATTGCTCGTGATTGTTCATAATAAACAAAATTACTCTTAATGAATTGCCACATATAGTCATTAATACTCCATAATAATTACACTGTTGAATCAATTGCTGTGCAGTATTATTTTGCCTCTACCTTCTCATTTCATATTTTAATAAGCCAGTAGAAAATAATGTTATTATCTATTATTGTAACTTAAACGCTCAACTGTGTAACATATTGTAATTAGATTAAGTTAGTTCAGTTCTCATGTAAGTGAATATGTATTCTTAATGAATATGTATCATTTATAACCTTAGTCCAAAATGTTCACTAAAAGAATTATATATGAGAGTTTGATGTATGTTAAGAAAAATATTAATAATTTTACTAAACATTGTGATACACATAACATAAATACAAGGAACAAGCACATTATCTCTGCACATGTTACTTGTCTTCACAAAATTAATAATTCTTTTACGGGTCAATGTATACGCTTTTATAATAAACTTCCTGTTGAAATCAGAAATTTGTCAATGAATAAGTTCAAAGCATTGACTAAGAAACTCTGCCGTAAAGTTTATTATAAAATTTCTGATAACATAGAAGACAAAACAGCTTGGGACTGAGCAATAATATGTATTACTATAGTATATTTAATAAATGTCAAAGCGTAGCATATCTTGCCAAACAGGGCTCTCTTTTACTGAACTGTAAGGCAAGATACTGGGGCTAACTTTCATTGCCATGTAAAGAAGAAAAAATGATTGTAATTATATATAAAAAAATTGATATAAATAAGAAAAAAGACAAACCCGCTGAGTTTCTTGCCGGATCTTCTCAGTTTAGGTCGTATTCCGATTCGGTGGTAGTGTAAGAAAAAAATGTAAATGACAATTTGTAAGTGCCCCTGTAGGCCTATACAAAATAAAGACATTTCATTTAATGAGAATAATTTTCTTAAACCATAAAAAATCTTACCCCTTCCTCTCCACCACCTCTTTAACCATTTCAAAAGCTTCATTCCACATATCTTCCTGAAGCACACCTAGGCAACTCCCACATACGCTTAATTTAGGTCTTTTAGCTGGCGGTACGTCATTAGGAATCTCTGATAATTCTCTTGTTGCATCGTTTTCATGAATGTCTTTTGTATCTATTTCTTTATTCTCACTCTCTGAGTTGTCATTGTTTAAAGAGTGACCATTTTCATGAATCTGATCTGCTTTGTCATTCTGCTCTTTTTGATTCTCTATTGTGCTGTTCTCTGCTGGGATGGGTTCTTCTAAATTTGAAACTGTATCTGTGTTTGGTGAGTTTTGATACTGGAATAAGTAGAGTTAGGAATAAAAGGATGGTTCTATAAGAATATTGCTATAGATTAAGAATAGTACTACTCGACCACAACAATTAGGCGCATAAAACAAAAGCGGTTCCGTACCCCGCACCTTGCTTCTGTCTCCTAGTGACGTGCAGTCGTGTATCGTCTAGGTATTTTCGTTAGCCAGCACGTGTTTAATGTTATTTCGTTATAATGTTAGTTTAATGAGTGATTGTTGAATTCCTAAATTTATTGTTAAATTAGTTGATTAGTTGATTATTCGTCAATAAACCTCACAATGGGTAGGAAAAAGACTATTCGTGGAGGAGAAAGGACTCTTACATTCAAAATATGCATTTATTTAACATGAGAAGATGCTCAGTATTCCCGTCTCCCAAGTCGAAAATGGAGTGTGTGCTGCAACAAGCATTATTCTCTTACACAAATAGAAAGAGAAAGAAATATTCCATGTCTGCGAATATATTAAACACATGAAAGTGCTTTATTAAATACACGACTATTGAACATATACCACTATGGCGTATGTTTTAATAATGGTATACCTACATACTCTTGGTATTTAGTAATAAAATATACTTCGTATCGGGATGGGAAATCCCTAGTTCTAATGAAGTTTCAACTGACATGCGCCTAATTGTTTTGGTCGAGTAGTACCTGAGGTTAGTGAATATAATTCTCGGCAGATACAAAACATTAGGAATTTGGACCATCTCAGAAGTTTGGAGTAGCAAACCTCTATGGACAACTATTGTACTCACATTACGACCAAAATATTAATGTGCATTCCAGATGTACTTTTTTTAATCATACTTTTTCATGGTGGTAAAACCAGTGTAGTTCGACCGGGGAAGTACCACTGCCACACCTATTTCTAGTTTGAAACAGTTCTTGTCTTTCGATGAAAGGGTGTGGTTGCCAGCACACTTTCACATGAGGCGACCATCATAGTCCTCGGGAGTAGCAATGTATCCGTGATTGACTTAACGTGGAACCCATGTTCTGTATGAAGTTGATTACAGGACGTCCATGAGCAACAGTGCCCACTTACCATCAGGTGGACTGCATGCTTGTTTGCTACTTCAGTCAGATAAAAAAAATCTTACAATGCACTTAGCAGTGATGGTCAGAAACATAAACAATGTTTCAGTGCCATAGCTAGGCCATCGCCCACTACCTCACACTTAAAGGGGCCTCTTGAGGCCTTTTTGGAGGAGGAGGAGGTATTTTCATAGGCACCATCCAATGGAATCATGCTATTTGTTTTATTTCTATGAAAATACCATGTTGAGGATTCTTTCTAATTGTTTATTTTAACAGAATAAGACCTTTATTTAAGTTTTTTGACTACCATGAGGATATGTTGCTTCAAAGCAAGATTGTTAAGATAGATTCACTGGATAGATAGCAGTTCACCCTCATCTACATTGGTCCGCACTACGCCACTGTGACAATTGTTTGCAATATAATAAACTGGTAATAAGAATACAGAATACGACAGCAAGACACTGCTGTTAGAAGTCAGAAATTGGCGTACCAAGAGTTTAACTTAACCACAAAAAGTTAATATAAGATTTTTTAAATATCGTATTTCACTAATTCAACAATAAGAAATGAACAAAATACCAATAGACTAATACAAAATACAAATACTAATTTGTATACGTAGAAATAAAATATGTTTTTTTATGTGTGTTTGTATACAAACTTTCATAAGGGTGGTATTGACATCCACATAACACTTAGGGTTCTTCACACCAATGTAACGCAGGCAGCATGCGTCACAACACCCCAGCTCCTTACATAGGCTGATTATACCATTCTTATCCATATTTTAATTTTGTAAAAAAATTACATGTGGCCGGCTCTACTACTGTGGTCTCTATTTGTTAATCAAGTTTTAAAAACATGACATTTGACATTAATACGTTCCAATTTACTGTAGAAAAAAAACACTTTTTCTTTAATTTGACATGATCGACATTGTAAATAGGTGAAACGTTTATTAATTTGATTATGACAAAATATGAAATAATTAAAATTAAATTAATATAATATAAATTAACATAATTACATGTATATACAAAATAATAACTTAAATTTAAAAAGAAACAAAATGCCAAATTAAAAATAAAAATCTGCATCCAAATTACTGTCCATATGATGAGTTCCCAAAATGCTGGCAACATTACCTCGTTGAATAGCAAGGCCAATTCGTTGACCGATAAACAAAATTTTCAAAATTTAGGTTTTGATTTGAATTTTTCTAAGTGTGAGCTCTATATACCCAACTCATTAAGTGATTTGGAAAAAAACGTATCACTGATAAATTTCACAATGTGACACCGACTATTCAGCTTCTGAATAAAGAGTCTCTTCGCCTCCTGAGTTCACCCGTTTTAGAAGAGTCTATACCAAGTTTTCTGGATGAGCAAATTAGTAATTTTGAAAATATTTCTTTTCGTCTAAGCAAAATTAATTCTCACGTAGCATACCATATTATCCGGTTTTGTTTGTTTGTTCCTAAATTCACATATTTTTTGAGATGTTCTCCAATATGGAAATTCACAAGTCATCTCCTTTCAATGGATTCATTAATTCAGGATTGTTTAATTAAAATTTTAAATTGTACTTTAAATGAAAAATCCTGGTGCCAAGCTTCTTTGCCAATTAGGTATGGAGGCATTGGCATTAGGAAAATATCTTCAATTGCTTTACCAGCTTTCTTGTCTTCTGCACACAGTACAAATTCATTATTTCAAAAGCTAACACATTCCTCTTTAGATGTTTCGGAAATTTCCTATTGTGCAGAAGCCAAGAACTCTTGGTTAGCAGCTTGTCCAGGTGAATCCCTCCCCGATTGTTTAATTTCTCAAAGGGTATGGGACGACGTGCTCTGTAAATATGTTCATTCTCAACTTTTAAACAATTGTCAAAATTCTACTGAGCGCGCTCGTCTCTTGGCAGTTTCTGTTAGGGAATCGGGTTATTGGTTGCAAGCTCTTCCTTCTGCTAATCTAGGTACTCTCCTAGATAATACTTCATTTTCTATAGCAGTGGGCCTACGACTGGGCGCTTTTTTAAATCATCCACATTGCTGCCCTTGTGGAGCTCAAGTTGATCGTTTGGGTCTTCACGGTCTTTCGTGTCAACGAAGTGCCGGTCGTCCATCGCGACACGCGGCTTTGAATGATGTTATCCGTAGGGCTCTTGTCACCGCCAACGTACCGGCTCAATTAGAACCGAATGGTTTAGTACGTAGTGATGGCAAGAGGCCCGACGGTTTAACTCTAATCCCCTGGAAGAATGGAAGGTGTCTAGTGTGGGACGCTACTTGTGTTGACACACTGGCACCTTCTCATATTAATATCTCTTCCAGGGCAGCCGGTGTCGTGGCGACCGATGCTGAAATCCGCAAGTGCCAGAAATATGGAGATATAATTAAAGATTACTTATTTCTGGCATTTGGCGTGGAAACCATGGGACCGTGGGGATTAAATGCAAAATTATTTTTTAAGCATCTTTCCAAACGTTTGATAGAGTCAACGAGTGATCAGAAAGCTGGCACATAAGAAATTTCAAATCTTCCAGAACAGTTTCTGCTTCACCTCCAAGCGTGCCATCATCTAAATACCATAAGTTTAATTTTGAATTTAGTGCCGAAATGATTGGTTGACTAACATTGTAAATTAATATTAATGCTCTTTCTCTATGTTTAGCATTTATGATGTACAAAAGGTGCGATTTTTGTTATATCATTTAAGGATGGAAGGTATCATAAACCATTATTATAAATTAATTATACTTAAACATTCACTAATCGTATTTTACTACTAATAAAAAATGCTAAATATTAAACAACCTATTAAAGATTGATTTATGATAAATCATACGACTATAATTTAAATAAATTGTAAGCAATAGAATTATATTAAAACTTTGGGTCGTATTTTAAAAAAAGTATTATAATAAATGTTAAAATAAACCTAAAATGGAAAGGTATTCTTGAACTTGCTACAGCATAAAATTGATCAGCTGATCATAATCAGGGTGTACTTATTACAAGCAATAAATTAAAAGAAACTACAAATATAAAATTTAATTCATTCTTATGGGAAATCGCGAAAAAATAGACGGTAAATATTGTAAATATAATTTGTATATTTTTTGTATTTCAAGTACAAGTTTAATGTGTCTTTGTTTTCTTTTTTATAGGTGTTGCCATATTAAATAACAGTCGGATAAAATAAAAAAAGCCAAATGAATGTCCGCTGTCAAATCGGTGTTATTTATGTAATTCAAAATAATAAATTCTAAATTCCAACAAATCAAACAGTTTTTATAATATTTTGGATAATATAAAACAAATTATAAAATGGGCACCGTACACGCTAAGGTAAGCATAACTTTAACATGTATTTATTTGAAAACATTGAGAGGTTAATTTCAAATTGGAACATTTTTTTTTAATTAACTCCATACACTTGGTATAAAGTAGGTATGAATTTGCTGCCTAGTTTTTATAAATATAATGTACTTTGATAAACCAACATCGACGCAAGAATTAATGATTTTTGTAATGTAACTATAAATAAAGCTGACTTAAGAATTTGATATAATAACATGGATATAAAGATGAGTTAATATTGTATTTCTGTGACCCAGAGGCCATAAGGCCTCTGTGACCATAAGGCCCAGCGCTGAGTCTCTTACACCTGGTGATATTGTACTTCACCATGCTAATCTAATACATATTGTTAGAAGGGGGTACTGGTTTTTTTTTTATAATATTGAAGTATCAAACGAGCATGCAGTCCACCTGATGGTAAGTGGTCACTGCCGCTCATGGACATCTGTTATCAACTTCATACAGAACATGGATTCCATCTGAAGTCAATCACAGATGCGTTACTACTCCCGAGGACTAAGATTGTCGCCTCATGTGAAAGTGTGCCGGCAACCACACCCTTCTATCAAAACGCAAGAAATGCCTCACGCTAGACATAGGTGTGGTGGTGGTACTTCCCCGGTCGAACTACACTGGTTCTACCACCTTGAATTGCAAGTTATCTTCATCCACCACTTTTAAAGCAATGGGAATTGTCTAAACAGAGGATGGAAGCAAACCTCAGAAACTTAACAAGTTTCTTATTGGAAAACTCTGCAAAAATCAATCCTCAATCCTGTTCTCCCTCCCCATAAGAAAATTCTGGAACGTTATAATCATAATAACATGCTTTCTAGACTCATAACCCCACACTAGGATTTTCTCCTGTCGTGGGTACCATGGACACGCACAAGACGAATACACAAACACCCAGACCCAGGACATGAATCAAAACTCCTCATTCAGATACCTGTCTGACCGGGAATGGAACCCGGGACCCGTTGTGCGTCAGACCGGTATGGTAAATGCTCTGCTATGCGGGTCGTCGAACCATAATGTACTAGTTGTATTGTGGGTAGGTCATAATATGTTTTTGTGCTTACAGGCGGAGCAAGGCAGCGGAGACATGGGCTCCATGGGTGGCCTCTTCGAGCTAGAGGAGCCCCTGGATCTGGAGGAGACCATGCCCAAACCCAGCATCAAGCTTAATGGAGTCAGGGTAGGTTATAAAGACTATCTTCACCAAGAATTGTAAGGATAATTTTTATTGTTATTGTGAAAAACAATGATTTAGTCATCAAAGAAGAATTGTTAGCCTAGCTTTTATTGTTTTTGGTTTAAAAGCGAAAAAAATAAAGTCCCAAAAATTATACATAGAGATAAACTTAGGTAGGTAGGAGTTAGGTAGGCTTTCCTGAAAATTATAAAAGGACATTACAAAACTCATTGTTTCAATAGGGTACAACCCATTATTGTCCCACTGCTGGACATGGGTCTTCTCTCAGAATGAAAGAGTTTAGGCTATAGTCCACCGCACTGGCCAAGTACAAATTGGTGGACTTTGCTTCAATACAATTTTATATTATAAAGCAGATTAAAAATATTTGTAAATAAAGATCTATGTTTTTTATCTTTACCACTGGATTCAAATGGCTCAGGATAGGTCAATGTGGCACAGATTTGGAGGGACTGGACTAGAGTTGACTTTCAAGGGCTGATAGAAGTTCTTTTTATTGGTTTACATATATATTTGTACATAATAGGCCCATGTGGCAGAGCGGTTACCATACCAGTCTGGACATGCAGAGGGTTAAATTTTAATTCTCGTTCAGGGTCTGGGTGTTTGTTTATTCGTCTTTGTGTGTGTCCATGCCACCCACGACAGAAGAACATACTAATGAGGGGCGTTTATAAAGTTATACTTCTTTTTGGCTCGTTAGGGGAATGAGAATGATGAGAGTAAATTTGTGCGATGCGCGCGCACACCGTCACGAAAAACCGACACCCTGAAGTCTAATAAAGTCAACAGTTTTTTCTATTGTTAGCCCTCTTACGCACTAGCGGTTGACCGCATGTGCGGCAAACCGCGCGGCTAGCCGCTTTTCCAGTTTAATATGCAACCGCTTCTGATTGTACGCCTTTAACCGCCAAAAAATTTCAACCGCGGCGGTTGAAAGAAGAGCTGTGGCTGACCGCTAGTGCGGTCAATCGCGATGATTCCGCGTTAAGCGGTTGGACCGCTCAAACGAACCGCTAGTGCGTAACAGCGCTTTATGTCGTTTTTTTCTACAAACGTAGAATAAGGCGATTTTTTTTACATAAGCACAGAAACAGTTTCTTTTCTATTTGTTTATTTAATTTTTTTTGCAGGCGCGAGTGGACAGAGTTCATGTGGATGGGCTGAGCCGGACTAAAGACGACATCATACGAAACACCGTGGACGATCTTTTCCACGCTACCGACTTCGAAGATGTCATCGTCAGGGCACATAAGGTAAGAGAGGCGAGGAAGATAGGGGTGTGGCGACCTGCTGCGACTCATCAATGGCGCTACTAGTATTCTGAAACACGCTATCGAAGTATTCTCTATACCCTGCATTTATACAAGTTAGTTAATTGTCTTTAGGATTGCATCCAATTAATTGATTATTTATCTAGGATTTTTGACGATACTCATTTGGTAGAAATTGAATTATTGTTTTTATATTTAATTTATTGACATTATTTTGAATGAATAGTATAATTTATGATAATTATTAATTTCATTATTTATTATTATTATTGCTGTATGACATTTAATTAGAATCATTAATTGGAAAATTAGGTGGACTAACGATTTGGGTTTACCTGTGATGTTAGTTTTAAGCATATGTATTAAATAAATAAATAAATAAAGTTCCGAACAACGACTGTCGGAGCACGGCCGCTCCCCAGGCATTATCACCTAGCCTGGCGGGAGATCTCCCTTTGCCAAAGGGGAAATAGAGAGAAACTAAGGAAAAGAACGAGAGAGGGAAATAGGAAGAAACAAAGAGAGGTGGGGGGAAAGAGATCGAAGGGAAGATGAAAGGGAGTGAGAAAGTGAGTTTAAAGTGGAGATACCACCTCCATGTTTATTTTTAGTGTAAAGCAGCTCTTGCGTTTCGGTGGAGGGATGTAGTTGGCTTATGTAGAAGGCTCATTTTCGTATGCAGCTATCACTTTAGTCCACTAAAGTACCGGTCATTCACGATTTCTGTGTAACCTAACCTCCGCAAATGGGGAGCGTTGACGGTATTTAAAAAAGGAGCTGGAAACAGTATTTAAACTAAGTAGCCGAGTCGTGTCCACTTCGTTCAAATTCAAATTCAAATGGTTTATTTGTGTAAGCACAGGTACAAAGATGACATATTTATAAAACCCGTTGTGCTTTGCCAATGTTGGCGTACAAATATCAGTTCAATATTAATTTATAATTATAATGACGGTAACATTATTTTGAAGGTGGTAGAACCAGTGTAGTTCGACCGGGTAAGTACCACCGCCACACCTATTTCTAGCATGAAGCATTTCTTGCGTTTCGATAAAAGGGTGTGGTTGCCGGCACACTTTTACATGAGGCGACCATCATAGTCCTCGGGAGTAGCAACGCATCTGTGTTTGACTTCAGATAGAACCCATGTTGTGTATGAAGTTGATTACAGATGTCCATGAGCGACAGTGACCACTTACCATCAGGTGGACTGCATGCTCGTTTGCTACAACATTAAAATCATTAAAATAAGTAATAGCTCCACCATAATAATTATGTATGTTCATTCTGTATGTTGAGCGTTAATTATA
Source organism: Spicauda simplicius (assembly GCA_949699795.1). Taxonomy (NCBI): domain Eukaryota; kingdom Metazoa; phylum Arthropoda; class Insecta; order Lepidoptera; family Hesperiidae; genus Spicauda; species Spicauda simplicius. The sequence goes on from OX453084.1 coordinate 695,612, forward strand.
TTTTGCTCGATCGTAATAAAATATAGCCTATAGCACTCCTGAATAGTGTAGCTTTCTGATTCTCAAAGAATTTTCATGATCGGTTCAATATTTCTGAAGATTACCCGTTACAAACAAAGTTACAAATTTTACTTGTTTATAATATTAGTATAGACTAGTCACCCGTCCCAACAGTCGAAATTCGACCGTAATTTAAATTAAAAAAGTAAACTTCATATTGTTTTTTTTTTATCTGACTAAAGTAACAAATGAACACGCAGTCCACCTGATGGTAAGTGGCCGCTGTCGCCCATGGACATCTGTAACATTCAGAACATGGGTTCCATCTGAAGTCAATCACAGATGCGTTGCTACTCCCGAGGACTATGATGGTCGCCTCATGTGAAAGTGTGCCTGCAACCACACCTTTCTATCGAAACGCAAGAAATGCTTCACGCTGGAAATAGGTGTGGCGGTGGCACTTCCCCGGGCGAACTACACTGGTACTACCACCTTGTCCAAAGTAGGACCAATATATTTCTAATTTAAATAAATTGTAATTATTACCTATCAAGTAATTTTCAAGTTACGCGCCCGTTAAAGGTAGAAAGAGGTTTGTTAACTAAGGTGCATTTAAAAGCAATAGCGGGTATTTTGACAAAGACATCTGACATTTTTGACATACAATGTCAATGTCTATGAAAGTAAGACATTGAATGTTTTATTACGTTTAATATGGTGTTTGTGTCAAACGCAAGGCAGTGTGTGTAATGTGTTTTTAGTTGATTTATGTATGTTTAATGCATTATTTGAAAAAAATATTAACATTCTGCACTACTTCTCTACATAGTGGACGATGTTTTGACAAAGACATCTAACATTTCTGACGTTGTGTTTTCATAGTAAGACATTGAATGTTCCATTTCGTTTATTATGTATGTGTTTGTGACAAATGCATGGTAGTGTGTTTAGTGTGTGTAGTTATTATGTATGTTTTAAGCATTATTTGAAAAAAATATTAACATTCTGCATTCTCTCTACGTCCACTATAACCGTGCAAAATTTCATACTAATCCGTCCGCGACAATCCGTACTTAAAAATGCACCACAATTTTTTGCTTCACGTATTAATATATAGATAATGGAAAATTTGAGAAATCCAGATGGGAAATCACATTCTTCACAGGTACGCCGTGCTCTGGACTCGATGGGTTGTTTCCGGGACATAGGAGTCTACATCGACGTGTCTAACGGTCCGGGTTCTACTCCCGAGGGACTTGAGGTAAACGTTTCATGATGATATGTTATTTATTGGTTACTAGCCAACGGTCCAAAAATAGGGTAGTTGAATTTTAATGAAGTAAATACTAAATGATAGAGCAGTGATAGCCTAATGGTTGAAACTTGCCCTCTCGATCGGGAGGTCTGAGGTTCAAACCCAGGCACGCCACTGATTTTTCTAAAATTATGTGCATATTAGAAATTAATTATCACTGCTTCTCGGTGAAAGAATACATCGTGAGTAAACCAACACACCCGAGAGTTCTTTAAAAAAAAAGTTCTCGGAGGTGTGTGAAGTCCACCAATTCGCACTTGGCCAGCGCGGTGGACAATGGCCTAAAACTCTCTCATTCTGAGAGAAGACCCGTGCCCAGCAGTGGGGCAATAATGGGTTGAAGACGAAATACTAAATATACCTCAAGATAAGGACTATAAATATATAAATATATTTACCAGGTGGTAGAAACAGTGTAGTTCGACCGGGACGGTAGCACCGCCACACCTATGTTTAGCGTGAAGCAGTTCCTACGTTTCGAAACAACTGTGTCGTTTTCGCCTCTTCAATTATTTTTTTCTAGCCGACTGCATAAGTAGGGTAATGTTTTTCATTTCACCGTCTTAGTCCTCGGTAGTAGTAACATCTGTGATTTACTTTAGATTAAGCCCCTGTTCTATATAAAGTTGCCTTATGGGCAGCTGTGAACATTAGGTAGGCTGCAATCTCGTATACTACTTAAAATAAAATAAAAAAACTAGAGATAAAATATGTGGGTAGGTTTAAAAATAGTTGCAAAGTGCAGTCATATTACATGTCTTCATATATTTCTAAGTCTGTCAAAGGTGGTAATATCAACTCTTTTTTATCTGATTGAAATAGCAACCGATCATGCAGTCCACCTGATGGTAAGTGGTCACTGCTGCTCATGGACATCGGTGAGCAACTTCAAATAGAACTGAAGTCAATCACAGATGCGTTGCTACTCCTGAGGACTATGATGGTCGCCTCAAGTGAAAGTGTGCCGGCAACCACACCCTTCCTTCGTAACGCAAGAACTGCTTCACGCTAGAAATAGGTGTGACGGTGGTACTTCCCCGGTCGAACTACACTAGTTCTACCACCTGCTAAATACATACATACATATATGTAGTCACATGACTATACATACATAGAGTGGATACAACCACCTCATACCAAGCACCGATTGTTTCAGGTAACGTTCCAAGTTAAGGAACTGTCGAGAATCGTGGGTGGTATTAACACCACTGTTAGTGAGAACGAGGGAAACCTTGTCTTAGGTAAGTTTTCTTCAAGTCCGTGTAGTTCCGGGATCAGAATAGGACTACGGTATCCCCTGCCTGTCGTAAGAGGCGACTAAAAGGGGCTTCCGGGGTTGCGGGCGGCTAGAGTGGGAGCTCGAACCGTCCTGCCAAGCGACCCCGTGTAGGACGACGGCAAGTGTGGCCACATACTATCGTAAACACCAGGGAGGCGCACTGAGTACAATGCTCACTGGGAAGAGCCTGAAGAGGGCATCGCGCTCGGAGGACACCGGCAGCGGTCCGTTGGAGATCCCGGTGTCCTCCACACAGAGCCAAGGATGGCCACCGGGGGGGTTTTAGTGAGGTAAAAATCCCACATTGTATGGCGTTGCTCCCACGGCGTCGGGTACCTTTCGAAGGTTTCCCCCTCGATATCAAAAAAAAGGTAAGTTTTCTTCTATGGTTTAAAGTTGAAGGTAGGAGATAGGTAAGTAGTTCCCCTATCTGTCGTAAGAGGCGACTAAAGGACGGCGGTATGTGTGGTCGTATATCGTCGAAAAGACCAGACAGAGCGGTGGGCCCAGCCGCCCATCTGGGAGGAGCCCGAGGGGCAAAACACTCAGAGGATTCCGGTTGCGTTCCTTTGGAGATCCCGGAGTCCTCTTTGTAGCACCGTGGTTTTAGTGAGTAAAAATCCCATATACCCCTGCGTCCTCCCACGGCGTCGGGTACCTTTTGCTTTCTGTTTGCTTTAAGCAATCCACTGAAAATGAAGACTTGTTTATTAAGCACTCAATTTTTGTAAGGGTGTGCGAATATGTTTTGAATCGAAACGAATATTATCATCCGAAATTGTGCAAAAATTTCGAAAATAAAACTCGAATAATTTAAATAAAATCGAATAATTCGATTTTTTCTAGTTATTCGAGAACTTTAGAATAATTCGAACTTAAAAAAAAACGCTTTCTACACTCATAGCCCCACAGTAGGATTTTCTCCTGCGTCGTGGGTGCCATGGACACACACAAAGACGAATACACAAACACCCAGACCCAGAACAAGAATCTATTCAGACACTTGTCTGGCCGGGAATCGAACCCGGGACCCACTGAGCGTCCGCCCTGTACGGTAACCGCTCGGCCACGCGAGTCGTCAACTATTCGCTTTGACTTTCGAATCGAATATTAAAATTCGGTTCGGAACGAATAATTCTTAAGCCCGAATTATTCGTAGACCCCCAGTTTATTGTTTTAATAATTTACCAATGTTTTTTATTACAGGTGTGAAAATGCCGAACGTGTTGGGTCGAGGCGAGAGGCTCCAGGCGGAGTACAGCGTCGGCCACAGAAGCTCGTCCAACTTCAGCGTGTGCGCCACCAAGCCCTACCCGCATAAACCGCTTGTGCCCGTGTGAGTATACATCTCGAATATATCATTTCGAAGGTGGTAGAACCAGTGTAGTTCTACCGGGGAAGTACCACCGCCACACATATTTCTAGCGTGAAGCATTTCTTGCGCGAGATGGAAGGGTGTGGTTGCCGACACACGATATGAGGCGACCATCATAGTCCTCGGGAGTAGCAACGCATCTGTGATTAACTTCAGATAGAATCCATAATCTGTATGTACTTGATTACGGATGTCCATACGGCAGTGACCACTTACCATCAGGTCGACTGCATGCTCGTTTGCTACTTCAGTCAGATATAAAAATAAAATCTGTTTCTGTCTGTATGGTTGCAGGAATGTATAAGGATGTGTGCGTGTATGTATATTACGAAATGTCTACATTTTGCAAAGTTCTTTCTACATTCATAGCCCCACACTAGGATTTTCTCCTGTGTCGTGGGTACCATGGACACGCACAAGACGAATACACAAACACCCCATACCCAGAACAGGAATCTAAACTCATCATTCAGATACCTGTCTGGTCGGGAATCGAACCCAGGACCCATTGCGCGTCAGACCGCTAATTCAATTCGTCATAAAAGAAAACTTGGCTTTTGTGACGGGGTTAATTAAATTAAATTATTTTTTCTAATTGGCTAATTGTTTCCAGCCTATCAGCGACAGTGTACCAGCAGAACCACGAGTACCCATGGTCGGGGTACCGGCTGCTGGACCGCGGGGTACTCCTCGACCTGGCCTTCAGGACGTCGCCCTCGGTGAGTACATTCACAACGAGCCAATGCAATCCACGCATGCAATAAAAAAAAATGTGTGCGTGTACTAGCGTACACTCGTAAGAAGTGAAAATTCTTTATGACGTTATTTTAAAAAAAATAATTTACTATATGCAACTTTACAGAAATTGGTTAAATAAAGTTAAATTAGATAAAGTTTAATAAAAGGCTTTTATTAAACTTTATCTAATAATCTAATCTATAATAATCTATCTAATATCACGCGTGGTAGGGATAAGAAAAAGATGGCACGTAACGGAATAAAAAAGATGGCGCGTAACGTAACGTAACGTAAAAATGTTACACTAAATTTAAAAACAACCCCGATGAAGAAGTTTCACTTCAAAAAAAAAATGTTCTACACAGTAAGCTTTTCTTTTTATCTGACTGAAGTAGCAAACGAGCAAGCAGTCCACCTGATGGTAAGTGGCCACTGCCGTATGGACATCTGTAAGCAACTTCATACAGAACATGGGTTCCATCTGAAGTCAAGAAATGCTTCACGCTGAAAATAGGTGTGGCTGTGGTACTTCCCCGATCGAACTACGCTGGTTCTACCACCTATAAGAACTGTACGGATTATATATATATTCCAAATCTTTCGCAGACAAAGCACAATCTCCAATGGGAGGGTCTTGTTCGTGATACCTCAGTCCTGAGTAAGACAACCAGCTTCAGAGTCCGGGAGAGCAGCGGTAAGTACATACACTCATAGCCCCACACTAGGATTTTCTCCTGTGTCGTGGGTACCATGGACACACAAACAACCAGGCCCAGAACATGAATCTGAACTCATTCAGATACCTGTCTGGCCGGGAATCGAACCTGGGACCCATTGAGCGTGAGACCGATATGGTAACCGGATTTTCTCCTGTGTCGTGGGTACCATGGACACACAAGACGACACACAAACACCCAGACCCAAAACATGAATCTAAACTTATTCAGATACCTGTCTGGCCGGGAATCGAACCCGGGACCCATTGCGTGTCAGACCGGTGTGGTAACCGCTGCGCTACACGGTTCTTCAGTTCGACCGGGGAAGTACCACCGCCACACCATTCAGATACCTGTCTGGCCGGGAATCGAACCCGGGACCCATTGCGCGTCAAACCGGTATGGTCACTCCGCCACGCGGGTCGTCACAATACATTACACAAGCTTGATCAGAATTGTTTAAATGTGAAATTGTGTTGATAATAACAGACAAGTTAATTAATGTTATAGTTAATGCATTAATTATATTAATTACATTTTAATCACAATAAGTTTTTTTTTTCTTATTGAATTACACAAAAGGTCAATATGACCCATTTCTTTGTTATAAAAATCCAAGCAACGATTGAAAAATGAATTTGAGGTATTAACTTATACGTCCAACGTAGTATGAATATTTCTCAAATTCAAATAAAATGTAATAATTTTTAAGTAATTTTGAACGCGCCTGTTAAATATAAAAAGCGGTTTAATTAGCTAAGCCGCATTTAAAAGCAATAGCGGGTATTTTGACAAAGACATCTGACATTTTTGACGTCATGTGTTTTCATAATAAGACATTGAATGTTCTATTTCGTTTACTATGTGTTTGTGACAAATGCACGGTAGTGAGTGTAATGTATTTTTAGTTGATTTTATGTATGTTACATGCATTATTTGAAAAAAAAATATTAACATTCTGCACTCCTTCTCTACGTCCACTATAACCGTGCAAAGTTTCATACTAATCCGTCCGCGGCATATTACTTAAAAATGCTTCACAAGTTTTTGCTTCACGTATTAATATATAGATAGGGAGCGGGACGATATTTTTTATGATCATTACATTAAAGGCGGATTTATATTTGTCAGATGTGTCGTGACGTGACGCATCAGAACCCTTCTGATGCATCACATAGGTTTCATACATTTAATGTGATAACTGATGAGACACAACAGAATATAAGTTATATAAGTTTATTTATTTATTTATTAACAAAATCCACAGCTCTTAAAACTATAGAAGTACAATTCTGGTATAGTAGAAAAACACGTCGCCGAAAATAATTATTTTAGTTAGTTCAAAGATCGAAAATTGTTTGTTTATTAAATTTGCAATATTTAGTGATTTTAAGAATTGTAATTTAGATTACCCTCCATAAATTTGTTATTGTCACCTCACCAAACATAGTTATAAAAAGGCGAGCGCATGCCGGTAGAAAGAGATTCTCATTTAACCGTCGAAGCGATCGGACCTCCTCAAGTGTGAATAAATCGAAGAAGTTTATTCCTGTGTTTTACTTAAAATCTTCAAGAATGGAAAATAATGAAGACCTTGACCATCCTGATATCACCCGCCCACTTCGTTATATAAAGTACTACTCGACCAAAACAGGCGCACGACATTTGAAACGTCATTAGAACTAGAGATTGCCCATCCCGATACGAAGTATATTCTATTACCAAACACCAAAAGTATGTAGGTATACCATTATTAAAACATAAACCATAGTGGTGTAGTTTCAATAGTCGAGTATTTATTAAAGCACTTTCATGTGTTTAATATATTCACAGACATAAAATATTTTCTTTCTTTTTTTATGTGTGTAAGAGACTGATGCCTGTTGCAGCACACATTAGATTTTCGACTTGGGAGACAGGAATACTGAGCCCAATACTCTTCTCTTGTTAAAAAAATGCATATTTTGAATGTAAGAGTCCTTTCTCCTCCACGAATAGTCTTTTTCCTGCCCATTGTGAGGTTTATTGACGAATAATCAACTAATTTTACAATAACTTTAGAAATTCAACAATCACTCATTAAACTAACATTATAACGAAATAACATGAAACACGTGCTGGCTAACGTAAACACCCAGACGATACACGCCTGCACGTCACTAGACGACGCGCGGGGTAAGAAGCGAGCTGCGGGGTATTGAACCACTTTTGTTTTATGCGCCTAATTGTTGTGGTCAAGTAATACAGATATAATTCAACCGTCACTTGTGTTAACTGGTGTTATGTATATTTTTTTTAATATTGTATGATTATTTTACCAATTAATAGTTTATACTTACTTTTTATATACCTACTACAAATTATCGCTATCGCCCAGGGTTGACTGGCAGAGAATGCCATTAGGCATTAAGCTCACCCTTGTAACCCATAACTAAAGATGCTTCAAAAATTAAATAAAATAAATAAAACAGAAGCCATCAGAACACATTGCGCATTACTAGTATGAACGTTACCATATTAAATGTATGAACCCGATATCCTTCTGATGCGTCACGTCACGACCAGGGATTGCAATCCGGAAAACCGGATCGGGTAATCCGGCGTATCCGACACAAATTTACACAAACCAGATCCGGTATCAATTTATCACCGGATCCGGACCTCCACTGGATCCGGTGATTGTATATTTTGTCAAAGATTTCACATTACAAAAATAATTATCATTAAAAATCGATCCTTTTTTACACTGTTTTAACCGTTCGATTAATGCCGCCGGATCCGGTCGGATCCGGCCGGATTGAGAAAAAAACGGCCGGATCCGGCCGGATTGCAATCCCTAGTCGAGACACGTCAGACAAATATAAATCCGCCTTTACCCACCAATTCCAGGTCCGCAAATGAAGTCAGTGATCCGCCACATAGTGACAGTGGACCACCGAGACGAGCCAATCTTCCCCACGCGTGGGACGTGGGTTCAGTTTGCGAGCGAACTGGCCGGGCTGGGTGGGGGTGTCGCGAATATTAGGACTGAGTTGCAGGCGCAGGCGAATAAGGAGGTCGCGCCTAGTGTTGTGAGTTTGTTTATATATTTATTATCTCTTCTATAATATAAATTACTATAGTATATTTAATAAATGTCAAAGTGTAGCGTATCTTGCCAAACAGGGCTCTCTTTTACTGAACTGTAAGGCAAGATACTGGAGCTAACTTTCATTAGGTACCATATAAAAAAAACCATGATTGCAATTATATTTAATTTTTTCTATATAAATAAGAAACCCGCTGAGTTTCTGGCCGGATCTTCTCAGATGAGGTCGTATTCCGATACGGTGGTAGTGTAAGAAAAAAAAATGTAACTGACAATTTGTAAGTGCCCCCGTAGGCCTATACAAAATAAAGACATTTCATTTCATTGCGCGTCAGACCAGTGTGATAATCGCTCCGCCACGCGGGTCGTCAATAATTATTCAATTGTTCTATTGAAACCTTTGTTCCCTATGATAGTTATAACCCCGGTGTCCCCAGGTGGCCCAATTGTCCGGCGCCGTGGGCATCCTCCACGACATGTTCGGCACGGAGATCCCGGAGCACTTCTTCCTGGGCGGGCCGGCCACCGTGCGGGGCTTCCAGCAGCGGGGGATCGGCCCGCACTCTGACGGACACGCTGTGGGAGGGACGGTGAGTGGGGAACACTAGGGGCAGAAAAGGATGGTGAAATGTTAGGGAATCTGGGGGGAGATTGGTACAGGCTGGTGGTGATCGTGATAGAATTTAAACGGAGAAGGAAATAAAATGAGGAGTTTGGTAAGGGAAGGTAAAGTTGAAAAGATAGAACCAGAGGGTAGTCAGAAAACCAGATAGAGCTACAGAGGAAATGTACAGAGTCAGTGAAACAGTAAAGGAGATGTAGGCGTAGGAAGAGACAGAATCATGGGGCAAGCTAGGGTAACAAATGACAGAGATAGAATCAGAGGTTGGTTAGGGTAATTCAGGACAGAAAGAGATGGAGTCTGGGGTTAGTCTGGGTAACAAAGGATAGAAAGAGATAGAATAAGAGGTTGATAAGGGTAACAAGGAATATAAAGAGATAGAGTCAGAGGTTAGACTGGGAAACTAAAAATGGAAAGAGATAGAATAAGAGGTTAGTGTGGATTACTAGGGATAGAAAGAGACAGAATCATAGGTTGGCCAGGGTAACGAAGGATAGAAAGAGATGGAATGAGAGGTTGCTCTGGGTGAAGTAAAATAGAAAGAGATAGAATGAGAGGTTGCCCAGGGTAACGAAAGATAGAAAGAGATAGAATCAAAAGTTAGTGAGGGTAACTAAGGATAGAAAAAGATACAATGAGGTTAGTCAGGGTAACAAAGGATAGAAAGAGATAGAATGAGAGGTTACTCTGGGTGAAAAAAATAGAAAGAGATAGAATCACAAGTTATCGAGGGTAACTAAGGATAGAAAGAGATAGAATGAGAGGTTGGTCAAGGTAACGAAGGATAGAAGAGATAGAATGAGAGGTTGCTCAGGGTAAAGAAAGATAGAAAGAGATAGAATCAGAGGTTAGTGAGGGTAACTAAGGATAGAAAGAGAGAAAATGATAGGTTGGTCAAGGTAACGAAGGATAGAAAGAGATAGAATCAGAGGTTAATGAGGGTAACTAAGGATAGAAAGAGAGAAAATGAGAGGTTGGTCAAGGTAACGAAGGATAGAAAGAGATAGAATCAGAGGTTAGTGAGGGTAACTAAGGATAGAAAGAGAGAAAATGAGAGGTTGGTCAAGGTAACGAAGGATAGAAAGAGATAGAATCAGAGGTTAGTGAGGGTAACTAAGGATAGAAAGAGATAGAATGAGAGGTTGGTCAAGGTAACGAAGGATAGAAAGAGATAGAATCAGAGGTTAGTGAGGGTAACTAAGGATAGAAAGAGATAGAATGAGAGGTTGGTCAAGGTAACGAAGGATAGAAGAGATAGAATGAGAGGTTGCTCAGGGTAAAGAAAGATAGAAAGAGATAGAATCAGAGGTTAGTGAGGGTAACTAAGGATAGAAAGAGAGAAAATGAGAGGATGGTCAAGGTAACGAAGGATAGAAAGAGATAGAATCAGAGGTTACTCTGGGTGAAAAAAATAGAAAGAGATAGAATCAGAAGTTATTGAGGGTAACTAAGGATAGAAAGAGATAGAATGAGAGGTTGGTCAAGGTGACGAAGGATAGAAAGAGATAGAATCAGAGGTTAGTGAGGTAACTAAGGATAGAAAGAGATAGAATGAGAGGTTGCCCAGGGTAACGCAAATAGAAAGAGATAGAATCAGAAGTTAGTGAGGGTAACTAAGGACAGAAAAAGATACAATGAGAGGTCAGTCAGGGTAACGAAGGATAGAAAGAGATAGAGTCAGAGGTTAGTGAGGGTAACTAAGCCTAACTAAGGATAGAAAGAGAGAGAATGAGAGGTTGCTCAGGGTAACGAAAGATAGAAAGAGATAGAATGAGAGGTTGGTTAAGGTAACGAAGGATAGAAAGAGATAGAATCAGAGGTTAGTGAGGGTAACTAAGGATAGAAAGAGAGAGAAGGAGAGGTTGCCCAGGGTAACGAAGGATAGAAAGAGATGGAATGAGAGGTTGCTCTGGGTGAAGAAAAATAGAAAGAGATAGAATCATAAGTTAGTGAGGGTAGCTAAGGATAGAAAGAGATAGAATGAGAGGTTCGTCAGGGTAACGAAGGATAGAATGAGAGGTTGGTCAGGGTAACGTAGGGTAGAAAGCGATAGAATCAGAGGTTAGTGAAGATAACTAAGGATAGAAGGGGATAGAACGAAACCATGAATAAAAAGAGATAGAGAATAGTCAGGGTAACGAAGGATAAAAAGAGATAGAATCGGAGGTTAGTGAAGATAACTAAGGATAGAAGGGGATAGAACGAGAGGTTGGTCAGGGTAACTAGGGATTGAAAGAAATAGAGGTTAGTGAGGGTAACTAGGTGTAGAAAGATATAGAATCAGAGGTTAGGGAGAGTAATTAAAGAGAAAGAGATAGAGTCGGAATTTAGTCAGGATTACTGAGGATAGAAAGAGATAGAATCAGAGGTTAGGGAGAGTAACTGAGGATAAACGAGAGAGTCAGAAGTTAATGAGGGTAACTTAGGATAGAAAGAGATAGAATGAGAGGTTTATCAGGGTAATTAAAGTTAGAAAGAGATAGAGCCAGAGGTTAGCTTAGAAGGTTGTGGCAATAGCCGAATAATCAGCTTCGGCAAAAAATCAACCTTTGTTCGGATATGAAAATAATCCGTTAAGGTGGGCATTCACGTTACAACGGCCGCACGGACTGTCGCAACGACAGTTCAAGTTGAATACTTCAATCTGCGCCATGACCTTGGTCGTACGGTCCTTGGGACCAAGCCATTCACGGTCGAACTTGTCGAACCGTACTTCGTGCGACAGTCTCAACGTGAATGCCCATCTTTAGATATGAAAATAATCTATAATTTTTGTCGTGTCCAGATGTACTGGGCCACGGCGCTCCACGTGTACGCGCCGCTGCCCTTCCAGCCCGGCAAGGGCGGGCTCGGCGAGCTCTTCCGATCGCACTTCTTCTTCAATGCCGGCTGTTTGGCTCATCCAGGTAATTATTCGATCTTTTTTATCTGACTGAAATAGCAAACGAGCATGCAGTCCACCTGATGGTAAGCAGTCACTGCCGGTCATGGACACCTGCAATCAACTTCATACAGAACATGGGTTCTATCTGAAGTCAATCACAGATGCGTTGATACTCCCGAGGACTATGATGGTCGCTTCGTATCAAAAGTGTGCCGGCAACCACACTCTTCCATCTCATGCAAGAAATATTTCACGCTAGAAATAGGTGTGGCGGTGGTACTTCTCGAGCGAACTACACTGGTTCTACCACCTTTACACTACACCTTTCGTATACAGTATTGTCCATGTATGTTTTCATTTATAATTTTGTTATCATTGAAGTTGTTACATTTTTATGGTTCAACTCCGTCATAAGCATTTTTTTTCGACTGAGCCCTTGCGGTAGCATCAAATTTACGACCGATTTTTGGCAAAACTTTTAATGTAATCTAAGATTCTAGTTTGCTAATTATTATTATAAAACATCTAAGATTCTAATAGTGTAGTAGTTAGATAGTTTTTGCTATTTTATATAGTTTGTTATTGTTAAGAGCGACTTTGCCTTCTTCCACAGTTGGTTTGGCGACGTTTCTGTGTGTGACTGTGAACACCGTACTTTTTCATCTAATGATCTTCGTTGTTGTCTCTTTCTCCCAGTTGGGCTGGCAAAGCCCCGGCTTATGGGAGCATCCTAAATATCTTTTACCGTCCCTCGCTTTCAGAGGAGATGCGTTTGATTACCTTATGTGTCAGGTAACTAAAGCTCTTCCATCGTTGTTCGTTTCCAGAGGAGACAGGTCTGGGCGCGCTGAGCTCCCTGTCCACCGTGCGCGCGGCTTGCGGCTGCGGCGTGGCGCTGCGGCTCGGGCGTGCGGCGCGCGTCGAGCTCAACTACGCGGCCCCGCTGCGGCGCGCCGCCGGCGACCGCGCGGCGCCCGGCCTGCAGCTCGGCGTCGCCGCGCACTTCCTGTAGCCGGCGCGCGGTACGTGGCCCCGCTCCCTCGCGCCGCGCCCGGCCTGCAGCTCGGCGTCGCCGCGCACTTCCTGTAGCCGGCGCGCGGTACGTGGCCCCGCTCCCTCGCGCCGCGCACTTCCTGTAGCCGGCGCGCGGTACGTGGCCCCGCTCCCTCGCGCCGCGCCCGGCCTGCAGCTCGGCGTCGCCGCGCACTTCCTGTAGCCGGCGCGCGGTACGTGGCCCCGCTCCCTCGCGCCGCGCACTTCCTGTAGCCGGCGCGCGGTACGTGGCCCCGCTCCCTCGCGCCGCGCCCGGCCTGCAGCTCGGCGTCGCCGCGCACTTCCTGTAGCCGGCGCGCGGTACGTGGCCCCGCTCCCTCGCGCCGCGCACTTCCTGTAGCCGGCGCGCGGTACGTGGCCCCGCTCCCTCGCGCCGCGCACTTCCTGTAGCCGGCGCGCGGTACGTGGCCCCGCTCCCTCGCGCCGCGCCCGGCCTGCAGCTCGGCGTCGCCGCGCACTTCCTGTAGCCGGCGCGCGGTACGTGGCCCCGCTCCCTCGCGCCGCGCACTTCCTGTAGCCGGCGCGCGGTACGTGGCCCCGCTCCCTCGCGCCGCGCCCGGCCTGCAGCTCGGCGTCGCCGCGCACTTCCTGTAGCCGGCGCGCGGTACGTGGCCCCGCTCCCTCGCGCCGCGCACTTCCTGTAGCCGGCGCGCGGTACGTGGCCCCGCTCCCTCGCGCCGCGCACTTCCTGTAGCCGGCGCGCGGTACGTGGCCCCGCTCCCTCGCGCCGCGCCCGGCCTGCAGCTCGGCGTCGCCGCGCACTTCCTGTAGCCGGCGCGCGGTACGTGGCCCCGCTCCCTCGCGCCGCGCACTTCCTGTAGCCGGCGCGCGGTACGTGGCCCCGCTCCCTCGCGCCGCGCCCGGCCTGCAGCTCGGCGTCGCCGCGCACTTCCTGTAGCCGATTGGTTCCATCTTCGTTTTAGAGATCCGCAGGTAAGCTCGCGGAGGGAGGGACGGACTTATTTAGGGCCGCGGACATTCCAGAGTTATCGCGGCGGCACGCTACCCCAAATGAGCGATATGTTAGCCATGCCGCCGCGGATAGCTGGACCGATGTCTTGGCCCCTACCAATGACCGCGATCTCCTGTTGCAGCATCTTTGTGAGGTCTTGCAGCACCCGGAGGTGTTGGTGGCAGGCCTGCTCGCTACCCTCAAACTGGGCGGGGAGTTGAGCGTGCTGCTTTAATGTGTCGCTCAGTGGAAAACATCTGCTTTTACAGGATTAGGTCGGTGACGTCATAAAATGTAATAAAAGCAACTGAGGGTAGTCTAACAATTTATTATTCTTTAGTCTTTAATATATTATTTATAGTCTAACAATTAATTATTTATTATTCTCAGGTACTACATAGAGTATGAAAAGTAGAAGAACCAGTGAACATTGTGTACGGCCGCCGCTCTGTATAGTGTATCATAAGCCTTGTAAAATAAATTATTAGTGTATGATGTTTTCGTAAAGTACATTGAGATGTTAAGTCACACAATCGGACTAAGTTAGCACATAATGCCGTAAATGTAGAAAAACATATTTTGTTTATAAATCGAAATGACCACTTTTGTACATAAATGTTCTAACGAGAGCTAGGAAATCGAGCTAATTTCTAGTTTTATTCATATAAGTTCTGCTTCTTTACGTAAAATGGGGAATTTTTGAGTAAAATCTGACAGCACAAGATAAGTAACGTAATAACTTCATTGAGGAACCTGTAAATGTCAAAAATGATAAGGTTCTACAAATTAAATTACACATAATATTTATAATTTGTATATGGCATTATTTCGATGAAGTCTTATTGGTCATTACGTCTAATTGGTTATTACAATTAATTGGGTTTAACGTCTAATTGATGAATACTTATAATTGGTTACGTCCAATTGGTTATTACAATTAATTGGGTTTAATATCTGATTGATTACTACTTATAATTAGTTACGTCCAATTGGTTACAACGGTTAATTTGTTACAATATCTAATTGGTTTCTAGGGTTGCTACGCTTAAATTAACAGGAGTATAATGAAGAGTAATTGTGTTACTTTAATAAACCGAATTAAAATGAACTACTAAAAAGTAGTAAAATAAATGAATTATTTAATTCATGTACGAAAAATAATAAGTTATAAATATTGTCAACAAAATATTACAATAAATTGTGTGATGAATGTAGTAAGTACTAGTTTTTGTTGGAAATAAAAATGTATTGTTTTCAATTGGTTGTTTTAATTTGCCATTTACTTAATTTGGTTGGGGTTTTAAGGGTGGCAGAACATTTGGATGTATTTTTGCAAAAAGAAACTAACTAGTTTTCCTCCTATTATTATGAAAAAAATGATGATTTTCAATAACAGATTATTTTGTGCAAATTGTAAATAGATTTTATTAAAAATAACCTAAAATTATATGGTATACAAAATTTTGACAAAAATGGCTTTTTTGGTGTTGATTCTGTTTTGCATGGTCCATTTGTGGATCGACTTCATTATGTCTGCCTGTTAACAGCAGTCTTAAGCGCTGCTGTATTATAATTTGAAAGTTGTGTGTAGGGCTTATTCAGTTACTCCCCACCCTCTCCCTCTCCCAGATTAAAATCTGGCGGCGCTCACGTCGCTTTCATTTGGTAGGTTGAAGAAAATAAATAAAACCACAATATAAGGACAAATACCTTTTATTTTAATTTCATTGTGCATATTTTGGTAAATATAAAAAATATGGCAAAATAAAACATAATCGAGCGTGCATTCTTTAAAAAAATCGCGCATCGCCGCGAGACGGCTCCGGGAATACGTTAAAAAAGGGATCTACGATAATTATAACAACAACTTTATACATATTATTCTCAAATTTTCAAAAATAACTGTCTCAACCTTTCCCCACCGATAAAACTACGAGACGGAAGCTATTCGTAGACTAGAATGTGTTGGACCGCGCTCGGCCGAAAAGAAAAGAAGCATCAACATTTTAACATCCGAGAACCATACGGCTAATTCTCAAGCGATTAAATTCAGCTCTTCCCGCCAACTTTCACTTGGAGAGCTGTCAAACCGGTGTCGACAGCTTTGACAGATGTCAAATTTGCTTGAAAATTCTGACAGCTGTCAAACAGGTGTTGCCAGCTCCCAAAATGGCGGACGGGGGACGCAAAACCGCTCGAATTCTCTCATAATTAATAATTATCATAAATCTTAATCCTAGATACTTTAAATCAATATTAATTTAATCATTACATACATTTTTTCTATGTACTAAGCAGCAGACTAGATTTTAATGGCATCTACATAAACAACGTATATATACCGATAATTATATTTATACATTTTGTATTGTAATGGTGCCTCAATAATATTAAAGTACTTTATTCGAAATTAATTAAGATTATAGAGAGCGTATAGAAAATAATTACACATGTAGATAATTTGACGTTTCAGTGACAAAATGAAGCGATGTCTTAAGCATAGTTTAAATTGTACAATTATATGGATACATGAAAATTTAATGGTTTCAATATATACTGCAATCCAATATAAAAGAATTTTCTCGCGTTTTTGAATTGCAATATATATCGAAACATATTTTTTACACAAAAGTATGTTATCATATCTAATGATATGAATAAATATGTTGATAAGGAAGAATTTGTACTTCAGAACGTGAAAATAAATGTAAAATTTTATTAGAGTACATTGAGTCATAGTTGGTTTTGACAGATTAGCAAGTGTTGCCATTAGTACTATAACATTATAAAGACACGTAAATTATAGACGTGCAACACTAACGGAAGTAACATTAAAACAAGCGTACAACGCACCTTCGCTTGTACCTCATAGTATCAATTTCGAAAATTTACATTCTCTCAAACCTTACGCACATACTATACCGAATCAAAATAAGAGATACAATAATAAGATTAAAATTAATTAATCAACTCGACTTTAGACAAAATAGCTTATCAATTCTCTAATCAGTGATACCACATGATAATTTAAAAATCCACAATTATCAACATTTAAAAATAGGTACAACAGTTATGTACCACGTTATTTTGGTACATTTTTCGGTGGCTTTCGACCCAGACAAGGGCCATTGGCGCTTTTGTGATTTTTAAACAAAATTTTTGGAGTGATGTCAGTACTGTCTCTTGTCTAGTCCAAATCCACCCTTAATGTAATTATACAATATAATTATTATAATAAATAGCAACCAATATTGAAAAAATCAAGTATAGTCCCGTAGTATACAGATATTTACAAGTTAGTAAAACGTCAAGATTATAAATAAAAACGGTACAATTATGTCCCAATTTAAAATGCCACGGGACTATTTCCTTGCAACACCATAACTGTACATTGCCGAAGGCACCAAAGATTAAACGCACCATAAACCACAGATTAATTAAGTAGAAATGTCACTGCGTTTTTAAACCAGAGTTATCAACTTTAATAATGTTTATTTATGTAAGTCTGTGTAAGCTCTTTTAATATTTATTCTGTTGTTATGTACTATAAAACAGTGGAAACTATGTTATTCCTATGTATATTATTTAAGTAACACTTTTGTATCTATACAGTGAATTGTTTGTTTCGCAAGTAATGCATGGATAAATTTAATGTTTTACACACTACGATGTATATTTATATACGCATATTTATTCATATTTTATCCTAAAATTATATTGTATCAAATTGATCTACAGCAAAGCATAGTTTGGTGTAGTGACATTATTAGAAAAGAATCCTTGAAATTAAATTTCTATGCGAAACTTACGATGACTCTAATTGGTTTGTGAGTTGAAAGGAAAACTGTAATCTAATATATAAAATTTTAGTGTCACAATGTTGATTCCCGTACTTCTCTGAAACGGCTTGACCGATTCTCATGAAATTTTGTGAGCATGTTAAGTAGGTCTGAGAATCGGCCAACAACTATTTTTCATACCCCTTAGTGATAGGGTTGTCCACCATTAACCATTTAAATTTCATATGGCAAAACAACGTTTGCCGGGTCTGCTAGTTATTAAATAAAGTTGAAATTACATATCATTACATTAATTAGTCGCCTAAGACATTTCTACTTAATTATATATTCTGTGGCTACATGAAATAAATAAAAAATCTAACATACAAAACTAACCATATCTTTTGAAATAATAAAATAAAATTAGAATTTCATAATATCTGTATAAATAATTTTTAAATAAAGAAAGTATTTTCAAAATATATGATCGTAACTTTTTTTTTTTAAATATAAGTTTAAAATATGCAGTTTTCTATGTTAGATATTGTCCACAGATTAAATGTGTACAAATAATTTATAATAATAACATAAAATAATGTGCTGTCAATAAGAAAAATAAATACAAAGTATAAGCTCTTTTTGAGGTCAAAAAATAAAAAATACGCGAATATTTGAAACAGACATACATTATTAACCAAATGTTAATATGAAATATAACTTGATTCAATAAAGATTTTTATAACAGTACACTGATTTATTAGACAAAAAAGCGGTAAAAAAAAACACGTTAGTTGTATGAGATCCCCCTTAAATATTTTTTTATTCTGTTTTTAGTATTTGTTCTTATAGCGACAACAGAAATACATCATCTGTGAACATTTCAACTGTCTAGCTGTCACGATTAGTGAGATACAGCCTGGTGATAGACAGATGGACAGTGGAGTTTTAGTGTCCCGTTTTCACCTTTTGGGTACGGGACCCTAAAATGCTACACACCACCAATAGAAAGGACGTCGACGACAGACGTGTTTTTGTTTAATCTGACTGAAGTAGCAAACGAGCATGCAGTCCACCTGATGGTAAGTGGCCACTGCCGTATGGACATCTGTAATCAACTACATACAGAACATGGGTCCTATCTGAAGTCAATCACAGATGCGTTGCTACTCCCGAGGATTATGATGGTCGCCTCATGTGGAAGTGTGCCGGCAACCTACGCTGGTCAAACTACGCTGGTTCTACCACCTTCGTGTTGCTACTTCTAAGGACTAAATTGTAACAAGTTGTCGTAATGCTATATAAAGCAACAAAATCTTCATTGACTCAAGTTATATGTACATCTTTATTAATGGATAATCTGTAGACAACTTTAAATTGACTTAGTCACCCATGAATATCGGATCTAGTCCTAAATTTACTATAATTTTTCAAAAGAAATTTCAATTTGGAGCAATAAAATCATTTTTTTATTATTATAAGGATGAAGTAGCAAACGAGCATGCAGTCCACCTGAAAAATCACTGCCGCCCTGCGACATCTGTGAGAAACTGTATACAGAAGAAGAGTTCTATCTGAAGTCAATCACAGATGCGTTGCTACTCCCGAGGACTACGATTGCCGCCTCATATAAAAGTGAGAACATTGACACTTTTCCACCGAAACGCAAGAACTGTTTCACACTAGAAGTAGGTTACTTCTACGGTTTTTTTGTATAATTATATCATACGAAACTGTGTTATTCATACTGGCTCGAATTTTTTATTCTTCTTTGACTGGAGTAGCATACGAGCATGCAGTCCACCTGATGGTACGTGGTCACTGCCGCCCTGCGACATCTGTAATCAATTACATACAGAACATGGGTTCCATCTGAAGTCAATCACAGATGCGTTGCTACTCCCGAAGACTATGATGGTCGTCTTATGTGAAAATGTGCCGGCAACCGCACCCTTCTATCTTCTTTTATTTTTTTAATTATAGTACTTTAGTAACAGAATTTTTAGAGCCTAAACCACGGCATTCATCGGCAGTCAATAATTTACAATAGAATAAAACAGCTAAATAACGTTAATTATAATAAAATAAAGTAAAAATTAGTGAGCGTTCAAGTCTTTGAAATAATATACACAATTCAAAAAAAAAATACAACAAATTTAAGATTTTTTAACATTTACTCCCTGTACAAACTGACAAACACAGAGCATATAACGAATAGAAGTGACATTTGTGATATTCGTTAATAAATATTAAAAAAGAGAACTTAGCATATTTTTTGTCGTATTTTGTGATGTTGCCGTGATTAACTCAAATGTTACAGATGTCGCTTCTATTCGATAGTAACTCTGTAGTATATCGCGACTCAAAATTTTTAAAGATAAAATCGCTCTTAAAGTCGCTTAAGTTGCATATACAAATTTATTTTAATTGAGAAATAGGTATTTTTTTGTACTCATTTTAATGTGATCAAAAACGTTGCTTTGCAGACCACCAGAAGGTAAGAAGGCAGGTAAGTAGAACGTGTAACGAAACTCATTATTTGCACATTATCAGTTATGGTAGGGTGACCGGAGGATCTTTTTATAGATCGCAGTAAAATGCAGTTAAATTTTAATTTGGATAGATTTCGCGACTTAATTTGCCAAAGCATTTTAATTCAATTTATAGCGTACCTATTCTTTATTTTCACCTTAATCTTAACTCCGCGTCCTAAGGTTGCCTCTAGGAAATCGCCGTTGAGCGATGAGCCCGCCTTTTGTATTTTAATATTGTAATTTCACTGTCTTATTTTTCATTTTTCTGCGCTAAACTGTAAAAGTGTGATAATTTCTCACAAATATTAATTTTAATAATAACTATCAATATTTCTCAATTAAAATAATTTTAACATTATCTAAGGGCCGAATTAGCGTCGAAGCCTATCTAAAGAGATCTAGTCTTATTCAATTTTAGCCCTTAACCGTTAGGGATTAAGGTGCAAAATATTATGATATACAATTACAGTTATATTAATTACTAGAAATGCCAAAAATAATGATTTAATGATATTAAATGCAGATAATGATTTTATTGCAAATGAATTAATATTATTTATTAAAAAAAATCAACTTTAAAAACCCTTTTTTTCAATTTTTTGTACTTTTTTTCAATTATGACATGTATTAATATAATTTATTTGACAAACATTTACATAGGAATTGTTTTACAATTCAAAAATAAGCATTTTTCTCAAATTATTTAATTTTTTGCGTTTAATTTTATGTCTATTTAACGTTTTAAGTGATATTATGCGACATTTCTAGTAATTATATAAATCTGTAACATCCTCACACACTTGTCAAACGCTATTAGCATCCTTATTCGTACGCGATAAGGTTTAAAATAGCCTACCATATGCCAATATATAATGTATTCATTAAAATTGAAAAAAAAGGTAAAAATAATTCCAAAAATCTTCTAACTATTATTAGAAACTAAAATATATAACATTTGACATCAAGGCGCGTTATACCCTAAGCCGATGTTTACTCGGAACCGGCCGTTACGGCTTATGTATAAACGCACCCGTCGTAAAACAATTAAAAATTTTCACATCCCAATATATATCATATTTAATAATAATGTTTCTTTCACAAAAATATTTATTTTTCCGTAGCGCCGATTAAAGCAATGCATTTGTGCAATTTTTTTTCGTAATTAGTTAATTTTTTTTTTCGAATTTTTATAGTTTTCTACAACCGCATTATGTTCCATGATATTTTTTCATTTATTTTTTGTCGGTTACAATTTTGCAATTGACGAGTAGCAAGGCAATGAAGGGAATTTTTTTGATGTGACAGACTTGTGTTGTTCATTTTTCACAAGTGGTTTAGCAGGAATATATAAATTGTTTTTAAGGTGCGGACCCACCGCAACGCACGGAGTGTCTACGCACGTGCGTCAAGCTTTACTTTGCAAGAAAATGTATGTGATTGTGTCCACTGCGAGCCACGGACACGCTACACATGAATTGACACTCGTGGCTAGCTCGGATATGCGCGCACGTAGCTCAACGTTGGCAACGCACCGCACGGTATACTCGCGATACACGTAAGCGAGATCGGATGGGGGGTGGGAAGCGTCGCCGCCGCCATTTTGTAGATTCCTTTTCTCTGTCTGATTCAAAACTGTGCTGCGCTGCAGTTTTACATAGCCGTGAGTTAATATTCGTGCATAGCGTGTGCTGCAGTGGAAACGTTGACCCACGTTTCCAAATAAACGAATCCGGGCGCCGTGTGGCCGTGCACAGCGTGCGGTGTGGTGGATCCGGGCCTTAATCTTGTATGCCCCATGATATGCACGATCGCAAGCAAAAGTACATAGTTGATTCGACATAAACTATACAGTCGGGAAGATTTGTCTTGTAATATCGTATCAAACTACATCCCCACAGGGGAACAAAATATTAGGTGGAAATGACAACGTTGATTCGTCGACCCGCGTGGTAGTTACCATACCGGTCTGACGCGCAATGGGTTCCGGGTTCGATTCCCGGCGAGACAGGTATCTGAATGATGAGTTCAGATTCATGTTCTGGGTCTGGGTGTTTGTGTGTTCGTCTTGTGTGTTCATGGTACCCACGACACAGGAGGAAAATCCTAGCGTGGAGCTATGAATGTAGAGTTTAAATTCTTATAAATTCAAAAAATCTATAAGATAAATGTTTAATGAAAACTCGATCCGGCAGCTGGAAAATCACTGAGATTTCTTGGAGAGAGAGAGGATTCGAGAAATCTTAGACCGGTAACCGAAAACCATTCGGAAACCGTATGAAATTTTCATACAATCCATACGTCACCCATTAAAAAAACCGCTTCCGATAACCGTACAACTAAATCCGGCATTCTGAACTAGCAAATAGTGTTCTATCGTATTTATAAGATTATTTGAGTCATTTTTTTTAGAAACTATATATTATAACGAATCTAAATTCTTTCCTTGTATTTAAACCCACATTGCCGAGGACTTCCTATCAATACAGCATTTTAACCGCTATGCAATAATAGACTTGCTATACACCGTATCATACTATGAACGTGCTATGACCGTATAAAACCTGAAAAGGAAGGAGAGCAGTGATAGCCTAATGGTTGAAACTTGCCCTCTCGATCTGGAGGTTGAGGTTCAAATCCCGACGACCCGCGTGGCGCAGCGGTTACGATACCGGTCTGACACGCAGTGGGACCCGGGTTCGATTCCCGGCCAGACAGGTATCTGAATGATGAGTTTAGGTTCTTGTTCTGGGTCTGGGTGTGTGTGTATTCGTCTTTGTGTGTGTCCATGGCACCCACGATACAGGAGAAAATCCTACTGTGGGGCTATGAGTGTAGAAAGCGTTTTTTTTTTTTTTTTTTTTTAATCCAGGCACATATGTTTATATGAAGGAATGTGAGCTATGGATCTGAGGTAAGGATCGTCACATGTCAAAAAGCTGGCGTTTAAAACGACTTTAACGCAGCGGTTATCGGATTGAATTGCGGATTTAATCCAGACATGATATAAATAAATTTCTCATCTGAGGAGGGCGTCAGGTAGGTATCAAAATGTACATATATTTCATATCTCCCTTGTAGTTTTGAAATCAATTACAAATAATTCCAATTGCTGGTAGGATAAAAAAATCAACTCATTACAACAAAGAAAATAAAAAAGATCTAAGTATTACAAAAGAAGATACTAATCTTCTTAAATTAAGTAGATCGCCATATTGACAACAGCGCCACCTACCACGCCTATTTAAGAATCGTAAGATGTACAAAAACTTCATCAATATCGATCAAGCCATTTAAGGCGAAAAGCAATGCATGGCAAATTTTACATAAGTATAAATGTCGGCAGGACACCGCATATTTACGAAAAATACATTGCCGAAAATAATTATTTTAGTTGGTTTAAAGATCGAAAATTGTTTGTTTAATAAATTGGCAATATTTAGTGATTTCTAATTTTCTGATGTTAATTTTCGTCTACCCTCCATAAATATGTTACTGTCACCTCACGCAATTTTGTTATAAAAGGGCGAGCGCCTGCCGGTATCAAAAAGATTCTTGTTCAACCGTCGAAGCGATCGGACCTCCTCAACTTTGAATAAATCGAAGACGAATAACTCCTGCGTTTTACTTGAAATCTTCAAGAACCCCCTCTTCGTCATATATGTAACATAATTTAGCCTGTGCCTTACGCTCACGGTCATAGTACTATACGGTGTAGGCCCGGTCCTTAAGATTAAATGAAAATGTATATTTCGTTTTACACGATGCTGTTAATTTTATATTTTTATATACAGATCTTTTTTCAGATTTTTCAAAATTATATATGTACACTAATACATAATTTGAATATATTATGTGAATGCTTTATTTATGTTTTTATACATATTTAGTTATATTAGACAAGGACAAAAAATATATAAAGGGCAAATACAATAACATTTAATTGTGAGCGGTGTACATTCTTTCGCATTTATTATTTTTTGCAATTTTTATACTCAAAAAATCTATTTAGGGATTTAATGGTTATTTTACCCTAAATATTTTTACATTGTCTATAAACCTTCTTCAGAATTATTCAAAATTGTTTGTTTAATTTCACTAGAGAGAATGAAGCTTTCCAATTTCGATCCTAAAAATTACATATCCTCCTTTGCGATTTTCATCTATTACATCTCATAAAATATAAAATAAACTCATAATTAAACGTTTATACGTCTGATTTTTATTCAAATTGCCCGAATACGTGGCCGAAGCCGTGGCGACATGTCATGTTTGTGGATAAAAATGTAATGAACCATCTCGTTTTATGGAAAATATATCTGAAAACTCACTATTCCTATGACGAAAGAAACCAGAGTTAATGTTACTTGTCTAATATAACTAAAAATGTCGTCATTCTTTCAAAATCAAGAGATACAACCGTCTCCCTTTTATATTAAAAAAAACGTTAAAAGCACAAATCGCTAGAAATACTTTTAGCTCAATCATTCAATCTTATCATTCAATTGAATGATAAATGAATGATGTATCTTAGTTTTATAGTGTCTAAGGATGTGTGATGTTGGAAATTTGATTAATTACTAGCTGTACCCTGCGCGCGTTGCTACGCTACAAAAAATGCACCAGAAACCTTCGCGAGCTCATGAATAACAACTTTGCTAAAGATCATCACACGATCAAATGAATAGTTTACGATTCTATAGAGGACATACAGACAAACATTCATTTTTATAAAGAAGATTATAATAGTAGTTAATGCCTGCGGCTCCGTCCGCCTTGATCACGTCTACCACGGTAATGAGTATCCTATGCGAAATCTAGCTCATAAACTATCTGCGTACCAAAATTACAGCGAAATTCGACTGTAAGTTTTTACGTGATTGAGTAACAAACATTAAATTCTCAACTTTCGCATTTATAATATTAATGAGATAAGATTATAATATTAATTGTGGCGACCTTCCGTAAACCAACAAGAGATGGCGCTACTCGTATTCCAAAACATGCTATTGAATTATTCTCAACATCTAGCATAAATATAAGCTCTGAACTGAGACTTTTTTTAATACTGGGCCTAACGATAAGGCAGACGGGCCAACTGATAGAAAACAGTCACCGTCGCCTATGGACATTTGCAACACCAGGGGAGTTTCCAACTCATCGCTTTGAAGGAGAGCTCTTTTTACAGCTTTCTTGAAGAGTCCCATGTCATAGCGCTCCGGGAATACCTCAGGAGGAAGCTCATTCCACATCTTGCACGTCCGCGGCAGGAAAGAGCGCGCAAACCGAACCGTGGAGGACCGTGAGACTGTCGGGTCAATACTCCCCAGGCAATACTAGCCGGTGAAAAATATTTCTGTGCTAAATAAATTCTAATGTAATAAAATGGAAATCATTTTTCTTCATACGAACTGGTTAGGCTGACTTTTATCCTTAACTAGCTCTTACCCGCGGCTTCGCCCGCACGGTCAAAGGGAATTAACATTAGCGTTTGATAGCGTGATTCAGAACTTGTAAATGAATTTTACTAACGCCATCTATTAACAACGTCTGGAATTACTAGATATGTATCCACTAATAAAACATCGATATTCTCTTGGGAATGAGAGGGCGCGGTAAAAAGTAGCCTACGTCACTCTCCGCCCTCCTATCTCCCAGCATATAAACCATATCATATAATAGCTATGTGGCGACGTGAAAGAGGAACAAACAAACACACTTTCACATTTATAATATTAGTATGGATTTGCTGCGTCAGACTGGAATTTGCCTTGATTATATTTTTATTGTCATTTTCCTATCAAGTTATAATGTAACAACTTGCATTTTTGGAAACATTTGATTTTAATTTAAATTTCAATATATTTTTTGACAGTCACACATCCGTCGACACTAAATCAAAATTGATATCGTATCGATATTATATCATACGATATATACTTGTGTATATAACATGTAATATCCGTATTGAGTCACTTTCATAAAACACTAGCAGAATCTAGCAGATGCCCTGCTTGTATATATTTATTCATTTATATATATATAAAAATGGATGGTATGTTTGTCATTTGAAAAAAGCGAGAAATTTATATTTGCTTATCTATTTTTATGTAATTTTGTAATCATATAGATGTCGTGGCGGTCTTTAGTCCTCTAAATCTGTTTTCTCACACTAAGTATAACTCGTAGACACCTACATACGACATATTTCAAGATATTTTAAGGAAACGCTCATGCAGTCCACAAGATAGTGAGTGGTCACTGTAATCTAGACATAGAAAATTCCTTCTATATGATTTTAGACTAGTATTATCGCGGAATTGATACATTATAATACTTAACGGGTACTCACGATACGCGGTATATATCTTATAGAATTCAAAACTGGCTAAACTGTTTGGCCGTGACCACGATCCATGCAACTGGGTCAAAATATCGGCAAAAAGAATATTATATGGGACATGTAATATTACAATGTTCGTGTCAGCAAATAAAATGAGATCGAGTGAATCGTGAGTGTGTGTGTTGCATTACAGCGAAAAATATAATTATGTATAAGGCTAAGTACTCACGGAGCGTTTTTTTGCCGTGCCCGCCGCGGTTATAGAATTGCGGTTTTATTTATAAACTCACGAGACCGCCTATTTGTGCGGTTACGCTGCCGTCGCGGTTGCGATTATGAACCGCAAACGTGGCGGGCGAAAACCGCAAGACGGGCGGTTTACCATCAGTTGAGGTCCTGACTACTGCACTTGCCCGCTAACTGGCCGCATAGCGCACGGTTCTACAGGTTGCCCGCCGGTGCAGCGGGAGCCGCAAACAACCGCGCGCATCGCGGGCGAAAAACGCGTCGTGAGTACTGCTTTAATTTTTTACATTTATATCTGCATCCTACAGAAGCTGCGGGCCCGCAACCGCGGCGGCCGCGGGTGAAAATCGCTCCGTGAGTTCTTAGCGTTAATATACACGGTTAACGGAACACGTATTTTTATTGCATAGTCCCAGATCCGTACAGGTGACCCTTTACATTACCTAAACTATAAGAATTCAAACACCGCATATCGTGAGTACCCGTTAAGTATTATAACATTCGTTCTATCTGATTTCAGTCACAGATGCGTTGCTACTCCCGAGGACTAAGATGGTCGCCACAAAGAAATGTGAACTTGAAACCACATGCTTCCACAAAAACGCAAGAACTTCACGCTGTAAAATGCCTGAACGTAAATCACAAACATACAGACATCCATTTTTACACATATTATTATATATCATAATATATTTTCACTATAACACTTGCAATATCGAACCAACAATATAACAGATATCATACAATATTTATATTAGTTTATATATCATATCATATATATGTATATGTAATATCCGTGTTGGCAGTACGTCCGTCTCACCTCAGGCGCTTGGAACGTGTGACGTCAGAAAGGCTTTTCGGTGACGTCACACGGGTAGGCTCGGTCCTGGAAGGAAAAATATAGATTATTAATGTACTTTGGCGGCGGGACATCTCCCGCGAAGCTAAGTAATAATGCCTGAGGAACGGCCATGCTCCGACAGTCGTTGTTCGGAACTTGTATATATGCGGGCTATTGAGAATACTTCGATAGCGTGTTTCAGAATACTAGGAGCGCCATCTCTTAATGAATTGCCGGAGGTCACCACAATACATATTTTTGCATTACATACATACGTACATATGTTGCATTCTTTCGTTAAAGATCGATCATGGCTCTGATCAAGTTGACCACCCCGAATCGAGTGGTTAATATCTGTATTTTAATTGAGACATTCACGATCTGAATCTGAGTCATTCTCTACTATCATTTCAATTTTATAAAAATTAAATTTCTTCTATATTTTGGCGTGGCAGGGTGACGTCAGGTCACGTTGAGCGTCGTGCGCGGGGTGACGTCACGCTCGGCACTCACCTAGGGCGCGATGGACAGCGGGCGGAAGCGGCGCGCGCGGGGTGACGTCACGCTCGGCACTCACCTAGGGCGCGATGGACAGCGGGCGGAAGCGGCGCGCGCGGGGTGACGTCACGCTCGGCACTCACCTAGGGCGCGATGGACAGCGGGCGGAAGCGGCGCGCGCGGGGTGACGTCACGCTCGGCACTCACCTAGGGCGCGATGGACAGCGGGCGGAAGCGGCGCGCGCGGGGTGACGTCACGCTCGGCACTCACCTAGGGCGCGATGGACAGCGGGCGGAAGCGGCGCGCGCGGGGTGACGTCACGCTCGGCACTCACCTAGGGCGCGATGGACAGCGGGCGGAAGCGGCGCGCGCGGGGTGACGTCACGCTCGGCACTCACCTAGGGCGCGATGGACAGCGGGCGGAAGCGGCGCGCGCGGGGTGACGTCACGCTCGGCACTCACCTAGGGCGCGATGGACAGCGGGCGGAAGCGGCGCGCGCGGGGTGACGTCACGCTCGGCACTCACCTAGGGCGCGATGGACAGCGGGCGGAAGCGGCGCGCGCGGGGTGACGTCACGCTCGGCACTCACCTAGGGCGCGATGGACAGCGGGCGGAAGCGGCGCGCGCGGGGTGACGTCACGCTCGGCACTCACCTAGGGCGCGATGGACAGCGGGCGGAAGCGGCGCGCGCGGGGTGACGTCACGCTCGGCACTCACCTAGGGCGCGATGGACAGCGGGCGGAAGCGGCGCGCGCGGGGTGACGTCACGCTCGGCACTCACCTAGGGCGCGATGGACAGCGGGCGGAAGCGGCGCGCGCGGGGTGACGTCACGCTCGGCACTCACCTAGGGCGCGATGGACAGCGGGCGGAAGCGGCGCGCGCGGGGTGACGTCACGCTCGGCACTCACCTAGGGCGCGATGGACAGCGGGCGGAAGCGGCGCGCGCGGGGTGACGTCACGCTCGGCACTCACCTAGGGCGCGATGGACAGCGGGCGGAAGCGGCGCGCGCGGGGTGACGTCACGCTCGGCACTCACCTAGGGCGCGATGGACAGCGGGCGGAAGCGGCGCGCGCGGGGTGACGTCACGCTCGGCACTCACCTAGGGCGCGATGGACAGCGGGCGGAAGCGGCGCGCGCGGGGTGACGTCACGCTCGGCACTCACCTAGGGCGCGATGGACAGCGGGCGGAAGCGGCGCGCGCGCGCGGCGTTGTGCGCGGGGGCGGCGGGCGGCGGCGCGGGCGGGGGGGGCGAGCCGGACGACGAGGACGCGGAGGCGGCGGACGCGGGCGGCGACGGCAGCAGCCCCGCCGCCACGCCGCGACCAGTGCTCCTGGAGGGAGAGGGGAAGGGGGTTAAATTTTTTTTGTCTGACTGAAATAGCAAACGAGCATGCAGTTCACCTGATGGTAAGTCACTGCCGCCCTGCGACTGAAGCAACGTCATACAGAACATGCGTTCCATCTGAAGTCAATCACAGATGCGTTGCTACTCTCGAGGGCTACGATAGTCCTCTTGTGAAAGTAGGCCGGCAACCACAAATCTATATGTCTACATACAAGTCGGTCATTTTATTGAACCGGCAATATTTCAAAAATCTATATGTCTGCATACAAGTCGGTCATCTTATTGAACCGGCAATATTTCAAAAATCTATATGTCTGCATACAAATCGGTCATCTTATTGAAACGGCAATATTTAAAAAATCTATATGCCTGCATTTACCGTCATCTTATTGAAACGGCAATATTTCTAAAATCTATATGCCGCATTTAAGACAGTTATCTTATTGAAACGACAATATTTCTAAAATCTGTATGCCCGCATTTGAGTCCGTCCTCTTATTGAAACGGCAATATTTCATAAATCTATATGCCTGCATTTAAGTCCGTCCTCTTATTGAAACGGCAATATTTCATAAATCTATATGCCTGTATTTAAGATAGTTATCTTATTGAAACGGCAATATTTCATAAATCTATATGCCTGCATTTAAGATAGTTATCTTATTGAAACAGCAATATTTCTAAAATCTATATGCCGCATTTAAGTCCGTCCTCTTATTGAAACGGCAATATTTTACAAATCTATATGCCTGCATTTACCGTCATCTTATTAAAACGGCAATATTTCATAAATCTATATACCCGCATTTAAGTCCGTCCTCTTATTGAAACGGCAATATTTCTAAAATCTATATGCCCGCATTTAAGTCCGTCCTCTTATTGAAACGGCAATATTTCATAAATCTATATGCCTGCATTTAAGACAGTTATCTTATTGAAACGGCGATATTTCATAAATCTATATGCCTGCATTTAAGACAGTTATCTTATTGAAACGGCGATATTTCAAAAATCTATATGCCTGCATTTAAGTCCGTCATCTCAAAAAGATTGAAGATTTGGCAAAATGTGCCAATTTCGGATCTGATACTTTGTATGGAACCACTGGTCCTCAATGACTAATGTGTAGGGCGAAAATGTCAATTTTCTGATGGCCTTCTTTTGTTTGAAAACATTTGTGTCTACAATCTATATTTATCGCAATAAATGGGGAAAAAACGTCGAAAAAATAGTTTGTTGTCAATTTGACTTTGAACTTCCAATTTGCGCATCATAAATATCAGATACTGCGGAAGATTAGCGCTGGTTGTTCTCGGATGCCAACATTATGCTGAGCAGTATCACATTCAAATCATAAATTTGTAAATTAATAAGTTTAAAGCATTTATTAATATCAAGCTTAGTCGTAAAGCATACCATAATTATTTTGATTCTATAGAAAATTAAACAGCTTGGGACTGAACAATACGTTTTTGTAATTAATTGAATGTCCAAGTGTAGCGTAACCTGCCAAATATGCTTCTTGTACAGCCAAATATAAGGCAAGATACTGGAGCTAACTTCAATAACACATGTAAAAACAAGATGGCAAAAAAGATATACAATGAAAAAAGACAAACCCACTGAGTTTCTTGCCGGATCTTCTCAGTTGACAGAATGGAAATCAAATGAGAATGAGTACGGTTTATACATCAAGATAATATTAAAAGATTTGTTTAAAAGTTTGAATTAACTGATTTATTAATTAAACTGATACAATGATTAAACTGACCGAATGATTATGAGCACACGTTGTACGCGGTCGCGGTAATGACGTGAACTGAATAAGGCGGCGATGACGAAAACGAACAATGCTGACTTAACATTTGTACGAGACCGTACAATGCGAATGAAAGTGAAAATACCGCGGCAGTCCCCGAGTAAACAAGTATAAAAAACATGCGTGCGTACAAAGTACACATGTCAGAAGTGAAACTTCTTTGGCGAACTAATTTATAAATCTTGTTTATATTTATACAAATCTAAAACTTTAAATTTCCAAGATTAAGAGGAAGGGAAAAAGGCGTGATACGACGTTCGCTCTGTCTCACTTTTTCTCTCAATCTTTCTCACTCGCTTGCTCCCTACTCTCACTCCACGGCTAGTTGCTCATGCTACGTTCGCCCTGTCTTACTCTCTCTCAATCGGTCTCGATCACTCTCTCTCTCTTTTCCGACACTTCCGTTGCATACCGGCGTGACGTTTCATCTGTAAAAATTTTACCCTCATGCGCCTAAAGAAGTTTCACTTCAAAAATGTTTACCGTGAGTGATGTTGCGGCGGCTGGCGGTGCCTCGGGCGCGCGAAGCGCAGGTTCAGTTCCCGGGCGGGGTCCGCCGCGTACTTCTCGTTCGCGTTCTGACGGCGACGTCTCAGTGCTGTGGACCAATTTTACAGTCGTTAATTGGATGGATATGGAAAAAATAACATATTTAAATATGTACTATAAGCGGTAGAACCAGTGAAGTTCGCCCGGTGAAGTACCACCGCCACACCTATTTCTAGCGTGAAGCATTTCTTGCACGAGATGGAAGGGTGTGGTTGCCGGCACACTTTTATTTATTTATATGAGGCGACCAGCATAGTCCTCGAGAAAAGCAACGCATTTTTTTTTTATAATAATGAAGTAGCAAACAAGCACACAGTCCAACTGATAGTAAGTGGGCACTGCCGCCCATAGACATCTGCGAGCAACTTCACGTAGAACATAGGTTCTAACTGAAGTCAATCACAGATGCGTTGCATTTGTAATTGACTTTAGATAGAATTTCACTGCCCTATAATTGAAAGCCTCTATTATGATTGAATACGTATAATTCAATATTTTACAATATATGATACTAAATCTTATTTTGTAAAATGTTGAATTATATTTTTAATCCTCAGCGCAAAAAGAGGAGTGTTATAAGTTTAATACTATGTCTGTCTATGTGTCACTGTCTCTGTTGGTATGCGTTCGTCTGCGGAAACACAGCTCTTAAGTGGATAAACCGATTTGGATGCAATTTTATAATCCAAATAGATAATTGGGATTGCTTTTCTGGGTCGATATAGTCAAAGGCAAATAGTTTCATTGCGTGATTCGCTTATACGTTTAAAGTAAGGTTAAAGTACGGTTAAATAAGGAGTTATTATTATTATATAGGAGTAATAGGAGAGATAGAATGAGAGGTTGGTCAGGGTAAAGTCAGAGGTTAGTGAGGGTAATTAAGGATAGAAAGATATAGAGTCAGAAGTTAGTCAGGGTTACTGAGAACAGAAAGAGATAGAATGAGAGGTTGGTCAGGGTAAAGAAGGATAGAAAGAGATAGAATCAGAGATTAGTGTGGGTTACTAGGGATAGAAAGAGACAGAATCAGAGGTTAGTGAGGGTAATTAAGGATAGAAAGATATAGAGTCAGAAGTTAGTCAGGGTTACTGAGGACAGAAAGAGATAGAATGAGAGGTTGGTCAGAGTAACGAAGGATAAAAAGAGACAGAATCAGGGGTTAGTGAGGGTAATTTACGATAGAAAGAGATAGAATGAGCGGTTGGTTAAGGTAACGAACGATAGAAAGAGATAGAATCAGAGGTTGGTGAGGGTAACTAAGAATAGAAAGGGATAGAGTTAGAAGTTAGTCAGGGTTACTGAGGATAGAAAGAGATTGAGAGGTTGGTAAGGGTAACGAAGGATAGAAAGAGAGTGCACTGTATTTTAAATGTGTGATTGCATTGTATTATAAATGTGTGAGTGCACTGTATTTTTATATGCGTG
Organism: Spicauda simplicius; assembly: GCA_949699795.1. Taxonomy (NCBI): domain Eukaryota; kingdom Metazoa; phylum Arthropoda; class Insecta; order Lepidoptera; family Hesperiidae; genus Spicauda; species Spicauda simplicius. The sequence continues at coordinate 729,012 of OX453084.1, forward strand.
CACTGTATTTTAAACATATGACTGCACTGTATTTTTATATGCGTGCACTGTATTTTAAACGTATGCGTGCACTGTGTTTGAAACGTATGAGTGCACTGTATTTTAAACGTATGCGTGCACTGTATTTTAAACGTATGAGTGCACTGTATTATTATATGCGTGCACTGTATTTTAAACGTATGCGTGCACTGTATTTTAAACGTACGAATGCACTGTATTTTAAAAGCTTTTTTGTACTATATTTTAAATGTGTGAGTGCACTGTATTTTTATATGCTTGCACTGTATTTTAAACATATGAGTGCACTGTATTTTTATATGCGTGCACTGTATTTTAAACGTATGAGTGCACTGTATTTTTATATGCGTGCACTGTATTTTAAACGTATGCGTGCACTGTATTTTAAACGTATGAGTGCACTGTATTTTAAACGTATGAGTGCACTGTATTTTGAATGTGTGATTGCATTGTATTTTTAATGTGTGAGTGCACTGTATTTTTATATGCGTGCACTGTGTTTTAAACGTATGCGTGCACTGTATTTTTATATGCGTGCACTGTATTTTAAACGTATGAGTGCACTGTAATTTTACATGCGTGCACTATATTTTAAACGTATGAGTGCACTGTATTTTTATATGCGTGCACGGTATTTTAAACGCATGAGTGCACTGTAATTTTACACGCGTACCCAATATTTTAAACGTATGAGTGCACTGTATTTTTATATGCGTGCACTGTAAATTACGTGTGAGTGCATTATATTTTAAATATGTGTATTTAAAAGTTTGATTGCACTGTATTTTAAACGTATGAGTTCACTGTATTTTAAAAGCTTTTTTGCACTATATTTTAAATGTGTGAGTGCACTGTATTTTCTTATCTGAATACACTGTGTTTTTATATGTGTTCAAGTGTGTGAGTACACTGTTTGTTACGTGTGCACTAACCGGGCGTGAGGTCCTGCGGGTCCGGCGCCAGGGGTCCGTCCCCGCTCCACGAGGCGCACTTGGCCAGGCGGTGCTCCGCGCCGGTGGCCACCGGGATGCGGGACCCGCTGCCCGACGAACGCTGGAAGGGGAGGAACATTGGGTTAGGTGCAATTTCAATTAGGTTACCTTGGTTACGATTCTTTGGAAGTAAGAAGGTCTAGAGATCAAATGTTAATAATATTTTTATTTTATAGCGTAAGGATACAGTTAGTGTTGTGTATCGTGATATGGAACCTAAAAAAGAAAAACGAACTAGACGTAGGGTAGATAGGTTAATCCAATCACTAGTGCTTGTCAACGTTTCTCCCCGCCACCGCAGTTTCGCCGTGACCACGATCCATGCAACTGGGTCGAAATATCGACAAAAAGAATTCAAAACCGCATATCGTGAGTACCCGTTAAGTATTAAAATGTGTCAGTGCCACGATAATATTAGTCAAAAATCATAAATGTTAATAATGTGCAAAATTTTGAGGGGAATGATCGATGCTCCTGACCTAACCTAACCTAACCTAACAACTACCGTCGAAGCAGAAGGCACAATTTCTTCGCTGTTCCAAATTGCCTTACGGATGCATACATTCAATCTTCTATAACTATTGAAACATTTAACAGTCTCCTTCACAGTGCGCCTCACTTTGATGTATTAACAGATTAATCGAAGACGATTTTATCAGTATGTCTGCAATATTGTGAAATGAATGCGTGATGTATGCCTGGGTAATATAATGTAATATAATTAATTCTAATTATTTCATTTATCAACATTATAATATAATAATAATTAGTGTAGTTGGTTGTCAGTCGACCGGGCGAATTATAAATAAGTTAAAAAAATAAAAAATCGCTTTAAATACAAGCCGTTCTAGAAACTTCTTTGGGGACACGCGAATTCTCAGTGTTGCCACTTTTGAGAATGTAAAAATAATATGGCAATAAAAAATATATTTAATTATTTCTTTATTGCACCTCTATAAAATAAAAGTTTGCGGCAGGTGGAAATTTTAGAAAAAAAAAAAACAAAATACAAATTATTTGCACCAGACCTCGCTAAATCCAATCTTGGTTATAACTCTCCAATTAATAGAATGACAAGACAATATAATACCTTATCGGCCTCTAGCCAAACATTAGACATTTTCGGGGACACCCTAAGTAATTTTAAGACAACCATGTCAGAAATCATTCGCCATAGTCACATCTCGTAAATAATAACATTTTTTTTTTGTTTTAAACAAAATCTTATGACATCTTAAATAATTAATTAAATAATTTGTATTAGAAATTTAATGTCAACTTTAAATCTTATTCTATTTATTGTAATTTAATTCTTATTCATTATTGATATTGACATTCATTTAATTTCATCGAATTCAATTTATCTATTTCTTTTTAATGACTGTATAATATTGTATTCGCTTATTTAATATTTAATGTAAATTTTAAATCTTAATTTAATTATATTATAATTTTAATAATCAGAGCGTCAATATTGTAAATGCCGTGTTCACCTGTAATTGTGGGTACACGACCTCTATATTTAAATTTGTGTTATTTGATATTTAAGTGTATGCTACGTTGGTGAACCTTTTATAAATAAATAAATAAATAAATAAATAAAAAAAAAAAAAAAAAAATGCTTTAAATACATACATAAATACAACTAAATATATACAAACATATATACGAAGAAAAAAGAGAAACGCACTGAGTTTCTTGCCGGATGTTCTCAGTTGAGGTCGTATTCCGATCCGGTGGTAGTGTAAGAAAAAAAATGTAACTGACAATTTGTAAGTGCCCCCGTAGGGTTATGCAAAATAAATACATTTCCTTTCATTCTTCAAATTCGACGTTTCGGCTCCAAAAATATTTTAAATTCACATCGAATGCTCGCGGATTCGATTCCTTTACAATCTTCATATCAAAGCATATCAGTTGCCACCGTATAGTGTCATGTATACTCACGTCTCTGAGACTCTGTGATCCGTCGCCACCGGCGCTCGGCTCCCGTCTCACCACTGAACTGCTCCTAAAATAAAACCGCATATCACTACATAGTATAAAACTAAATCGCTTCCCGCTGTCTGTCCCTATGTACGCTTAGATCTTTAAAACTACGCCACGGATTTTGATGCAGGTTTTTTTAATAGATAGAGTGATTCAAGAGGAAGGTTTGTGTGTATTATACACGTTTGAAGGTGGTAGAACCAGTGTAGTTCGACCGGGGAAGTACCATCGTCACACCTATTTTTAAGCATTTCTTGCGCGAGATGGAAGGGTGTGGTTGCCGGCACACTTTTTATGAGGCGACCGTCTTAGTCCTCGGGTGTAGCAACGCATCTGTGTTTGACTTCAGATAGAAACACACGTTGTATATGAAGTTGCTCACAAAAGTCCATGAGCGGCGGTGACCACTTACCATCAATGTATGCTCGTTTACTATTTCATTCAGATTTAATACCTAATAAGACACAATTTAGAAAAATCTGGTGTTTGTAAACCTGGGATTTGAACTTCGAACCTCCCGATCGAGAATGCAAGTTTTAACAATTACACTATCACAGCTCACTTTTTTTTTCCTTGGTGTTCTAATACACTAAGGGTGCGTTCCAATAGACGTTCACAAAGCGCACGCTCACGACCGCAGTTTTTCCCGTTCCACTAGCTTGTGAGCGATACTGACATAATCTCTAGTGGAACGATCACTTCGACCCACCTTATTATTTATTTATACCTATATACCTAAAGTGGTACAAAGGCGGACTTAATGCCATAGGCATTCTCTCCCAGTCGACCTTTAGAAAAAGCAGATATCATCGAATTATTTATTAGATGGGTCGTCGTGAGCGTCGCGTGGGCGTAAGTTCTGACGTCATGTGTGACGTATTCGCCGCGACCACAACGACGGTCGTCTTGTGGAACGGCGTTTCGGGCGTTTGGGGCTTTGTGAGCGTCTTCTGGGACGCGCCCTAAATGAAATTAAGTTGATGGAAAACTCACCTGTCCTGTATGGCGTCCAGCCGCGTCCTCTCCACCGCTGGGCTTTGACTTTTCTCACCGCTGCGAGTCGACGAACTGGAATATATATTTTAATTTGAAAAAAAAAAGAAATAAACTATATTTAAATATTTTATATATTTGCGTTTCGATGGAAGTTTCGTTTCGCCACAAACTTTCACATGAGGCGACCATCATAGTCCTCGGGATTAACAACGCATCTGTGATTGACTTCAGATGGAACCCATGTTCTGTATGAAGTTGATTACAGATGTCTATGAACGGCAGTGACCACTTACCATCAAGTGGACCGCATGCTCGTTTGCTACTTCAGTCAAATAAAAATGAATTCTGCTATTTGTTAATTATTTTTCCCTAATCAATTCTTTATACATAAAAATGAATGTTTGTCTGTATGTCCTGTATAGAATCGTAAGCTATTTATTTGATCATGTGATGATCTTTAGCAAAGTTGTTATTCATGAGCTCGCGAAGGCTTCTGGTGGTTTTTTTCTTTGTGATAGCGTAGCAACGCGCGCAGGACAGCTAGTCCATACTAATATTATAAATGTGAAAGTGTGTTTGTTTGTTCCTCTTTCACGTCGCCACATAGCTATTATATGATATGGTTTATATGCTGGGAGATAGTTAGGAGGGCGGAGAGTGACGTAGGCTACTTTTTACCGCGCTCTCTCATTCCCATGAGAATATCGATGTTTTATTAGTTGATATATACTTAGTAATTCCAGACGTTGTTAATAGATGGCGTTAGTAAAATTCATTCGCAAGTTCTGAATCTCGCTATCAAATGCTAATGTTAATTCCCTTTGACCGTGCGGGCGAAGCCGCGGGTAAGAGCTAGTATTAAAAAAATGTGTGCGTGTACTAGCGTACACTCGTAAGAAGTGAAACTTCTTTATGACGTTATTTTTCAAAAAATAATTTACTATATGCAACTTTACAGAAATTGGTTAAATAAAGTTAAATTAGATAAAGTTTAATAAAAGGCTTTTATTAAACTTTATCTAATAATCTAATCTATAATAATCTATCTAATATCACGCGTGGTAGGGATAAGAAAAAGATGGCGCGTAACGGAAAAAAAAGATGGCGCGTAACAGAAAAACATGGCGCGTAACGAAAAAATGTTACACTAAATTTTTTTCCAACCCCGATAAAGAAGTTTCACTTCAACAACCCCGATAAAAAAGTTTCACTTCAATAAATAAAGTACTACATACCGTTTATCTCTTTGGTGTTCCGTAGCATCGTAATACACGGACGCTTCGTCGTGATTCAATCGGATGGGCTCCCCGCCGCTCACTACCGAGTGGATTTTCACTGAAACACAAAGAAATACACCCTTTCTACACTCATATCCCCACATTAGAATTTTCTCCGGTGTCGTGGGTACCATGGACACACACAAGACGAATACACAAACACCCAGACCCAGAACATGAATCTAAACTCATTCAGATAGCTGTCTGGCCGGGAATCGAACCTGGGATCCATTTCGCGTCCGTGATCACTTACCATCATTAAAAAATTCTAGATTTAAAAAACACTATCTAGAATTAAAAAACACTAGAATTTTTTCCTGTGTCGTGGGTACCATGGACACACACCTACACACAAAACATCCAGACCCAGAACATGAATCTAAACTTATCATTCAGATACATTTCTGGCCGGAATCGAACCCGTGACCCATTGCGCGTTTGACCGGTACGGCATCCGCTCCGCCACGCGGGTCGTCATTAGGTGTACTGAATGCTCGTTTGCTACTTCAAAAAAGTTATCGATACTTTAAGCATAGTTTTAATTTTCAATCTTAATTTAGATAATGTTTCAATCTCATAGTTTTATTGATGTATTTAAGCTTATACACATATTTTTATCAAACTTAATGAAATTTATTTTAATTTTGTTTCGTTCAAACTTATAGTTTCCTTTTTTACGGGGATATGCATATTTTATGAATACAATTGCATTGTAATTGATTTTTTTAAAGTATTTTATTATTTTTGTTATATTTTATCTACTTCTGATAAATGTAACTGAAGTTTTTAATTTAAACTGTAATGTAATTTAATTTATTATTACCTTACACCATTGAATGTAAGTGTTATTTGTTTTTCTGCTTGCTTATTATCTAATTACATGCCGTTTCTACCTGTAAGTGAAGTAACACTTACCACTAGTCTATAAGCAATAGTGTAACCAAATATTTATGCCAGTGTTTGCTTTGTAGGTACAACATTGAATAAATCAACAAATAAGGTAGTATCGAAAAATCATTTGCGTACTATTCATATGAATACCTTAGTTTCGATGTGTTGTTTCGATTCGAAACAACCCTACTCACACCGTCATTCGGACACAAAGGGAACCCTCACCCGAGTGCAGGGGCGAAGCGCTGTCCGGGGGCCGCACGCGGATCTCCAGGCGGCTGGACACCGTGGCCTCCGCCGGGGGCCGCGGCGCCGGCGGCGGGGACTCCGACGACCGGGATATGCTCTGCGGGTACAGGAGACGGTTGTGGTGGGTTTTTTGAAGTGAAACTTCTTTATCGGGGTTGGAAAAAATTTAGTGTAACATTTTTTCGTTACGCGCCATCTTTTTCTGTTACACGCCATCTTTTTTTCCGTTATGCGTCATCTTTTTATTATCCCTACCACGCGTGATATTAGATAGATTATTATAGATTAGATTATTAGATAAAGTTTAATAAAAGCCTTTTATTAAACTTTATCTAATTTAACTTTATTTAACCAATTTCTGTAAAGTTGCATGTAGTAAATTATTTTTTGAAAAATACCGTCATAAAGAAGTTTCACTTTTTACGAGTGTACGCTAGTACACGCACACATTTTTTTTTTATTTGACTGAAGTAGCAAATGAGCATGCAGTCCACATGATGCTAAGTGGCCACTGCCGTATGGACATCTGTAAGCAACTTCATACAGAACATGGGTTCTATCTGAAGTCAATCACAGATGCGTTGCTACTGCCGAGGACTATGATGGTCGCCGGTAAAATTGTGCCGGCAACCACACCCTTCCACCTCATACAAGAACTGCTTCACGCTAGAAATGGGCGTGGCGGTGGTACTTGTTCTATCACCTTCGTGAAATTTATAATGGATTCGGATGCTTTCAAAGTGGTAGAACCAGTGTAGTTCGACCGCGGAAGTACCACCGCCACACCTATTTCTAGCGTGAAGCACTTATTGCGCGAGACGGAAGTTTGTGGTTGCCGGCACATTTTCACACGAGGCGACCATCATAGTCCTTGGGAGTAGCAACGCATCTGTAATTGACTTCAGAACCCATGTTCTGAATGAAGTTGCTTACAGATGTCGCAGGGCGGTAGTGACTTACCATCAGGTGACCTGCATGCTCGTTTGCTACTTCAGTTACAAACTTTAGTTTATATAACACTTTGGTTTATTCTCCAATCTCTAGACAACCAACTTCTAGTACCAGTAAGTGACCCAACCGCGCCAGGGCCAGTGGCCTCCGGCTTCACGGTTCAGTGCACCAACCTTGATCTATACTCGGGGCAAATTCGATATACGCCCTGTAGTTCCGGGATCAGAATAGGGCTACGGCATCCCCTGCCTGTCGTAAGAGGCAACTAAAAGGGGCTTCCGGGGTTGCAGACGGCTAGAGTGGGAGCTCGAACCGTTCGGTCAGGCAATCCCGGGAAGGACGGCGGTATGTGTGGTCGCATACCGTCGTAAAGACTAGACGGAGCGGTGGCCCAGCCGCCCATCTTGTTAGTGCGGTAAAAATCCCACGTAACCCTGCGTCGCTCCCACGGCGTCGGGTACCTTTTTCAGGTTTCCCCCCTCGAAAACAAAAAAAAAATGGACTATTTAATAACAAAGCGTTGCCTAGCAACCACTGACAGGCAGGGGAATGCAACTTTTTGTTGTTTTATCAGCCGTCTTTTACCTATTAATAACTGTTACCTGTAACTTATAATAGGTTGCAAATCCCTACATGGAATTAAGGTTGTAACATCATTCGTTTTACAATGACGATAGTGGTAAATAAATTTTGTTTGACTGGTTTTTGCATATTATTTTGCAGTTGGTCATTATTACTTAATCAATCCTTCTTGATTAAATTTCATCGTGAAAATTTAATGCATACTTTGGTTGAATATGAAATGCATTTGTGTACAAATTCATGCAAGTTGGTGATAACCCTACATTTGATTTTTTATTTACATTTATTCCATTTAATTAACCTCATTAAACTGCTATAATAAGACGCACACACAGTAACACACATACACACAAATAAACACACACATTCTATAAACTACATACAATAAACACAAATACAAACACGTAAACATTCATACACGCACGCACAGTCAAAAACATATCATATACATAAAAAACGCTCCAAATACATGTTTTTACCAACAAATTCATTGGTGATGTATAAATAGACGTATTCCAAATGTTACATTAAATTTTGTGTACGCTGCAATTACTTGACTACGTACTTATTATACAATCACATTAGAAAGACGTATAAATATCAAGTCCTAAAACGATATCATGCAACTGTAGCTCCGTATTTGCCCAAGACGAATAAGCGCCTAGACAGATTTCCAGTTTCGCCTGCCCGTTGTAAAATTACCAAGAGGCACTTTAAAGTGGCTGCCCCTCGTTTGTATAACAAAATTAAGAAAATATTAAAAATTAAAAACATGACTAGAAACGGATTCAAAAAAGACATTCATACCTGGCTCAACCAAATGGACTACGATGACGTCAAAAGTATGTTATTATGATGATATTTACGTAACAAGAAGACAATCACACACAAACACACACACACACGCACACACACACACATTCAATTCAATCATTACTACAAAATTCAATACGTCTGCACACATTATATTGTAATGAACATATTTTTAAATACCGACAAAAACTGGGAGAAGACGCTGATACCCGAGACACAGTTTCGAGCTAATTCGGGGATCAGAGGCTTCATATAATTTTGATGTAAAAATATGTCAATAAAGTCAATTTATTATTTATTATTTATTATTTATTAATCACAAACTGTCCGTGGAAGGGCACTGGTGACTTGCATCACAGGCTTGTAAAAGCCTACAACAGGCACCAGGCTCTCACTAAGGAAGGTTACTGTCGCATCGCATCAACCCATTATTGGCCCACAGCTGGGCATGGGTCTTCTCCCAGAATGAGAGAGTTTAGGCCATAGTCCACCGCGCTGGCCCAATGCGAATTAGTGGACTTCACACACCTCCGAGAACTTTTTTTTTAAGAACTCTCGGGTGTGTAGGTTTCCTCACGATGTTTTCCTTCACCGAAAATGATAATTAATTTCTAATACGCACATAAATCACTGTGCGTCCGAGGTTCAAACCAGGCGGTTTGAACCTCGGACCTCCCGATTGAGAGGGCAAGTTTCAACCATTAGGCTATCACTGCTCAAGGTTACTGTATTGCCCTAAAATATAAGCCTAGTTGTAGCCTAGTACGTGAGACCTTTTGTGAGAGCAAATGAACGTTATTGAAGTGAAATTTCTTTATCGGGGTTGGAAAAAAATTTAGTGTAACATTTTTTCGTTACGCGCCATCTTTTTCTGTTACGTGCCATCTTTTTCTGTTACGCGCCATCTTTTTTTTCCGTTACGCGCCATCTTTTTCTTATCCCTACCACGCGTGATATTAGATGGATTATTATAGATTAGATTATTAGATAAAGTTTAATAAAAGCCTTTTATTAAACTTTATCTAATTTAACTTTATTTAACCAATTTCTGTAAAGTTGCATATAGTAAATTATTTTTTGAAAAATAACGTCACAAAGAAGTTTCACTTCTTACGAGTGTACGCTAGTACACGCACACATTTTTATTATTATTATTATTCCATATCGAATTTGCCCCGAGTACAATGACGTAACCGCTGTAATAGCTCCTGGACGGAAGGTAGTCGAAACACAAAACGTTACTAACCGGCGCCGACCTGGCCCGCGGCAAGGCGCGCGGGGGCGAAGCGCCCTCGGAGCGCGCCGCGACGCCGCGCATCACGTCCACGCGGTAGCGCAGCGCCGCGCCGCACGCGCCGTCGAACGACGCCTGCTGCAGCAGCGGGGGGCGGAGCGCCCGCACGTGGGACCCTAAGGAGACACCATAACAATTACAATTTTAACAGGTGGTAGAACCAGTGTAGTTCGACCGGGGAAGTACCACCGCCACACCTATTTCTAGCGTGAAGCATTTCTTGCGCGAGGTGGAAGGGTGTGGTAGCCGGCACACTTTCACATGAGGCGACCATCATAGTCCTCGGGAGTAGCAACGCATCTGTGATTGACTTCAGATGGAACCCATGTTCTGTATGAAGTTGATTACAAATGTCCATGGGCAGCAGTGACCACTTACCATCAGGTGGACTACATGCTCGTTTGCTACTTCAGTCAGATTTAAGGATCGCCAGCCACTTCGAGTCTTCTGCTTGTATGAACTCTGTATATACGTGTATGTATGTGTGCGTTTGTATATGTGTGCGTGTATATGTGAGAATGTGAGGGGTTAGGTAATGAAAATCAAAAAATATAAATCAAAATATTTATTTTTTTAACAAATTTTGTTGTTTTTTTACAAATTAGTGACTTGGAGACGCCTAGTAAACAAAATGTTTGTGTTAGGCTGCTCCGCTCTTCCGTAAATGCTTATTATAAGTTAAAAGAAATAAACAAACAAATAACGGATTAATTATAAATGTGTATAAATCTGTATGTATGTGTGTATTATGTGTGTGTGTGTGTGTGTGTGTGTGTGTGTGTGTGATATCACCTTTTTCATAATGTTTGCACTATGTGTATATAAATCTGGTAATTCTGCAAATAAAATGTATGGTAGATGGTAGAATTAGAACCAGTGTAGTTCGACCGAGGAAGTACCACCGCCACACCTATTTCTAGCGGGAAGCATTTCTTGCGCGAGATGGGTGTGGCTGCCGGCACACTTTTATATGAGGCGACCATCATAGTCCTCAAGAGTGGTAGCGCGTCTGTGATTGACTTCAGATAGAACCTGTGTTCTATATGAAATTGCTTACAGATGTTGCAGCCCGGCAGTGGCCACTTACCATCAGGTGGACTCTCAGATAAAAAGCAATCAAACTTCAAATCAACATTTTTGAAATCTCAATCAAATTCGTATTTTTTTCTAAACACATTACATTCTCGAATGAACATTTATTTTTAAATCTCAAATCAACCTTTTTTTATGAACAACACTTTCGCGGTTGTTCTATTGAATTGAATAATTCGGTCGAATATCCGGTTCGGTAAACTTTCAACCGAATAGTATTCGGTATTCGGTGAAACCACTATTCGGCGCATCTCTAATAATTACAATGTTTTTTTACATGGTAATAAAAGTCGTGTCTTTTAAAAGCAGTCGTGGCGAACAGTGGCCAACACTGGGCCATGCCGCCCACTCACCTATGGCGGGCAGCGTCCAGCTGCGCGGCAGCGCGGGCCGCAGCGCCGGGAAGGCGTCGATGCCGGCGCTGTGCAGGCAACAGCGGTTCTCGTTGCGAACCAAACGCTTCTCCACCTTCTCTTCTTCGCTCTTCTTCTCCGTCTCTGGTTTCTCCGCCTGTGGAGTGAGAGTTCATATTGGTCTTGTATTGATAAGTGTTATACGAAATATTATTTTATTTTATTAGGGAAGCATACAGTATTTAGGTGGTAGAACCAGTGTAGTTCGACCGCGGAAGTATCACCGCTACGCCAATTTCTAGCGTGAAGCATTTCCTGTGTTTCGATAGAAGGGTGTGGTTGCTGGCACACTTTTATATGAGGCGACCATCATAGTCCTCGGGAGTAGCAACGCATCTGTGATTTACTTCAGATGGAACCCATGTTCTGTATCAGATAGACTGTATGCTCGTTTGTCCATCAGGTAGATCAGATAGATAGATAGACCATCAGATAGACTTCAATATAATAAAAAAAAAATAGAAGTGTCTAACTGAGTGTGGAGATCTGATTACTTGTCCGACCTGGCTAGAAAGGCTGGGCTGCGCGGAGTGGTGCTCGGCGATTTATCTGGATTGGCTAGGTTGACTGGGCTTACTGGGCTGGCTGGGCTAACTGGAGTGTACTGTGAACATATTAAACTCACCGGCGGTGGAGGCTTGACTTGCCCAGCCTGACCAACCTGGCCAGCCTGACTGGGCGGACTGGGCTGGCTGGCCTGCGTGGGCGGCTGCTGGGTCTGCTGTGTCTGCGTGTGGCCGCTGGCCGGCAGCTGCGTGCGCGCGGCGTGCGAGCACGACGACACGGCGCTGGCGGCGCGCGCGCAGCGGTGCTCTGGGGACTGGGGGCGGGGGTACCGTGGCCATTAGAACAATGTGTTGGGGGGACGGGTTAGGGGGAGGGGTTACAGATGTCGGGACGGGGGGGGGTGACGTTGGGATTAGCGTTGAACAGCTTTGAACTGTGTAGGGAGATGGTGGGGGGTTAACACGTTTTCTACACTCATAGCCCCACACTAGGATTTTCTCCTATGTCGTGGATACCATTGACATACAAAGACGTCAACACACACCCAGACCCAGAACAAGAATTTAAACTCATCATTCAGATACCTGTCTAGCCGAGAATCGAACCCGGAACCCATTGCGCGTCAGACCGGTATGGTAACCGCTCGGCCACGCGGATCGTCTTGGGTTTAAATTGGGATTGGCGAGTATGGGGACATCGCGCTCGCACCAGTACCCTGGGTACTGACGGGAGGTCAGTGTCCGATAGAATAGATAGCAAGATAGTGGACGGTTTCATTTAGAACAAAAAGGGAGAATTGACATTGGAAGTGTTGCGGTACTGCTTAAAATGAAAGAGTTGGCATAGAGGTTAGTGTTTGGTTTGTTTCGCGCGCGCACTTCAAAGACAGAGGGATGAAGAAACTCCAACTCCATCCCTAAAAGAGACGGGCCCTGCTGAGGGCAGACGCCGTCGGGACAGTGGACAAATTCTATTAGCGTACCCGCAGTTCCGACAAAGGCCGTACAGAGGAACACCGTGGAGGTTTTAATCGGATCCCGGCATATCCTCTCAGCTGCCCCCGCGCAGAGAGGAACCCATGAAGGGTTTCCCCGCGTAAAAAAAGGGGGTTAGTGTTGGGCTAGAGTGGGAGCTAGAACCGTTAGCTAGAGCAGTGGCCGCCCGTCTAGGAGGACCCCGATGGGGCAACGCGCTCAGAGGACTCCGGTTGCGGTCGTTTCGAGATCCCGCAGTCCTCTTTACAGCGCCGAGGACGGCCACTGGGGGAGGTTTTAGTGCGGTAAAAATCTCACATAACCCTGGGAAGGGTCAAAGTTAGAAAACGCGTTACGGTACGTCTTCGAGTAATGCGTGCGGAGAGGGATCGACATTGGGATTATTGTTAAGGAACCGTTTCGAAATGAGGGGAGAGGACACTGGGGGTTAATATTATGGTAATGCTTCGAACAGAAATGGAGGGTAGTCGACATTGGGGTTACTGTAACGGTACCGCATCTGCAGTGTGGAGGGTGTACATTGGATTTAGTGACGGTACACTTGGATCGAATAATCTACTTCGTTGTCGATTGCTTTAAATATTATATAGCAAACGAGCGTACAGTCCACCGGATTATAAGTGCAAACTACCGCCCATGGATATCTGTAATCAACCCCACATAAAATTACGAATTTTCGTCATTAAGTTTAAATAGAAATTTCACACGGAAACATATTTATATCTTTAAATAACCCACTCAATTTAGGGAACGAACCCGAACTACGTGACCATTTTAGGGGGGGGGGGGGAGGTAAAATACTACGCTTGGTCTCAGGGAGAAGGAGTGAGGATAAGATTTTCGTCACGTAGTAAATGTCCCTTAAAGGATCTCCTGTATATTCAAATAAAATATTTCTGCATTTGGGCGCCACGCGGCAAGTACGGTCTTCATATAGAAATATATGAGCTAAATTCTTTTTAACTTTGCATTCGCAAAAAAATGATTAAAGACTGTATTTATGAATCATTCTCTATCTACTTACATATTACGAATGGTCATCAAGGGGAAAGGGGTCATAACTTTTCAAAAAAAGTTCACGTGGTTCGGGTACGCTCCATAGAACCACAGTAGACATATAAGACCAGTAGGGAAACTGCCTATAAGCGCTTGAAAACGGGACACTCACACAAACATCGCATCGACGAGGCCGCTTTGGGATTTTCGCGGTGCTTCAGTAGCTGTGTGAGTGTGCCGTTTTCGAGCGCTTATAGGCAGCTTCCCCACGCCCTGTAGTTCCGGGATCAGAATAGGGCTACGGCATCCCCTGCCTGTCGTAATAAGAGGCGACTAAAAGGGGCTTCCGGGGTTGCAGACGGTTAGAGTGGGAGCTCGAACCGTTCGGTCAGGCAATCCCGGGAAGGACGGCGGTATGTGTGGTCGCATACCGTCGTAAAGACTAGATGGAGCGGTGGGCCCAGCCGCCCATCTGGGAGGAGCCCGATGGGGCAACGCGCTCGGAGGATTCCGGTTGAAGTCGTTTCAAGATCCCGGAGTCCTCTTTATAGCGCCGAGGACGGCCACCGGGGGGGTTTTAGTGCGGTAAAAATCCCACATAACCCTGCGTCGCTCCCACGGCGTCGGGTACCTTTTGAAGGTTTCCCCCTCGAAAACAAAAAAAAGGCAGTTTCCCTACTGGTCTACTATGTCTACTGTGATAGAAGTTTACCAGACGAGCAATAAAATAGACAGAAATCTATACTCACTTGCAGCTGCTCCTGTTTCCACTCGTTGTCCGTCGTCTCCTCGGAGTCGTCGAACTGGGACTTCCAGAGGGACACCAGGGTGAGGGCGCCGCCCTTTGTCACCTGCAAACGAAAATATTATAAAAAAATATTATAACATTGTTTTTTCGTTACTCTGTAATCTGGAAAAAGGAAAAATATAATATAGTGAATTTGTTTTAAAAATATTTTTTAATATTATTTTATTTTGTACAAATATATGTAAACTTCAATTTTTTTTATGGCGGCCATCTTGAATTTGGGCTTTTTCATATCGTACTATATTTTAGACATTAAGTCCTTTTATTTGATACCCATACTGGGTGGATAGTACCAAAATATGTAGTCCGCCATTTTGTTGCGTCGACCATTTTGAATCAATAATAATATTGACTATATATAATTGCATTGTGATCAGAACTATACATGTATTTAAAATTTTATTCAATCATTTAAAAAACAACTATTGCTATCTACGCCCTTGGAGTAGACTGCAATAATAATAGATTTTATAAAATTAAGTAAATTGAACATTATTGAACATTAAATAACCGTTCAGCATTACCAGTATTGTAATTTAATTTTTGCATAACTCTAGCCACTCACTTTCTACCTTTGCTATTATACTTAACAGTAATCTGTGGTCTACGGTGCTGGTTGGCGATATAATAACACTTTTTTGTTATTTAGTAGTTAAGTAAACCTTGTCGTTAACTGTTTATTGACCCCAATAAAGTAAAAAAAAACAGCTAAATCGGACACTGAGAAGTGCGTTAAATTTAAGTTACAAGATTTGACCTAAACACACATACTTACATACATACTTACCCACAAACATTGTAAGGTAAATAAAAGCTTTTAAAATCTTTAATCTACGCCACGTCGCGATCTACAGTCAGCCGGTCTTTGCAACATCATTCTATATACGAGCCGTCTAAGTTCTATTGCACATTTTCCAGATATTTGGTCTTCCAAATAACCACTTTATGATAATCGGACGTTGTTTGAAATTTAAATTTTATTCACCGTATCATTCTGTCTTTCAGACATCTTATACTATACCATCTTATAACTTTTGTTACCCATGTAAAAACAAGATGGCAAATAAAAAAAAAGATATACAAGGAAAAGACAACCCCACTGAGTTTCTTGCCGGATCCTCTCAGTTGAGGTCGTGTTCCGATCAGGTGGTAGTGTAAAAAATGTATATGTAACTGATAATTTGTAAGCGCCCCCGTAGGTCTATGCAAAATACAAACATTTCATTTCATATCCGGCTATTCGGTTTTTGAGATATAATTATTACTCTATCCGACCGTTCAATCATTGGGTTATATCACTTCATTTGGCTATTCGGTATTGAGATATGCTTACTTCATCCGGCTATTTGGTTTTAAGTAATACTTCTTTATTCGGCTATTCTGTTTATGAAATAATACTTCATACGGCCAATCGCCATCAACTCATTATTGTCCCACTGCTAAGCATCTATCTTCTCAAAGAATGAGAGTTCTAGACCATAGGCCACCCCACAGGTCAAGAGCGAATCGTAATAAACTCGTGCTAAGGCTACAGAAGAACACAGCAACGCTTACCACCGATGTTATCACACAAAAATAAGTATATCAGTGGTGCTTTGGCGGTGGGGGATCTCCTGCCAGGCTAGGTGATCATGCCTGGGGAGCGGCCGTGCTCCGACAGTCGTTCGGAACTTGTATGTATGCGGGGTATTGAGAATACTTCGATAGCGTGTTTGAGAATACTAGTAGCGCCATCTCTTGATGGTTTGCGAAGTTGTCACCATAGCGCCATCTCTTGGTGATTTGCGGGAGGTCGCCACAGTGCCTTTAGATTCGAACTACAAATTCTTCAAACCTTCCGTCAACATACCTGTTGCAAAGCAGAGACATTTTCGTCGTCCATCACAGCGAACTGAGTGTAGCTCTGGTCGGCCCTCGCGCGCGCCGCCCTACGAGCACCTAGCGATGAACATCCATCTCATTAATATTAATGCGAGTTTGTGTACACGTTCGTATTTCGCCCCTTTAATCATAAAAAGACATATCTCAAAATTTACGTTTTTCGAGTTTATATCATAAAGCGGATGTCACTACATAGTATAAAAAAACCGCTTCTCGCTGTCTGTCCCTATGTATGCTTAGATCTTTAAAACTACGCACAGGATTTTAATGCAGTTTTTTTAATAGATAAACTGATTTAAGAGGTAGCTTTTTATGTATAATATAAATGTAATATAGTGGAGAAGCACTGATAATTTTAATTTTTTGACTTTTAGGCGGAACGAACTTCACCGGGTTAACTAGTTATTCATATAAAGAAACAACTCAAAATCTACGTATCACGAGTTTATATCATAAAGCGAACGCACACACGCGCGCGCGCTCGCACAGACATGTACCCTCAATCTTGCACTGAAAAGCAATAATTTAGCCGAATCAAAATATAAATATGTTTATTTTAAGTTTTAAGTGACATTTACTGTAACGTATGTCTTATGAGAAATAAAGAATCTTTAAACCGAACTAGGTCAAAAACTCGCAAAACGTACATTTTGAGATGTTTCCTTTTATGAATAACCGTTTGTTACTTCACGCAACTACCGGACGGATTTCAATGTAATTTTGCACACACATAATTTATAAGCTAGATTAACACATAGGACACTCATTATCGTGGTAGACGTGATCAAAGCGGGTGAAGCCGCGGAAATACCTTAGTTAAAACTTTTTTTACGGGCTCACTCAATTATTAGGTAAGCAAATAGGTGGTGGGTTGATTTTTTTTATCTAATAGAAGTAGCAAACGAGCATGCAGTCCACCTGATGGTAAGTCACTGCCGCCCTACGACATCTGTAAGCAACTTCATATAGAACATGGGTTCCATCTGAAGTCAATCACAGATGCGTTGCTACTCCCGAGGACTATGATGGTCGCCGCATGTGAAAGTGTACCGACAATCAAAGGTGGGTTGATAAAGGGCATTTTCTGCCCATCACTCGAACAAGTTGTAATTTCCGACTAATATTGAAAGTTTTTGTATATCAAAAGATTTATTTTTATAAATTTGATTTGAGCAAACCAGCAAGCAGTCCATCTGATGGCAAGTGGTCAACGCCGAATGGACATCAGTAATCAACTTCACATAAAACATGGGTTCTATCTGAAATCAATCACAGTTGCGTTGCCACTCCCAAGGACTATGATGGTCGCCGCATATAAAAGTGTGCCGGCAACCACACCCTTCTATCGAAACGCAAGAAATGCTTCACGCTAGAAATAAGTGAGGCGGTGTTACCTTTATTTATTTTGAAGTGTAAATGTATGCAGTGACGCGACCAGCGGAATAGTATTATAATATATTTTAAGTATGTATTTATTTTTTTTATTTTTTATTGATTTAAACGTATGTGATAAGCGAGCGAAGCTGCGAGCAAAAGCTAGCTAGCATTAAAATATAGGCATAGATTAGGATTTCAAAGTCAGAGACTCTTAATAGATAAGTTAACCCCTTAGGGGTACTGAAAGTTCAGGGAGAGGGGTAAAAGAGCTTAGGTATTAACAAAGGCGCTAGAGACGCCCCATAAAATTCCATAGAGTTTTTACTCTTGGAGTAGCTTGGGAGCAGCTATAGCTTCATAAAGGAAGAACTGACAAGACTCTCAGAGAAAAAAGGCTAGCATCTGAAGATTTTTGTAGGTTGACCCCCTAGGGTTTAGTGAGTTTGGACCTCCGTATCCTTTTGCATGTGCAAGAAAATAATAATTATAATTCCTCAGTCTTTTTATTCCTTTACCCCCCCCCCCCCCCACATTTATCATTGAACGACAAAAAATTTAGAGACTCCGACCTTTTTTAGCCCCTCTTAAAACTATAGCTAACACCTATACCTGGAGAGGCAGGCTAATAGCATTAGGCTAATATAATTAACAATACCCCTATGCCTGTAGAGTCAGGCTAACGATTATTAGGGATGGGAACGAGTGACAAATGACAGTTCGACAGATACAGCACTAGCGCCATCTACGCAAAGCCAACCACCCCACACAGTGCAACTATTTCGAATAATAAAAAAAATGTCAAATCGTATTTTTTTGTATAGAAATGGCATGAATAGTATACAAAAATAAAATATCTGGCGGATCCAGGTTTTTTTCATTTGAGAGGGAGGGGGGGTTTAGTTAGACCTTACGAAAGGTAGACTTTCGATCTGAGGGCAAAAAAATGTGTGCGTGTACTAGCGTACACTCGTAAGAAGTGAAACTTTTTTATGACGTTATTTTTCAAAAAATAATTTACTATATGCAACTTTACAGAAATTGGTTAAATAAAGTTAAATTAGATAAAGTTTAATAAAAGGCTTTTATTAAACTTTATCTAATAATCTAATCTATAATCATCTATCTAATATCACGCGTGGTAGGGATAAGAAAATGATGGCGCGTAACGGAAAAAAAAAGATGGCGCGTAACAGAAAAAGATGGCGCGTAACGAAAAAATATTACACTAATTTTTTTTCCAACCCCGATAAAGAAGTTTCACTTTTGTTTTCCAACCCCGATAAAGAAGTTTCACTTCAAAAATCCTTCAAAACAAGTAGAAAGTCAGATTTGACGATTGTAATGCTGTTTTTGAAATTTTTACTGGGGGAGGAGAGTGATAAGCCATTAACCCCCTCCATCATAAGTCAAATTTGAGAATTTAAGTCAAATACCCAAAAAGCTTATTTAAGTCACATATTTTCAAAATTAGGGGATGTTCAACCCCCCTTTGCCCTGTATCCGCCAGTGAGCACAACAACTACAAAAGAACTGGCGTGTAATAGACAAATCCACAAACCCGCACTGGTGCTCCGTGGGGGAGTGTGGTCCAGGCTGCCCCTAGATACGGGGAGCGAGCCGTGCCCAGCTGTAGGACATAGACTTGTGTATCATAAACTATATGTCATATATTATATTGTAATCGACTAGTTCGATAACAAAAAAAACTTCAAAAACAAGGAGAAATCTCCTATTTGAAAATTTAAGTCTTAATATTTCGTATTTAATATTTTTATAGAGTTATTTATCTAGTTTTATCTAAAACTATGAGTCAATTTTGACTTTATAATTATTGTTCAGTATATTTTTGAGTAATAAAACCTAACATAATTTGTCGAAGCCAAAAACTAAGTAATCATATAGAATCCAAATCACTACATAGTGTAAAACAAAGTCGCTTCTCGCTGTCTGTCTATGTATGCTTAGATCTTTAAAACCAAGCTACGGATTGTAATGCAGTTTTTTTTAATAAATAGAGTAATTCAAAAGGGAGGTTTTTATGTATGATACATATATAATATATTATAAAAACGCTGATAATTTTAGATTATTGACTTTTAGGCGGAACAAAGTCCGCCGGATCAACTAGTAGGTAATAATATTTCTTTCATATTTTTGAAACCATGAAAATCAATAATATACAAGTAAATACTGGTTGTTACGTTAATTGTAATATATGTAAAATACATTGGATACATTCGACTAATATATTAGTAACAAATGAAGTTACTATTGGAGTCTATATGGTTAGTCAGTCTATGACTTCAAGTCTATCAAAAATCCTATACAAATTTACGCCAAATATTTTTTCTTTCTTTCTTTTAGAAAACATATTTTTTTGTGGACACTATTTATTTGTATTTATGGTTGTATCAATATGTGTATATTATATGGTATAGTGTGATGGGTGGTTGCCAATTTCTCCCGCTAGGAGCGCTAGCACTGCATGCGCCACGTTATAAATAGATAAAAATTTTGATGTAGTGTCGTGTACTGTATTTGATGTCATGTTTTAGTATTGATGAGAGTTTTTATGATAAACTAAAAATATTAGAAATGCTGCATTTTAGAATAGATGTTTGTTGACGACCCTCGGAGTTACCATACCGGTCTGACGCGCAATGGGTCCCGAGTTCGATTGCGGCCAGACAGGTATCTGAATGATGAGTTTAGATTCATGTTCTGGGTCTGGGTGTTTTTGTGTTCGTCTTATGTGTCAATGGTACCCACGACACAGGAGAAAACCCTAGTGGTACGCTATGAGTGTAGAAAGAGTGTTTTTTTTGTTAGTCAATCACGCCAAAATGCCTAAACGGATCTTATTAAAATTTGGCTTAAAGATAGATTATAATTTGGTATAGCACATAGGCTGTTTTTGATCCTGAAAAAAAAAATACAATTCTCTTAGAATAGACTAAACACAAGCATGACATTGGGAGCTGTTAGTGTAACATATAATTCATTGTGGGTGCTATGGATTTACACAACACTCAGACCCAGAGAAACATACAAAAAAACATTCCAAACCGCTTTAAACCAGTTTCAACCGGCGTAGCACCGGTTGAAACCGGTCAACACATGTACAGTGAAAGCTCTATGTATATAAATACGTAGAAAATCCTCACCCCTCTTGAAATGCGTGTCTGAGTGTACGCTATCTACATCCGCCACTATTCTCGGACTGACTGCATCGCCTGTCAAAAAAAAAAACAATAGAAATCGAAATTCAAAAACACTATTTATTTTACTCGACTGCCTCAGAAAGAGGGTGCTGTTTACCAAACGAATGTAAGTATACAGTAATACCCCGCTTTACGCGACCCCGTTAAGCACGGTTTCACTATAACGTGATTTTTTTTTTTATTTCACTGAAGTAGCAAACGAGCATGCAGTCTACCTGATGGTAAGTGGTCATGGACATCTGTAATCAACTTCATACAACATGGGTTCTATCTGAAGTCAATCACAGATGTGTTGCTACTCCCGAGGACTAAGATGGTCGCCTCATATAAAAGTGTACCGGCAACCACACCCTCCCATCGAAACGCAAGAAATGCTTCACGCAAGAAATAGGTGTGGCGGTGGTACCTCCCCGGTCGAACTACACTGGTTTTACCACCTGAAATTCAAATTTCGCGCTTGAGGGGTCAGAACTTAAAGATGTCGCGGTAGAAGATCTAACAAGACCGTGTGTCAAACAATTAAACAGTGTTGGGTGTTATGAACGTATTTTACAAGAACGTAAAAAAAGGCTACCGCTACTTTAAAACAAAAGGGCCACAAATCAAAAATATTCAACTTATTTCTTAGACCTTTTTTTTAGAAAATATAGCCATATCCGAATTAACCATTAAAAGAAGAATAAAAATACCTTTCTAACAGTGTATAACACATATTTATCTGATTTAAAATTACAGAGCAATTATACAAGAATTGATTTTCAAAACTTTAAATGGTTCTCCTGTAAAATAGTATTCGAGTCGTGGCCCTTTTGTTTTGAATATGCGATATGTATTTTTCCGTAAAAAAAACATTTAATAGTAGGTATATATTGCATTAAATGTTCTTAGATTTAAAGTGATTGATTAAAATTATTCATTTTTTATACAGTATGTACATATTAAATTTTGACTATGTTTAACCTTAAACCTATATACGATAATAACGATATACGCGAATTTCAGGTAACGCGATTTTTTCCAGAACGCATACCTCGCGTAAAGCGGGGCATTTCTGTACATGTCTTAAGATTTAGGCGCTTTTTTTGGATTTTGCAACAATATTACCACAGTAGTAGTATCATACAGTATTCTAACTCAGCCCTGTCCTTAAATTATATTTCTATTCAGTAGATTAAGGTAATAAGCAACGCGTTATTTTAATATTTGAGAGCCTTAATAATAAATCGTACACGAATAATAGTTATAATTTTTATTATTTATAATAATTATATTATTATTAATAATTATAATAAATTATATTTTTATTTAATAGATTAAGGTAATAAACAACGCTTTATTTTAATATTTGAGAGCCTTAACAATAAATCGTATACAAATAATAGTTAATGAATAATATTTTACCAACTAATATTAAAATAATTAACACTGGTCTTGTTTATGTACAATTAAAGCAATCAAAAACAGCCCAATATAGTTTACAACTGCTCTTCGCTACATTATTATTTAATAATTAAAAAGAACCACTGCTTAAAAAACTTTTAAATCTAAATATAAACAAGCCCTAATTAAAAAACAACTTGCTGCGGAAAATCTGAAGCGCGCCTGCTGGAAATACCTTGACCTCAAACAGTTTTTCTCCAAGTAATATATATATGTACATATATATACTCTCTCTCTTTCTCTCTCTCTCTCTCTTTCTCTCTCTCTCTCTCTCTCACACACACACACACACACACACACACACACACGCACACGCACACGCACACGAACACACATACACACACACACATGCCCACACATTCGAGTAGCGGTAGGTGCGTCATAGGTGTTTAAGTAATATGAGTATAATCAATAGATTGTATAAGCGGTAAACCGGGGAGCTCAAATCACTCCCGCCCAACAACACAGGGAGAAGGAGGTGGCTGAAAAACAGCGCTGCATGGGACCTGGTTCTGTGGCAGGTGAAGCTGAGCCACAACCTTTTGCCCGTAATCTTTTATAATAAGCTATATTTTGTGAAGTTTCTTTTTATGTGGCAATAAATGCATTTTATTATTATTATTATTTTATTATTAAAAACCGCCCCATCGGCTCTACGGCACATTCGCTGGCTGTTGCGTACCGAGTGCATACAGAAATCGAGGCGCGTGGGTACAACTTGCGTTTCATGCGTTTGTATGAAGTTAGAATACTGTAGATACTATTACCGTGATATTCCTAACATAAACGTTTTGTAATGTATTAATTTCTGTAGTAATCTATTTACTAGCTTTAAATAGCTATTATAAAAATACTTTTCTCTTCCCTTTTTCTAATCGTGTGCTAAAGACATGGACATACGTACAAACATACATTGCTGTACAACCCATTATTGTCCCACTGCTGGGCACGGGTCTTCTCTCAGAATGAGATAGTTTTAGGCCACAGTCCATCGCGCTGGCCAAGTGCGAATTGGTGAACCTCACACACCTCTGAGAACTTTTTTTTAAATAACTTTTGGTTGTGTAGGTTTCCTCACGATGTTTTCCTTCACCGAAAAGCAGTGATAATTAATTTCTAACACGCACATAAATCAGTGGTGCGTGCCTGGGTTTGAACCTCAAACCTCCCAATTTAGAGGGTAAGTTTACAAATATAGATATGAATAATTGTTTAAGTATTACTGCAGCTACATAAAATTAGGTTATATAGCATGTACTCACCGGTGGTCGATGGGGAAGCCTGGGCCAGCTCCTGGACGCACGCTGGCGGCGCCGTCACCACACGGAGCCGCGCGAACGTGGGCCCAGCTGTGGGCAACATATTGGGGCTTATTTAAGAAATTAAATTTGATTTGACATAGGCCTACGGAGATACTGATAAATTGTATTTTTTTATCTGACTGAAGTAGTAAACAATCATGCAGTCCACCTGATGATAAGTGGTCACTGCCGCCCTGCGACATCTGTAAGCAACTTCACACAGAACATGGGTTCCATCTGAAGTCAATCACAGATGCGTTGCTACTCCCGAGGACTATGATGATTGCCTCATATAAAGTGTGCCGGCAACCACACCCTACCATCGAAACGCAAGAAATGGCTCACGCTAGAAATAGATGTGGCGGTGGTACTTCCCCGGTCGAACTACACTGGTTCTACCACCTTGTGACACTGGTTCTACCACCTTGTAATACTGGTTCTAACACCTCGTCATAACAACACCAACTATCCACACCGACACGTAAGGCCAGGAGACTGACAGCCATTTAGGGAGACCTGTTTGTGATGGACCTCAAAGGTTTAATGGTACACTCTTTACTCACCTCCTGGCATCGGAGCTCTCTTAGACGGCGGCATGCTTTGTCTCTCCGCGCGGTTCGTACTGACCACTGAGGAAAGGTTGCTTGTTTCCTGAAAAGTACATTAGATTATATCAATATATACATTTGACCATTTGACCCCTTAGGGGTGGAATATCGCATTTTCTACACACTTTCTATGCTCCTATGAGCGACACAGGAGAAAATCCTAGTGAGGGGCTATCCCCACACTAGGATTTTCTCCTGTGTCGTGGGTACCATGGACACACACAAGACGAATGCAAAAACACTCAGAACCTAAACTCATCAGTCAGATGTCACCTGTCTGGGCGGGAATCGAACCCCGAACCCATTGCGCGTCTAACCGGTATGGTAACCGCTGCGCCACGTGGGTCGTCAAATATCAAAGAATCCTTTTTCAAGTAATTTATAAAATGAACCTAATCACAACATAGTATAAAACAAAGTCGCTTCTCGCTGTCTGTCCCTATGTATCTTTAAAAGTACGCTACGGATTTTGATGCAGTTTTTTTTAATAGATAGAGTTAATTTAAAGGAAGGTTTTTATGTACAATATATCCATAATATTGTGGAGGAACACTGATAATTTCAGATTTTTTACTTTTAGGAGGAACGAAGTTCGCCGTGTCAACTAGTATCGTAATAAAAAATGTTTGGCAATATAAATAATATCCAAATAAAATGACGAATTTGGCACACACATATAATAGTTATGGTAAACATGATTCAAGTGAACAAAGCTAGTCTATATATAAAATTCTCGTGTCACAATGTTCGTTCACGTACTCCTCCGAAACGGCTCGACCGTTTCTCATGGAATTTTGTGAGCATATTGAGTAGGTCTGAGAGTTGGCCAACGTCTGGTGCGGTAAGAACTCCATATAAACCGCGTCGCTCCCACGACGTCGCATACCTTTTGAAGGTTTGAAAGGGGTGAACCTTTTGAACCCCGTAATAAAAAAAAAAGATAAACATGACCCAAGCAAATTCGCGTAAAGAAGGTAGTGTTATAGTAGTTTACTCACTTTAGCGTGTCTGTCGGGGGAGGGCGCTGGTGTGGTCCTCACTTCCACTTCCTTTTCAACTGTGGGCTTGTCCGTTGTTGACTGTTGGGAATTAAATGTTAAATTAATTCACGTCTTGCAAATACATTTATATACTGGATATGTGTGGTGTTGTATGAGTTTTTGACGACCCGCGTGGCGCAGCGGTTAGCGTACCGGTCTGACATGCAGTGGGTCCCGGGTTCGATTCCCGGCCAGACAGGTATCTGAATGATGAGTTTAGATTCTTGTTCTGGGTCTGGGTGTTTGTGTATTCGTCTTTGTGTGTGTCCATAGCACCCACGACACAGGAGTAGAAAGCGTTTTTTTTTTTGTATTGTATGAGAAATCGAAAAATCTGTGTAAGGATCGATCGCTTCATTATGATAAAAATACAATTTTTAATATCTAATATATAAAATTCTTGTGTCACAGTTTTTGTTGCCATACTCCTCCGAAACGGCTGGACCGATTTTGATGATTTTTTTTGTGCTTATCCGGTATCTATGAGAATCGGCCAACATCTATTTTTCATACCCCTTAAGGGTTGTTCACCGTTATTTTATTTTATTTTTTTATATGGCAAAACAACGTTTGTCGGGTCAGCTAGTGTACATGTAATGTAAGAGCAGTGATAGCCTGATGATAAAAACTTGCCCATTCGATTAGGAGGTCCGAGGTTCAAACCGAGGCATGCACCATTGATTTTTCTAAATTATGTGCGTATTAGAAATTAATTATCACTGCTTTTCGGTGAAGGAAAACATCGTGAGGAAACCTACACACCCGAGAGTTTTCGGAGGTGTGTGGAATCCACCAATCCGCACTTGGCCAGTGCGGTGGACTATGGCCTAAACTCTCATTCTGAGAAAACACCAGGAAGAGTTGGCACTACATGTCGTCGTCAACCCATTAGTGTCCCACTGCTGGGCACGGGTCTTTTCTCGGAATGAGAGAGTAATGGCCACATGTAATGTGAATGAATATGTATGTCATCGTCTCAAGTTTGTAATAGACTTTCTTGTTTCTATCATTCGTCGCCTCATTTGTCTACTCAACATTAAGATGTTAATAGTTGTCGTTATTTTGTCCCTGTAGTTCCAGAATTAGAATAGGGCTACGGTATCCCCTGCCTGTCGTAAGAGGCGACTAAAAGGGGCTTCCGGGGTTGCAGGCGGCTAGAGTGGGAGCTCGAACTGTCCAGCCAGGCGATCCTGGGAAGGTACAGCGGTATGTGTGGTCGCATACCGTCGTAAAGACCAGACGGAGCGGTGGGCCCAGCCGCCCATCTGGGAGGAGCCCGATGGGGCAACGCGCTCAGAGGATTCCGGTTGCGTTCCTTTGGAGATCCTGAAGTCCTGTGTAGCGCCGAGGACGGCCACGTTTTGAAGGTTTCCCCCTAGAGAACAAACCCCCCCCCCCCCCATTACTTACATATCCGTTAACATGGTGCGCGTGCGCAGCGTGACGCGGCGAGGCCGGCGCGGGCCTCTTCTCCGCCGGCTTCTCCTTCTGCAGGTTGGTCTGCGTGTCGGTGGCCACCGCGGTCGTCGCCTCCGTCTCCAGTCGCCGTCGAGTCTAGACATAATTATATCTCTTATAATATATTTGGAATGAGGAATAGCTTATGTCGGCACTGGTAATGCATCGGATTGAAAACGAAATTCGACCGTAATTAAACTCAAAAATAAACTTGACGTTGTCCAAAGTACATTTGAAAGCAACTTTATATAGAACATGGATTCTATCTGAAGTCAATCACAGATGCGTTGCTACTCCCGAGGACTATGATGGTCGCCTCATATAAAAGTGTGCCGGCAACCACACCCTTCCATCGAAACACAAGAAATGCTTCACGCTAGTAATAGGTGTCATACTGACATTTGGAATGCGAATACAAAGGTTTTTTTTCAGCGTGTAGTATAGCTTTCCGGAGGACTTAGGTTCGACGACTTTTTTTTTGGGTCGTTAAACTACTGTTCGATTTCAATTTGGATAGATATAGCGACTTTTTTTTGCGAAGCATTGATGCTCAATATTCGCAAAACACACACACACACACACACACACACGCGCGCGCTTTCTACACTCATAGCCCCACACTAGGATTTTCTCCTGTATCGTGGGTACCATGGACACACAAAAATATTCACACTAATTCTTACAAAGTCGAATACGAATATCTAAATAAAAAAAAACATGCTTTCTGGACTCATAGCCCCACACCAGGAATTTCTCCTGTGTCATGGGTACCATGGACACACAAGACGAATACACAAACACCCAGACCCAAAACAAGAATCTAAACTCATCAATCAGATACCTGTCTGGCCGGGAATCGAACCCGGAATCCATTGCGCGTCAGACCGGTATGGTAACCGCTCCGCCACGCGGGTCGTCAAATATTCTCGAATTGTATCACGCATACTAAACAGAGTACCATGAAGTGCGTCTAGCTAAGATCGGTGGCCACTCACCCTGTCCGGTTGTGCGTCAGGCGAGGCGGCGAGCTCGGCCGCCGGCTGCAACGGTACCCTCGGCCGGGTAGTCGGGCCCGACTGCAAAAAAAACAATTAAAAAAATATATTATATTAACTAAGTACCATCGGTGGCCACCCAACCCTTCCTTGACGTCATACTCACGTATGATCGGTGCCAACCCACCACCTTCGCTTATCTACTAAATTACGAAAAATCGGTGGCCACCCATACTTTTTTTGACGTCATACATAAGTACAATCAGTGGCCGCTCGTCTGCTGCTCTAAATTACTAATTTACGTGCGACCGGTGGCCATTTCCTTCTCTTGACAATTTAGGTACATTTGGTGGCCACCCATTTCTTTCCTCGACGATTTAGGTACAATCGGTGGCCACCCATCCTCCCCTGACGACCATTCCGACCGGCCATAACCAGCAACAACCAGCGACCACCCACCCATCCCCCAAACACAATCGGTGGCCACCCATACTTTTTTTCACGTCATACATAACTACGATCGGTGGTCACCCATCTGCTGCTCTTAATTACTAACTTACGTGCGATCGGTGGCCACCCATTTCCTGCTCTAAACGACTAAGTTACATAAAACCGGTGGCCACCCACCTCCTTCTCCCAGTCGTAGGGGTCCGTGTCCCGGATGCCGCGGCGCTTGCAGCACCTCTCCAGCAGCGAGGCCAGCATGCTGTAGTCCGGGGTGTCCGCGTACTCCAGCTGCTGGACGTGACTGGGGACGGTGGCTACCCATACCCGCTGTCGACGAGTAACTAATACCGTCGGTAGCCACCCAAACATTTCTTGACGACATACTCACGTATGATCGGTGCCAACACACCACCTTCGCTTATCTACTAAATTACGAAAAATCGGTGGCCACCCATACTTCTTTTTGACGTCATACATAGGTACAATCAGTGGCCACCCATCTGCTGCTTTAAACTACTAACTTACGTGCAATCAGTTGCCACTCATTTCCTTTTTTAGCGATTTAGTTAGAATCGGTGGCCACCCATTTACTTTTCTTGACGACTTAGTTACAATCAGTGGCCAGCCACTTCCCACTCTAAGCGACCAAGCTACACAAAACCAGTGGCCACCCACCTCCTTCTCCCAGTCGTAGGGGTCCGTGTCCCGGATGCCGCGCCGCTTGCAGCACCTCTCCAGCAGCGAGGCCAGCATGCTGTAGTCCGGCGTGTCCGCGTACTCCAGCTGCTGGACGTGCTCCAGGAACTGGCGGAGCTCCGAGGGCAGGTGCTTCAGGAGTAGGCGGTGGTCGTACTTCTCCTTCATCAGCCCGACCTGGGGACGGAGACCAGGCTGGATAATAGGCGGAGATGAACAGACATTGGAGGAATTTAGTCAACCTTTAAAGAATTAGGCTAGAATTGAGACAGAAATATCTAGACGCTAGGTGCTTGAACAGCAAACAGTGACCATATTTCCCCATCTCATATACCACCCACCCAACATCCCACCATAAAGGTGGTAGAACCAGGGAGGTACCACCGCCATACCTATTTCTAGCGTGAAGCATTTCTTGCGTTTCGATAGAAGGGTGTGGTTGCCGGCACACTTTTATATGAGGCGACCATCATAGTCCTCGGGAGTAGCAACGCATCTGTGATTGACTTCAGATAGAACCCATGTTCTGTATGAAATCGCTTACAGTTGTCAATGGGCGGCAGTGACCACTTACCATCAAGTACATGCTCGTTAGCTACTTCAATTAGATAAAAAAAATCATCAGCACGACCACAGATGTTGTCTCCATTAAATCTCACTGTCCATCCGCTACGTCGATTTCTGTGTCTGTCTGCCAACGTGTTTATATGATCGTTAATCTTAGGGCGCGTTCCAGAAGACGCTTACAAAGCCCAAAACGTCGTTCCACAAGACGAGCGCGGTCGTTGTGGTCGCGGCGAATACTTTCTGAACTTTGTGAACGTCTAATAGAACACACTCCTAGTCATCTGTGTGTCCATGTCTTGAGCATGTGTGCGTGCGTGCGTGCGTGTGTGTGTGTGTGTGTGTGTGTGTGTGGGGGTGTGTGTGTGTGTGTGTGTGTGGGTGTGTGGGTGTGTGGAACTTTGTGAACGTCTAATGGAACGTACTCCTACTCATCTGTGTGTCCATGTCTTGAGCATGTGTGTGTATGGGTGTGTGTAACTTTGTGAACGTCTAATGGAACTGTTATATGATGATTCAAAAGTCACTTTTTAAAAAAGGATTATTTATTTCACTTAGGAAAAAGACACAATTTAATTATACAAAACACAAGGGATCCGTAGGCAGCCGTTCGCGAAGGGAATCACTATACTATATGCGACACTAAGTTTGGTAGACTATGCTACACGCGGCTGAAGTTAAGTGATAGACTAAAGATGGGCGTTTGGGAAGGCCTTTTTATACAGGGATAAATGCTGAGTAGGCTTTAGGGGATAGAAGGGGAAAAGGCTGGGTAGGCATATAGGCATACATAGGCCAGACATAACACCTTCCCCCATGGGGTAAACTTCAGACATTGTTCTGAAGTTTAAGGACATTAACTGAAAGTCCGAAGTGTGGGAGCAGGAGGAGAAGAAGTCGACTCTTCATAGTCGAAGTCAGTTTGCGTGGAAGAGGATTTCTTAAAGGGACTTTGAGTAGGTTGCAAGATAACGTTATTAATTTCTCGACTGCTGCTGGATTTACAATATTCATAAAATCTATATAATCTATAACTACCATACAATATTATAACGAAGAATACAATTATGGTTAAAATCGAATAGTGTATCCCATATTGAACAATATGGGGAATATCAGTATCCAATTCTGCGTCCAACAATTTTTGAGTCATAATATTTTTATTTAAGGTTAAATCATCCAAGTCTAAGTTCTTCAGATTAATATACGGTATATTATTAATTATATTATTAACTTTATTTAAATTGCAACATGAGTCGTTAATCAAATTAAAATCAGAAATAGTATTCTTACTTATTGTAATATTAAAGTAGTCAGAACTGGATATTAATATTGTATTCTTACAATATGCAGTACAGAGTCCGGGTAAGTTTAATATTCCTGTTCCCAATACAGTTTCCTCAATGGGTTCAGAATTCAAACAATCAATAGAAATTTTACTTGATGTCGATTGAACAAAAATCCATCTATTGCCATTAAGTTTCTTCCATAAATCTATATCACCATTAAATATTTTAAAGTTACATTTTTCCGGTAGTTCACTAATCACTTTCGATAATAGTTCACTTTCACAAATTGGTTGCGCGTCTGTTGTGTATACATTAGAAACCTCGCAAATATATTGTCCGCCTGATACAATAATACAGTTTTCCAAATTGTCAAAGTTACAATAATGCGATTTGTCTTTGGTCATGCCTATGTATTTGTTTTCAGGTATAATTAAACTAAAAGTATTTGGTTTCATAGAATTATGAGGTACCGGTAGTGGAATATTATGGAATAGATCGTATTCTTTATTGTATACTAGAGGTATTTTCAAAACAAAATTAATCTTATTATTCATAAAGAAGCAAACCATTTTGGATACATTTGTTATAATATGTATAGAACTTAAATCTAACTTAGTCGGTAAATCTAAGCTGTTGGGAATGTGCCTATGGTTGTCTAGCAATTCCCGGTATAACTGCAGAGGCGTTATCAGGGCAGGATGCAAGATGTTTTGACTACCAAACAGGATGGAGTTTATAATATCATCTAACTGGAATGATAGAGTCATCATTGATATATCCAAACAGTTGATGATAGAATTTATATTTAGCTGAGTTTGCATGTCATTGTTTCTCAAAGTTATATTATTGATGCTGTACGTTAAATTAAAAATGGCTTCATTTAATTTATTTTGATTATGATTAATTTTATTTATTGTGTTGTTATAATTAGAAATTACAGAGTTAGTCACTAAAATATTTTGTTTTGTTAGTGACAATAGTTTCTTTTCATTATTTAATAATGAATTAATAGCATTATTGTAATTAATTGCAAAATCTTCATTTAGAGTGCCAAAAATAGTCTTCATCACTGAGCCAATACCTCCAAACCAAGCACGTTTTGACCTTGGATTTAAAAGATGTGATATGGATAAAAACTGTTTTTCCATTTCATTCTGACGTATTTCTAAGGGTTCAAACACATTGTTGCATTCCAATGATTTAAGGGTATTGTTACAAATATTTTTAACCGACTTCCAAAAAGGAGGAGGTTATCAATTCGTCTGTATTTTTTTTTTTTTTTTTTTTTTTTTTATATTTGTTACCTCATTTCTCCGGACTGGGTGAACCGATTTAGATGATTTTTTTTTATTTGAAAGGTAGTGCGTGTCATAGGGTCCCATTTTTTTTTAGTATTTTTTTGACTAGGGCATCCATAAGAAAAACGCATAAGTCTTAAATTTGCATTTTCAATGTACGCGATAAATGTATGAATAACTCAATATCCCGCCAACCGATTTTGATGATTCTTTTTTTATTAGAAAGGATGTACTCCAGGGGTAGTCTGATAAGAGTTTGATAAGGTTCTAATCATAGGATCTTCAACTTTTTGGAGCAAAATAATAAAATTAGTGATAGTCGGCCGAACCTTAGCTGGAGAAGTCCAATTGAGTAAAATATAGAATAAAATTACTATGTAGGTATTTACTATGAAAAATTTGACCTTCAACTCTTCAATCCTGATGATGCAGGGGTACTGCTAGCCTGAACTATAAAAGTTGGTCGTTTGATGTTTGCGAATATATAATGAAATTGTTAAGCAAATTCATGGGACAAAAATTTGACCTTCAACTCCTCAACCCTGATGATGCAGGGGTACTTAAAGCCAAAACCATAGGAATAAGCCATTTGGTGCTTACGTATATGTTATAAGATTACTGAGCAAAAACATAAGATGAAAAATTTGACCTTCAACTCCTCAACCCTGATGATGGAGGGGTACTTCAATCCTAAACCATAGAAGTTGGCAATTTGGTGCTTACGGTTATGTAAAGAAAATACTAAGCAAAAATATAAAATCAAAAATTTGACCTTCAACTCCTCAACCCTGATGATGAAGGGGTACTTCAATCCTAAACCATAGGAGTTGGCAATTTGGTGCTTACGGTTATGTAAAAATAATACTAAGCAGAGGCACAAAATTAAAATTTTGACCTTCAACTCCTCGACCCTGATGATGAAGGGGTACTTCAATTCTAAACCATAGGAGTTGGCAATTTGGTGCTTACGGGTATGTAAAAATAATACCAAACAGAGGCACAAAATTAAAATTTTGACCTTCAACTCCTAAACCCTGATGATGCAGGGTACTGCAAGCCTGAGCCATAGAAGTTAGCCACCTGGTACCAACGTATATGTTATAAGATTACTAAGCAACAATATAAGATGAAAAATTTGACCTTCAACTCCTCAACCCTGATGATGGAGGGGTACTTCCAGAGGGGGCGCCCTGTTTGTATGAATTGTAAAAGTGTTTTATGTTTAATTTTTGTGAATATGTAGATGCACAAAGCAAACTTAGAGGCTTTATTTAAATACAAACATAAAAATATAGTCACTAAAAAGTGTAAAATAAAAACTTTTTAACAAAAAATATCTACCGACTTCCATGTCACAAAAAAGTAAAAAATAATTTAAATATATTTTGGTCTAGAACATACTCAGTACTTAGTACATAGTTCTGAAGTCGGTGCTCATATAGGACGTAGTTACCGTCGTCCAGCGAAATATGTCGAGCACCGACTTCAGGACTATGTACTAAGTACTGAGTATGTTCTAGACCAAAATATATTTAAATTATTTTTTACTTTTTTGTGACATGGAAGTCGGTAGATATTTTTTGTTAAAAAGTTTTTATTTGCAAATTTAATCGTCGAATTAATATTTTCAATATGAGTTTTAAAATGCGATATATCTAGTGCCATAATTACATTCAGTTGGCCGCTTTTTACTTTTAATTTTCCTGCATAGTCAAAGAAGATGCCGGACGCCGCCGTTATATGTTGAACATACTTGTGAGGTGTTTGAGCGGACACACTGTAAATAATAACACAAGATCTAAAGTAACTACTCACAATACCAACAGCTAATGATTATATACTTAATTAATAATAATCGATATGAAAGGAATTACATTATTTAATTAATAATAACGATTACAGAAATTAATTAATAATACTTAATTAAACTTAATATTAATGTATATAATTAAAATTATATAGTAGAATAAGGTTTTTAGTTAAAGTCGTGTTGTTTCCGCCAATTTGACTTCATCAAAATGGTGGGTGACATGTCTTCTGTTAATTAACAATGTTAATGTATTGTTACCGTTAATTTTAATAACTTTATAAGGTCCTTTCCACAAAGGGGATAAGGATTTCCGCAGTCTCGCTTGGTTCTTAAGGTATACAAAGTCGCCAATTTTATACTTTACAGACCGAGTACGAGAATCATAATATGCTTTAGATGTTTCTTTAGATTTACGAATATTCTCTAAAGCCTTATCATGGGAATATTTTAATCTATTCTGGAGCATTCTCACATATTCTGGATAGGTTGCTCCGGGTGTTTCGTTAAAAAGGGAGTTGGGTATAAATGGTTTATGACCAAACATTAACTCATAAGGAGTATAATGGGTTGTGCTATGTACGGCTGTATTATATGCAAACATTGCTGTATAAACATAACGGGGCCAATCTGTTTGATCCTCGTTAACATAGGATTTTAAATATTCTTTGAGGGTTGAATGACTCCTCTCGAGGGCACCTTGGGTTTGAGGATGATACGGCGAAGACCAAAGCTGCTTTATCTTTAAAAAGTCACAAGTCCTTTTGAATAATTCGGCTGTAAAATTTGTACCTTGATCGGTTAAGATCATTTTAGGTATACCAAAAACTGAAATAAAATGGAGAAGGCATTCGCTGGTTTCCTCAGCGGTAGTACTACGAATGGGGTATGCAATGGAAAATTTCGTAAGGTCATCCTGCAATGTTAGGATGAATCTTAGTTTAGCTGGTCCTGCTTCTGGAAGGGGTCCGACTATGTCTAGACTTACATTGTTTAACATAAGATTCGACATCACTCCTCATGCCTTTCCAATAATACATATCTTTTATTCTGTTATACATGCGGGCTGAACCTAAATGCCCTGCAGCAGGTATATCATGATTATCACGCAGTATCTTTTTAATTTCTATAGGGGTCGGGTAAATAATATTATCGTGATAAATATTAATTTTAATATTAGTGTTATGAAATAGATAGGAAAGAATATTATAAATTTTAGTGAAAGAATGTTTTTCAAAAGGGTTTTTAAGATCCGAAATAGCTATTTCCTCAATGTTATCAGTTATTAAAAGTTCATTCCTAATACGTTTAAGGGTTTCAAAAATTTCTGGATACCGAGCTTCATCGAAATGATGTACTTTTGTAAACAAGAAGAAGTAAGTTTTATTGTTTATTTCTATTTTATAAAAAGAGTGTAATTGTTTTTCACTGTTTATAATTTGTTCTTGTTTTTCAGTCTTTTCTAATAGTTCCGAAACGTAGGGGTTAGATTCATCTAGATCTATAGATGTTGGGATTAAAATTGTTTTACAATTACTTTTAAAAATACTACCATTATGTTCTGTAATTTGACAGTTAAAGTTTTTATTTTTATCAGCTGTAGTTTTTAAGAAGGTCGAGTAATCATCAGTAGAAGGATTTAAGATTGGAGAACGTAGAATATCTGTAGGAGAGTTTATTACAGGTTCATCAGAAGTTAAAGGATCATCGGGAATATTTACAGGTTCTTGGATTTCTACAGGATCAGAGGTAGGTATATTTAAGGGTTCTAGCAATAAGGGTTCTGGCGTAGGGATATTTAGAAGATCTTCATTATTTGAAGACAGATCATCTAAATTAAAAGATGGTGGGGATATTAATAGATCGTTTAGGTCGATATCTAAATCCCTGGCTTGTTTCGAGGTAGAGGGTTGTTCGGGATTTAATTGGATAGGATTAACGGGATATCTAGAAAGAGCATCTGCATTAGAATTTATTTTACCCTTTTTATATTTAATGTCGTAGTTAAATTCTTCGAGTTTTAAACGCCATCTTACGAGTCGAGATCCTGGGTCTTTACAATTAAAAAGCCACTGAAGGGGTTTATGATCTGTAATTATTGTAAAATTATTTCCGTACAAATAGGGACGGAAGGTTTTTGTACCAAATACGATAGCTAAACATTCTTTTTCAGTTGTGCTGTAATTAGTTTCAGCTTTATTTAGCGTTCGAGAAGCATATGCGATAGGGCGATCTTTTCCAATTTCACCCTGGGATAGAATAGCTGAAATCGCAAAGTTAGAAGCATCGCAGGTAAGAATAAAAGGTTTAGAAAAGTCTGGATATAAAAGAATAGGTGCGGTAGTTAATTTATTTTTTAAGGATTCAAATGCTAGCTGCTGCTCATTATTCCATTCAAATTGGGTATCCTTTTTAAGAAGGTAAGTAAGAGGCTTAGCATATTTAGAGAAGTGTGGGATAAATCTACGGTAGTAGGAAATGAGTCCAAGGAAAGACTTAATGTCTTTTTGGGTTTTAGGAATGGGAAATTGTTCTACAGCTTTAATTTTTTCCGGGTTAGGTTTAACACCGTCACCAGTTATAATGTGACCCAGATATGCTACTTCTTTACGGAGAAACTCACACTTATCAGGTTGTAACTTTAAATTAAATTGACGCAATCTTTGAAAAACTTTACCCAACTTTTCTATATGTGACTTTAAATCATAAGAATATATAACTATGTCATCTAAATATACGTAGCAATGAATACCTTGGAGCCCGGATAACACGGTGTTCATTAGTCTCTGAAATGTAGCCGGGGCATTTTTTAGTCCAAAAGGCATTCTTTTAAATTGAAAGTGTCCGTCAGGGATGCTAAATGCTGTCTTTTCAGCGTCTTTCGGTTCCACTGGAATCTGATGGAATCCAGATGCTAAGTCAAGTGTACTGAAATATTTACATTTCCCTAATTGATCAAGTATTTCACTGATCTGCGGAATGGGGTAAGATTCGCCAATGGTTATATCATTAAGTTTGCGGTAATCTATTACTACACGCCACTTGCGTTCCCCTGACGCGTCAATTTTTTTTGGTACTACCCAGATTGGGGAAGACCAAGGAGACAGAGATGGTTCAATAATGTCCTGGTCTAGCATTTTTTGCATTTGTGATTTAACTTCAGTTTTATGACACTCTGGGAATCTGTAAGTTTTAGTATTTATTGGAGTGTCTGAAGTAGTTCTAATTTTATGATTAAGAGCAGTCGTGAAGGATAATTTATCCTGAGGTAAATGAAAAATATCGGAGTATGTATAGCATAAATTTAAAAGGTTATCTAATTCTTCATCATTGAGGTGAGAAGTTCTTAATGACTCTAAAACTAGTTGGGCTCTATCTGATGAGCTTTGTTGTTTATCAATTGGTTTAGTATTATAATTATTAATTGGTTGGAGTTTTAAATTTAAGTTTGATTTAATATTAACTGGTTTTTCGGAAGT
This sequence comes from Spicauda simplicius, assembly GCA_949699795.1. Classification (NCBI taxonomy): domain Eukaryota; kingdom Metazoa; phylum Arthropoda; class Insecta; order Lepidoptera; family Hesperiidae; genus Spicauda; species Spicauda simplicius. The sequence goes on from OX453084.1 coordinate 766,776, forward strand.
GTTTAAAATTGATAAATTAATTCTGTTATTAGGTTTTACTTTTACCAGACAATTAGCTATTAAAATTTTGTCAGAAATATGCTGGTCCAGTATAAGTCCTTCTTGAACTTCTGGATTAGATACCGAACACTCTATAACTGTTTCTTCTCTCGGGTTAATAGTATAAGAGGGTTCATTAAAAAGTAAGTTTAATTTATTATTTTTGAGTTCTAATGTGTTTGAGTTATAATTAATTTGGCAGTCCTGTTGCATAAAAAGGTCGTTGCCTATAATTCCATCATAGGGAAGATTTAATTCCTTAAACACATAAAAAGTGTGTTCAATATGGTTTTTATTAAGTTTAAGTTTAAGATTGACGCACCCTAAGCTTTTCAAAGTGTCGTCCTTAGTGTCTATACCTTTAACAGAGACGTCACTCGGTAACATGTTTAAATTGTTTTTTATACAGTTTTTCTTAAGAAGGCACAATGATGCGCCTGTGTCAATCAGGAAACACAAAGGTTTAGCATTTCCAGAGGTAAGTATTTTTACATGGGGTAAATATCTTTGTTTACCTATAATTTTAAAAACATTTTCACGGTGGAGAGTTTGGGGCTGGTTACCCTGTTCGTGCACCGATTGCGAAAATGACCGACGGCGGGTTTGGGGCTGGTTACCCTGTTCATGCGCCGGGTTTTTATTTTTGAGGCGGAGAGTTTGGGGCTGGTTACCCTGTTCGTGCGCCTTTTTTAAAGAAGACCGACGGAGAGTTTGGGGCTGGTTACCCTGTTCGTGCGCCGGGTTAATATTATTGAGGCGGAGTGTTTGGGGCTGGTTACCCTGTTCATGCGCCTTATTTAAAGAAGACCGACGGAGAGTTTGGGGCTGGTTACCCTGTTCGTGCGCCGGGTTAATATTATTGAGGCGGAGTGTTTGGGGCTGGTTACCCTGTTCATGCGCCTTATTTAAAGAAGACCGACGGAGAGTTTGGGGCTGGTTACCCTGTTCGTGCGCCGGGATAAATGAGTCAGGATTACGAAGACGAATAGAAGTCGTGTCATTCGCGGAAAATTGTCCGGCCCGACACGGAGACGGGACACCCGCTAGTTTAAATTGTTATTATTATTAACAATGTAAGCTTCTGCTTCGGCTTCGGCTTCAGCTTCGGCTTCATAATTGAAGTCTACTTCATCATGACCTTCGTTTTCGTAATATCCGTCATCCGCGTAATTGACTCTAGGTTTAAATTGGGATTGTTCTCTTCTTCTTTTAAAACAATTATTAATATCGTGACCTGGAAGTCTGCAGTACTTGCATATTAATTGAGCCCTTTGAGGCGGACCTGTAATAGCAGGTCTTTGAGGCGGACCTGTAATAGCAGGTCTATAAAATTGATTAGAAATAGCAGGCCTTGGTATTTGATTCATAATGACAGGCCTTTGTATTTGACCTGTAAAATTTGGTCTTTGAACTTGACCTATACGTAATCTTTGAAACATATCGTTATAGTTTTGATTTCTATTTTGCAAATTAGGTTTTAAGTTTGGCCTATTAGGTTCATTATTCTTTTTATATATATTTTGTAAAATTCGTTCTTCTGTAATGGCAAAATTAACTGCTTCATTAAGCGTTTTAGGATTCCTACACCTAATTATATTTGAAATTCTGGGATGTAGACCCATAGTAAAATGATGGAGGGCTAAATCCTCCATGGCTGCTACCCTACCAGGAACCTCTTTCACTTTGGAGGGGTTCATAGAAATTTCTGTCAAAAGTTGTGATAAACAAGTTTCAATTCTAAGAGCAAATTGATTAACGGATTCATGGATATTTTGCTTACATTCCTGAAGCTCTGTAAGAAGGAAAGCGTAATGCTTCCTTTGGCTAAACTGAGTTATTAGAAATTCTTTTAATTGTCCCCAATTACTAAATTCTTTAATAGAGCATGCTGTTTCAGCTTTACCCTGTAGTTGTTGGTTTTTGAATATCTGAAGCTAATTCAATTGCATTACTGCAGTTTACCATAAAAGCATTTAATGTTTGTCTACAGCCATCATAAGGTTTAATAAATTTTAATAAAACGTTTAGGTCTACATCATACGTGGTTTTATTTCTTTTAGAAGTAGTAGGAGGTACAGGAGATTTTTCTTGCTCTTCCTCAAAAGTTACTAGTTCTGGAATATCCAGTGTTAATTTATCTTTAATTGCTTTTGCCATTTTATTTATTTTATTATAAGTTTAATTAAAGAAATACTAAATTAAAATTGTTTTTTTTTTTTGAAACGCAAAATGTAGATTATACTGAAAAAATACAGAAATACACAAAATTCATACGAAAATGAAAATACACAATGGAATAAATCACAATTACACAATACAACAGAAATTAGAAGATTAAAAGCAAGGCGTATTCATGCACGCTTCTAGAAATAACATTTAAATTTAATAATTATTTTCTTTTAATTTTTATATAAGTGAACCATATAACAAAAGATTTAATTTATAAATCGAAATTACAACTTTTTAAATTGTAAATTTGCAAACATTAAAATGAAAAGGTAAAATTATATTAATATAAAGTTTTTATATTGTTACAATAGTATTTAAAATTATAAATTTGTTTTACGTGGAATTCCTATCTAGCATGACCAAGACTTACAGATATGTTGCAGCTAATAATAAAATGCCGGACGTGAGACGCATTCCGGAGATAAGGGCCTCTTCGGTGAATCGCGCTGCACTCGGAGACTCGGCGAGCTGTTACCTCGTGAGGGGGGCCAACTGGGTGGCCTATCCAGTACCAGGGACTCGGTGATGAACCGTCCACAGCAAGGCGATGGGGCTTCTTACACACAGTGGAGTCCGCTCATGCTTCTTCGCAGGGGTACTGGACTTGGGCTCGCTGGTCATGTAGTGACGAAGTCTTGAGGTCTTCCACGGAGCCAACCACTTTTATAAAATATTTCTTTTTTTTCACCACTTCGCGATACGGTCTTAAAGTTCTGAGCGTGTGAACTTTGCACTATATTTTTAAAAATATCCGTTATCCAGGGACGCGGCACTCGAAATATGCGGAACCCACGGAATTTTCGGCACTCAGAATTTTTCGGATCCCACCGCTGCCACCAAAAATGTTATATGATGATTCAAAAGTCACTTTTTAAAAAAGGATTATTTATTTCACTTAGGAAAAAGACACAATTTAATTATACAAAACACAAGGGATCCGTAGGCAGCCGTTCGCGAAGGGAATCACTATACTATATGCGACACTAAGTTTGGTAGACTATGCTACACGCGGCTGAAGTTAAGTGATAGACTAAAGATGGGCGTTTGGGAAGGCCTTTTTATACAGGGATAAATGCTGAGTAGGCTTTAGGGGATAGAAGGGGAAAAGGCTGGGTAGGCATATAGGCATACATAGGCCAGACATAACAGAACGCACTCCCAGCCATCTGTGTGTTCATGTCTTGCGCATGTTTGCATAAGCGTGTGTGTGTGTGACAGTGTGCGTCTCCGTATGCTTCCTATGCATGTATGTATGCGTGTTGTTGCGCTTCTTGTACATCTACCTATCGCCATGTCCCCCTCTAACATATCCAAACAACCCCCCCCCCTCCACACTACCGACCTGCTCCTTGTCCTTGATCTTCCTCCACGGCAGCTGGCCGTTGACGAACTCGACCAGCATGTAGAACAGCGACCAGAGGTCGTCGTGTCTGCCCATCTCCTTGTTCTTGTGCGCGTTGATCGACGCGTATCGGACGGTACCTGTGTTGTGTAAGAAAATATGTTTTAATGGCAAGTTCACAGCGGACAAATATCAAGATACAAATATCAACAGAGCAGTGATAGCCTAATGGTTGAAACTTGCCCTCTCGATCGGGAGGTCCGAAGTTCAAACCCAGGCACGCACCAATGATTTATGTGCGTATTAGAAATTAATTATCACTGCTTTTCGGTGAAGGAAAACATCGTGAGGAACCCTACACACCCGAGAGTTCTTAAAAAAAAAAAAAAAGTTCTCGGAGGTGTGTGAAGTCCACCAATTCGCACTTGGCCAGCGCGGTGGACTATGGCCTAAACTCTCTCATTCTGGGAGAAGACCCGTGCCCAGCAGTGGGCCAATGATGGGTTGATGCGAAATATCAAGACGGTGGCACAAACTTATGATTTGAACACATCCTTCCTTTCTGTAGAAGTGTAGCGACCTTTTTTTTATTTATTCAATTACCTTACAGTGATCAAAACATACATAATCATATTGTCCGCCAAACTACAAGTGTAGTTTGTACGCGGAGAAAGCTCTCATTTTCTTGCATTCTTATAACTATCCTGTATCTAATTAACTAATCGCCATAATACGCCATAATACTACTCGACCAAAACAATTAGGCGCATGTCAGTTGAAACGTCATTAGAACTAGGGATTACCCATCCCGATACGAAGTATATTTTATTACTAAATACTAAGAGTATGTACTATGTAGGTATACCATTATTAAAACATACGCCATAATGGTGTATGTTCAATAGTCGTGTATTTATTAAAGCACTTTCATGTGTTTAATATGTTCGCAGACATGGAATATTTCTTTCTTTTTCTATTTGTGTAACAGAATAATGTTTGTTGCAGCACACACTCCATTTTCGACTTGGGAGACGGGAATACTGAGCTCATTCATCTTTTCTTGTTAAAAAAATGCATATTTTGAACGTAAGAGTCCTTTCTCCTCCACGAATAGTCTTTTCCCTACCCATTGTGAGGTTTATTGACGAATAATCAACTAATTTAACAATAACTTTAGAAATTCAACAATCACTCATTAAACTAACATTATAACGAAATAACATTTAACACGTGCCGGCTAACGAAAAAACCTAGATACACGATTTCGCGTCACTAGGGGATGCGCGGGGTACGAAGCGAGGTGCGGGGTACGGAACCGCTTTTGTTTTATGCGCCTAATTGTTGTGGTCGAGTAGTACATGAAATACCTGCATATATAATTTTAACTACATACACAAGTACACGTACATATTATATACATGGACGTATATACATATGTCTATACATATACATACACACATATACCCATTAACTTATGGATTCTAAATAAAAATCTTTTACTTTGTTTTTAATTTGACGAAAACTAGTAGCTCCTGATAGACTGGGAATGTTATTCCATATATCCGGTACAATATATTTAAGGCTACGTTTACCAAAGTAATTTGTTGTTCTAGGTTTAAAATATTTAATCCGTTTAGTTTTACGTTTTTACCTCATTTTGTATATACTTTTTACTCCTAGAAAAAACTACTATTGTGTTATGGTTATTGAGAGGATAGAATGTTTTGAACTTATTTATTCCATCCATCCATCAGCCCTTTGAGGTCCACAGCCGGACATAGGCCTCAAATGACGCCACTCCAACCGGTCCTGTGGCTTCTGAATCCAACGGTTTCCCGCTGTCTTCTTCAGGTCATCGGTCCACCTGGTGGGGGGCTACCTGTGCTCCTTTTGCCTAAACGTGGTCGCCACTCGAGGACCTTCCTTCCCCATCGGTTATCGGTCCTACGAGCGATGTGGGCGGCCCGTTGCCACTTCAGCTTGCTAATTTTGAGAGCTGTAAGCTTTGTTCGTCTAGGGAGTTCATCGTTGCGAATCATGTCTCGTAGCGAAATCCCGAGCATAACCCTCTCCATAGCCCGCTGAGCGACCCTGAGCCTCCGAATGAGGCCTACAGTGAAGGACCACGTTTCTGCGCCGTAGGTTACTGGCAACACACATTACTCGAATAATTTCGACTTCAAATGAAATGAAATGAAATGTCTTTATTTTTGTATAGGCCTACGGGGGCACTTACAAATTGTCACTTACATTTTTTTTCTTACACTACCACCGGATCGGAATACGACCTCAACTGAGAAGATCCGGCAAGAAACTCAGCGGGTTTGTCTTTTTTTCTTATTTATATTCAATTTTTTTAATATTATTACAATCATGTTTTTTTTACATGGTAATGAATTCAGGCAGAACCTACTATCTCGTCCCCCTCTAGCGTTCTCACCCCCATACGTATCCTACCCCCCACGCTCCCCTAACCTTCTTCCTAACATACCCCGGTCCCCCCCCACTCACCACGGAACCCGGCGGCGGCGCGCGGCGGTCGCACCTGCCCGTTGCTAGTAGTGTACTGCCTAGCCAGACCGAAATCCAGCATATACACCCGGCGGCAGTTGGACGGGTGGCGTCCGATGCTGAAGTTGCTCTGTGGACAACGTGGACCATGAAGACCATCAGGTGGTGGAACCAGTGTAGTTCGACCGGGGAGGTACCACCGCCACACCTATTTCTAGCGTGAAGCATTCCTTGCGCGAGATGGAACAGTGTGGTTGCCGGCACACTTTCATATGAGGCGAGCATCACAGTCCTCGGGAGTAGCAACGTATCTGTGATTGACTTCGGATAAAACCTATGTTCTGTATGAAGTTGCTTACAAATGTCCATGAGCGGCAGTGACCACTTATCATCAGGTGGACTGCATGCTCGATTGCTACTTCATTATTATAAAAAAAAAGTTCTAACGACCATGTATTATTTCCCAGGTGGTAGGACCAGAGTAGTTCGACCGGTGAGGTACCACCGCCACGCTTATTTCTAACGTTAAGCAGTTCTTGCGTTTCGATGGGTGTGGTTGCCGGTTCACTTTTATATGAAACGATCATTAGTCCTCGGGAATAGCAACACATCTGTGACTTCAAACAGAACTCTTGTTCTATATGAAGTTGCTTACAGATGGCCATCAGCTGAACTGCATGCTCGTTTGCTACTTCAATCTTATAAAAACAAAGTTTAAAGACTATGAGGTCATCTGCTGGATATAGGCTTTCTTGAATAGGGTTTGTTGCCAACAATCACCACTCCTAGCATATGTGTGGACAGTGGATCCTACAGGAAGACACTGCACTTGTTCTGGATTTTGTCCCTCAGCGGGCGTCTACCACGGTAGAGAGTGATGCTATTTAATTTATAAATCTATTAACAATATTTTAATCAAAACAAAATATATAATACTACCAGAACCGACGCGATTTCGCAGACTATAATGTAATCTATCCAACCATTATACATTTGAGCAACACTCCTGGACATGTCCTCACCCCATTCGTAATGGAGATTTGGTCAATAGTCATAGTCAGCAGTGGTTACTGATGCTATTCCGATAGCAGTCCCAAAAAAATTTGCGACGACTGCATTGGGTAAGGGTCATTGTGCGGCGGCGGTATCCAAGTCTTTCTTAGTTAATAATATGTTTTCTTATCAATATGCATCGCAGTGTATGCAATGAAAACATTTTTTGAGCAAAATATTTGACACTTTGAATCACATTACTCAATTTTTAACAAAGAAGCCTTAGTTATTATATTATTTAAATTCTAGTTATAAAAATAGCCTATGTTGCTCTGGGACATTGTAGCTTTCTAATGATGAAAGAATTATTAAAATCGGTTCATTAGTTTTTAAGTTAATTCATGACAAACATACAAAAATACAAAGTTTTCCTCTTTATAATATTAGTATAAGTATATTTGTATAGAGTATAGAAGTATACTTACCGGTTTAATATCTCTATGTAAAAATCCGACAGAATGTATCGAATCTATAGCTTTTAATATTTGAAGACCCAATCTGGAAAAAAGACAATATATATGTATAAATAATTATGTAGTGAAACAAAATTATTCATATAACAATATACAGAAAAGCTTATACATGCAAGTCTATCGATGTGTGAATAATGCACGTCTCTATCTCTCTCTCTCTCTATTTGTGTGCGTAACATAGTCGGAATCCGTAATTGCGTGCATTATAATTTGATGACCTTTCTACAGGTCACAAATTCGATTTCAAGGGAAGTAACGCATCTGTGGTCAACAACCTCCTCTCTATTCCTAAATATGTCATTTTCCATTTATTTGCGACGGGGAGGAAACCTTCAAAAGGTACACCGAAGCCTTGGAAGAAACTCCGGGTTATGTGGGATTTTTTTTTTATTTTTATTTATTTATTGCATCTTTATAAAACAAAAGTTACAATAGGGTAAACTTAATGCCTTATGGCATTCTCTGCCCGTCAACTCTGGGTGGCTGGAAATTTTGCGGCAGGTGTAATTTTTTTTTTACCCACTACAACCTCCTCGGTGGCCTTCTTCAGCGCTTGCAGGGGACCCCGGGATCTCCAATGGAACGCACCGGTGTTCCTCAGCACGGCGTTCCTCACGGGTTCATCTCTTGGGGGACGTGTACCATCCCTCTTCACCGTCCGGTGCTTACGGCGATATGCAGCCTGTCATTTTCCCTATCTACCACTCTCAACAAAAGAGAGGCTTTTGTCTAATACCACATCTCGTTATCTCTCTCCTATTGTCTCCCTCTCTCTTCCCCCCATGTTCCCTCTCTTCCCTCTCCTGGTCTCATTCTCTCTCGTTACGTCATCTCCCTCTCTCTTCCACCCACGTGCCTCTCTTGGCCTCACTCTCGTCAAGTCATCTCCCCCTCCTTTCCTCCCATGTACTTCTCTTGAGCTCTCTCTCGTCACGTCATCACCCTCTCTCTTCCCTCCACGTACCTCTCTTGGTCTTTCTCTCTCGCGTCACCTCATTTCTCTCTGTATTCCAGGAGTGCTATGACATGGGGTTCTTCAAGAAAGGTGCGAAAAGAGCTTTCCTTTAAAGCCGGCGATGCATTGGCGACTCCTCTGGTGTTGCGAATGTCCAGGCGACGGTGACCACTTTCCATCAGGTAGCCCGTCTGCCTTATCGTTATGTTAAAGTATAAAAAAATTATCATCACGTCACGATCACGTTGTGGCGACCTCCCGCTACTCATCAAGAGATGGCGCTACTAGTATTCCGAAACACGCTATCGAAGTATTCTCAATACCCCGCATATATACAAGTTCCGAACATCGACTGTCGGGGCACGGCCGCTCCCCAGGCATGATCACCTAGCCCGGCGGGAGACCTCCCCCCCCCCTCCCCGCTCACCTGAGCGTGGTGCTGAGCGAGAAGGCGCCGCGCGGCTGCGCGCGCCGCAGCTCGGCGAGGTTCTTGCCCTGCAGCTGCATCACCACGTAGTTGAAGCGCGCGTTGCGCCCGCACCCGATGAACCGGCACACGTGCTCCTTGCCTGTACACAACGGAATATCACGTAGAATCGCTGTGAAACTAACCAAAATTAACCTTTTTTTTTTGTTTACGAGTGGGTAACCTTCAACAGGTATCCGACGTCTTGCGAGCGACGCGGGTTATTTGGGATTCTTACCCCACTAAAACCTCCCCCAGTAGCCATCCTCACAGGCGGCACTGCGTGGAGGACTCCGGGATCTCCAACGGAACACAGCAGGAGTCCTCCAAGCGCGATGCCCCTTTCGGGCTGTTCCCTGGTGGGTGTGAAACGCTCATCGCACCTTCTGGTCTTTACGGCGACATGCGACCACATGCCGCCGTCCATCCCGGGGTTGCTTGGCCAGACGGTTCGAGCTCTTCCCGCCCGCAACCCCGGAAGCCCCTTTTAGTGGCCTCCTACGACAGACAGTATACCGTAGCCCTATTCTGTTCCCGGAACTACAGGGACAAACCAAAACTAACCTAACCTACTCTCCTTGACTAAAGACAATGATGTGAAAACACTATGTAGAATCGCTTTGAAAGTAACGTGACATACCTTACTGTGTGATAAAGACCATCTAAAAACGCAGTCGCATTAGGATGCTTCCACACTGCTGTTTAAAATATTTACTAACATTGGTAAACATCAGTTGAAAAACAGATGATCACAATTTTAGAAATTTTTTCATGGCGCATCCAGATATTGCGTTTTTTTTTCCTTTTTCTAAACAATAATAAAAGCTAATCCAATGAACAAATCTTCTTCCATTTTCGTATAGATTTGTACCTCGAAAGCTCGGAACTTAATCCAAACTGCGAGCAAGCCGATTTTTCAAACATTTTTCCATCAGTGTAGAAGCACATAATATTCAACAATTCCGAATACAATATAAAAATTCCTAACACGTATATGTATTAGTGTCCGAAATTGTTTGAAAAGTTTTTAAACAGCAGTATGACAGCACTTTCATGTCCTCATGATACCAATTTAGAATAAATAAAAAATGTGTGCGTGTACTAGCGTACACTCGTAAGAAGTGAAACTTCTTTATGACGTTATTTTTCAAAAAATAATTTACTATATGCAACTTTACAGAAATTGGTTTAATAAAGTTAAATTAGATAAAGTTTAATAAAAGGCTTTTATTAAACTTTATCTAATAATCTAATCTATAATAATCTATCTAATATCACGCGTGGTAGGGATAAGAAAAAGATGGCGCGTAACAGAAAAAGATGGCGCGTAACGAAAAAATGTTTCACTTTTGTTTTCCAACCCCGATAAAGAAGTTTCACTTCAAAAAACCAAAACACCTAATAATGTAATATATCGTCTAAAGAAATAAAAGGGTCGATTACGTGCTATATAAACAAATTTATATGTTACATCACGTTGTATAAAACACCTGAGTAACACAATTTTGTAATTCCCACAAAAAAGTCGCACTAGGATCTAATCATACCATTAAAGAATACATGATTATTAATATTATAAAGGTGAAAGTTTGTGAGAGTGTATATTTATTACTTCTTCACGTCTAAGCGGCTGGGGCGATTTTCGTGAGATTTAATAGGGAGTTAGCTGTCACTCTGGATTAACATTACATGATTATTATAGGCTACTTTTTACTGTGGGAAAATATCTTATTCCCACAGGACAATCGATACATCGATTTATTTTAGGGCGCGCGAAGCTAGTAACAAATATGTCCAACTGACCTTGAAGCTTCTTCAGAACAGCCACCTCCATCTTGAGCACCTGTTTGGGCTGGCGGGCGGACTCCACCTTCAGGGCGACCTGCTCCTGCGTCACCAGGTCCAGACCCTCGTAGATCTCGCCGAAGCCGCCGCCACCTATCTTCTTCACCACCTGGGAAGATACATGGTTAAACATGGGAGTTGCAAACGAACATACTTAGTGATAAGGTTGGGTACCAGTTCGCACTTGGCCAGCGCGGTGGACTATGGCCTAAAACTCTCTCATTCTGAGAGAAGACCGTGCCCAGCAATGGGACAATAATGGGTTCACGAGGTTGGGTAAAATTTTAATCTATCCATCCGATGGTAAGTTGCCACAGCCGCCCGTGAACATCAATAACTTCATACAGGGCAGAAGTTCTTTCTGAAGTCCATCACATGTAGACTACTGAAATGGAATGAAAAGTCTTTATTTTGCATAGGCCTACGGGGGCGCTTACAAATTGTCAGTTACATATATTTTTTACACTACCACCGGATCGGAACACGACCTCAACTGAGAAGATCCGGCAAGAAACCCAGTAGGTGATATTGCGGCTCGCAGCGGGACGCCCTTTGAGACCACGACCTTTCAAGATGGGTACCTTAAAGACCTATACAGCATAGCCATTTCCTTCAAAAGGTACCCGACGCTCTGGGAGCAACGTCGGGTTATGTGGGATTTTAATCGCACTAAAACCCCCCGGTGGCCGTCCTAGGCGCTATAAAGAGGACTCTTCCGCGGTGAGAGTTTGCGCTCACCGTGTCTCCTGGTGCTTACGACAGCATGCGACCACACATACAGCCGTCCTTCCCGGATACAGCATAGCCTACCTTCCATCTCTCCTTGACCACGTGTCCCGGCTGCAGCAGGTCCTCGCTGGCCATGGTGATGTGGTGCGCGCGCCGCGAGGTGTCGCAGCGGGAGGCCTCGCGGGACCGCGGCCCGCCGAAGTTGGGGACCGTGCGAGACCTGGAACGGACGTGCTTTGTTAGGGACCGTTTGTGTACGCTTGGGTGTGTATGTATCTATGTAAGTTGCGTGTTTACCCATTTTATATAGAGACAATATGAATATTTTGTATACGCGTTTTTATTAATATGCTAGTGTACTTGTATGTATGTGACTTTAAGCGTTTGTGTATCCCATTTTAAACAGACAAAATATGAAATTGAATTGGAAGATATGTCATTTACGCTTCCTATTCCTACATATAAATTTCCAAAACTCACTAAGAGATGGCGCCACTAGCACGTTAAAACTCTGTATTGAAAAAAATATTTTAATAAACGCGTAGCAAATCAGTCATCATACCAGTCTGAAGCACTGTGGATTCCGGGTTAGATCTTCAGCCAAACAAATACCTGTATGATGAGTTTAAGATGAATTTATTTTCTGAATCTGGGTGTTTGTGTATTTATCCATAGTAGTCACCCGTCGCATCGGTCGAAATTCCACCGTAATTTAAATTAAAAAAAATAAACTTTATATTGTCCAAAGTAGTACGATTATTTCTCAAATTCAAATAAAATGTAATAATTTTCAAGTTATTTTGAACGAGCCCGTTAAATATAAAAAGAGGTTTAATTATCTAAGCCGCATTTAAAAGCAATAGCGGTTTTTGACAAAGCCATCTGTCATTTTTGACGTTATGTGTTTTCATAGTAAGACATTGAATGTTCTATTTCGTTGTGTTTGCGACAAATGCACGGTAGTGTGTGTAATGTGTTTTTAGTTGATTTTATGTTTGATATATGCATTATTTGAATCTCTACGTACACTATAACCGTGCAAAATTTCATACTAATCTGTCAGCGGCATATTACTTAAAAATGCACCACAAGTTTTTGCTTCACGTATTAATATAAAGATGTGTCTATGGCACCCACACAACGGTGTAAATCCGGGGAAGAGCTATGAGTGTAGAAACTAAATTGGTTGAGAATCCAAATCGTTAACCTCTTAAATCGATGTTTATGAAATGAAATGAAATGAAATGTCTTTATGTTGTATAGGCCTGCGGGGGCACTTACAAATATTCTGGACACTCTGAAGACCTTACCTCAGTAAAGGGTTTGTCTGGACTCTCGGAGTGCTTGAAGCCTCCACGCGTCGTTCTTCCCTCTGAAAACAAAGATAAATATATTAATCACTAGATGAACCCCGCAGCTTCGCCCGCGTAAAAAAATCGATGTACCGACTGTCCCATGGGAATAAGATATTTTCCCACAGTAAAAAGTAGCCTATATGTTAATCCAGAGTGTCGGCTAACTCCCTTTTTTTTGTTCTCGAGGGGGAAACCTTTTAAAGGTACCCGACGCCGTGGGAGCGACGCAGGGTTATATGGGAGTTTTGGTCGTCCTCGGCGCTAAAAAGAGGACTCCGGGATCTCGAAACGACTTCAACCGGAATCCTCCGCGTTGCCCTATCGGGCTTCTCCCAGATGGGCGGCTGGGCCCACCGTCATTTCCCCGTCTAGTCTTTGCGACGGTATGCGATCACACATACCGCCGTCCTTCCCGGGATTGCCTGACCGAACGGTTCGAGCTCCCACTCTAGCCGTCTGCAACCCCGGAAGCCCCTTTTAGTCGCCTCTTACGACAGGCAGGGGATGCCGTAGCCCTATTCTGATCCCGGAACTATAGGGACGGTCAGTTAACTCCCTACCAAATTTAATGAAAATCGCTCCAGCCGTTTACACGTGAAGAAGTAACAAACATACACACTCACAAACTTTCGCCTTTATAATATTAGTATGAAGTATGATTTCTATCATAATTAAAAAAAACTTAACATAATAATAAGAACACAAAGAGGACCACCTTCTATACTTGTTAATAAAAGAAAAAAATAAAAAGGTGATAGACCCGCTTGTGATTGAACTTTAGAAGCACCACCCTACACCAATTTCTGCCTATAATGATATATACGGCCATAAATACTAGATATAAAGTTCTCAAAGAAGCTTAAATACTATTCGTACTTCGTCATCAATTTTTTTTATTTTAAATTAACCTAACCTCAGACCTCTTAGTTTAGTGTGAAACTATACCGAGTACCGTACCGTATTTTGTTTACGAGGGGGAAACCTTCAGAAGGTACCCGACGCCGTGGGAGCGACGCGGGTTATATGGGATTCTTACCGCACTAAAACCCCCCGGTGGGCGTCCTCAGCGCTGCGTGAAGGACTTTAATATCTCTAACGGAACACAACCAGAGTTCTCCGAGCGCAATTCCCCTTTCCGGCTCTTCCCCAGTGACCATTTGAGGTCTCCGTATCTCCTGGTGTTTACGACGGCATGCGACTAAACATGCCATGGTCCCGGGGTCACTTGTCTGGACGGTTCGACTTCCCACTCTAACCACCCGCGACTCCGGAAGCCCCTTTTAGTCACCTTACAACAGGCAGGAGATACCGTAGCCCTATTCTGGTCCCGGAAATACAGGGACACTGTGCCAGGCGCTATCTGCGTCCTAGGCGTCTCTGCCTCCGCGTCGGGACTAAAATTAACTTAACCTAAGCCCTTTTAGTTTTGTGTAAAACTATATCGAATACCGTACCGTATTTTATTTACGAGGGGAAAACCTTCAAAAGGTACCCGACGCCGTGGGAACAAAGCCGGGTTATGTGGGATTTTTACCTCACTAAACCCCCCCCCCCCCGGTAGCCGTCCTCAGCTCTGCGAGGAGTAATCCAGGATCTCCAACGGACCACAACCAGAGTCCTCCGAGCGCGACTCCCCTTTCGGGCTCTTCCCTGGTGAGCGTAAACGCTCACCGTACCTTCTGGTTTTTACGGCGGCATGCAACCACACATGCCGCCGCCGATCCCGGGGTCGCTTGTAGAACATATATGTGTTGACAAATACAAAGGGAAAAGGGTTCAATGTACAATGCCAAAAACGACTGGCATTTTTAAATTTAATTTCGTTTTTTTTAACTGACTGAAATAGCAAACGAGCTTGCAGTCCAACTCATGGTAAGTGGTCTCTGCCGCACAGCGACATCTGTAATCAACTTAATATAGAACATGGGTTCTATCTGAAAACAATTACAGATGCGTTGCTACTCCCAAGGACTGCTGATAGTCGCCTTATATAAAAGTATGCCGACAACCACACCCTTCTATCGAAACGCAAGAAATGCTTCACGCTAGAAATAGGCGTGGTACTTCCCCGGTTGAACTACACAGGTTCTACCACCTTTGTTGCTACTTGTGTTAAAAAAAGCGTTGTTTTAAATGTAGGGTGTTTATCTACACCCATTAATACTTACATTTACGTGTTCCATGATTTGTAACACCGTGTATTCCATAGTTCTCAACATCATACAAATATTAGAGCAGTGATAGCCTAATGGTCGAAACTTGCCCTCTCGATCGGGAGGTCCGAGGTGCAAACCCCGGCACGCACCACTGATTTATGTGCGTATTAGAAATTAATTATCACTGCTTTTCGGTGAAGGAAAACATCGTGAGGAAACCTACACACCCGAGAGTTCTTAAAAAAAAAAAAAGTTCTCGGAGGTGTGTGAAGTCCACCAATTCGCACTTGGCCAGCGCGGTGGACTATGGCCTAAACTCTCTCATTCTGAGAGAAGACCCGTGCCCAGCAGTGGGCCAATAATGGGTTGATGAGAGAGAGACAAAACAATTTATCAATCGTCAACCCATTATTGTCCCACTGCTGGGCACGGGTCTTCTCTCGGAATGAGAGAGCTTAGGCCATAGTCCACCGCGCTGGCCAAGAGCGAATTGGTGGACTTCACACACCGCCAAGAAACTTTTTTTTTAAAAGAACTCTCGGGTATGTGGGTTTCCTCACGATGTTTTCCTTCACCGAAAAGCAGTGATAATTGATTACTAATACGCATATAAATCAGTTGTGCGTGCCTGGGTTTGAACCTCGGACCTCCCGATTGAGCGGGCAAGTTTCAACCATTAGGCTATCACTGCTCAATTTATCAATGTTAGAGTTTTTATTAGAGTAATAAATGAACGTGGAGTCACTTGACGGTAAGTGGTCACCGCCGTCCACAATACACACAATCGTTCACACAAATCACAGATGCGTTGCTACTTAAGTTTCGGCTAAAGTAACAATATTAGAAATTAATTATCACTGCTTTTCGGCGAAGGAAAACATCGTGAGGAAACCTATACACCCAAAAGTTTAAAAAAAAAACGAAGTTCTGGGAGGTATGTGAAGTCCACTAATTCGCACTTGGCCAGCGCGGTGGACTATGGCCTTAACTCTCTCATTCTGAGAGAAGACCCGTGCCCAGCAGTGAGACAATAATGAGTTAACGACGAATATTATATAATACATAGAATAATACATAAAAGTCTTCTATAATATAACAATAAATAAAAAAAAACTTAATTTAAACCAAAAACACGTACAAACAATGTATAAGAAATGCCACTACTGTATTATAAGAAGGATTTTGTGACTAATTCACACCTCACAACTAGAATTGTCTGTTCAAGCAAACAACACCATAAAAGGTTTAGCGTAAATACTTTGTTCAACGACTAATTTACGATACTATGCTTGCTAGAACCGGATAAACAGTATATATTTTTTTAACTGACTGAAATAGCAAACTAACATGCAGTCCACTTGATGGTAAGCGGTCACTGCCGCCCGTAGACATCTGTAATCAACTTCATACAAAACATGGGTTCCATCGGAAGTCAATCACAGATAAATAATGAGTTTAGATTCTTGTTCTGGCTTCGGGTGTCTTATCCCTGTAGTTCCGGGATAAGAATAGGGCTACGGTATCCCCTGCCTGTCGTAAGAGGCGACTAAAAGGGGCTTCAGGGGTTGCGGGCGGGAAGAGTGGTAGCTCGAACCACCCAGCGAAATGACCCCGTGAAAGACGACGGCATGTGAGGCCACAAGCCATCGTAAACATAGAAGGCGCATTGTGTACAATGCTCACTGGGAAGAGCCCAAAGGGGGCATCGCGCTCGGACTCCGGTTGCGTTCCATTGGAGATCCCGGAGTCCTCCACGCAGTGCTGCGAATGGCCACCCGGGGGGGTTTTAATGAGGTAAAAATCCCACATAACACGGCGTTGCTCCCACGGCGTCGGGTACCTTTTGAAGGTTTCCCCCTCGATGACAAAAAAAAGGTCCGGGTGTTTGTGTATCCGTCTTTGTATGTCCATGGCACCACGACACAGGAGAAAATCCTACTGTGGGGCTATGAATGTAAAAAGCGTTTTAAAAGGTTTATTAATTTAATTTAATTTAATTTTAATTTTATTCCAGAAAAAAATGTTTCTTTTCTTTTCTTTATTACTATTGTTATTATCATTTGACTTACTTGTTACTCGCTCCTTTTTGCAAGCAGTCTTCGCCTATAAATGTAGTTGCACTTAGCTTTTCCGTATTGTATCATTGTGTTATTTTTATTAGCTTTTTATTAGCTTCACCTGTATGTTTGTAACCGACTTCTTTGGGCGCGATTTTGACCCACTTTAAACGGCCAGATTTCATTCAAACTTTGTAGATTTATGGAGGACCGATGACAATACACTAATTTGATAAATTTTTTCCATTTTTAATTTGCAAAATATGATTTTTGTTAATTTATATATTTTTCATTTAAAAATTTTTCGATCGTAAAGCACTCTCTGATGCTTCGCATCATGAGTCGTGCAATAGTTTAAAATTAAAAAACAAGCTATTATAAATAATCCAAACTAAAAAGTAGAAAATAAATAATAGTTTAAAAAAACTAAAAAACACGCTTTTTATAGAAAACCGAACTAAAAAATAAAAAATAAATTTAAATGAATTTAAATTAATAATATTGTGAATAAAAAAAATATATTTTATTTAAAAAAAAGCGTGGGGTGCTTATCAAGATATTATCGAAATGATAATCACTCTACTCATATCTGTAAATAAAATATCTATAACCATTGACACCATGCACCCCACGCTTTTTTTAAATATTTTCTTTTTTCATTCACACTATTATTAATTTATATTCATTGAAATTTTTAACACTATTTTCTTAATTTAAATTTATTTTTTAGTTCGGTTTTCTATAAAAAGCGTGTTTTTTAGTTTTTTTAAACTATTATTTATTATATTATAATTGGTGTAAACTATGTAGGTGATTAAAAATAAATAAATAAATTAAGTATCGTTAGTGCTCACCTGTGGTTCATTTCGGCGTTCCCGAGGCGGGGGCGCAGCCCCGGAGCCCGACCCTTGCGATGCAGTATCCGCGGAGGATGAGGAGGATTCTGGAAATATGTTCATTTTTGAAGTCAAAGTTTTTTCGATAGAATTTTTTTTGGTCTATCTGATGCATGTCGCATTACTCCCTACTGCAGGAAAGGGGAAATGTAAAAGGCGCTCGAGGATTTTGGTCATTTACATCATTTAAAGGTGGTAGAACCAGTGTAGTTCGACCGGGGAAGTACCACCGTCACACCTATTATTAGCGTGAAGCATTTCTTGCGTTTCGATAGAATGGTGTGGTTGCCGGCACACTTTTATATGAGGCGGCAATCATAGTCCTCGGGAGTAGCAACGCATCTGAGATTGACTTCGGAACCCATATTCTGTATGAAGTTGCTTGCAGATATCCATGGGCGGCAGTGGCCACTTACCATCAAGTGGACTGCATGCTCGTTTGCTGCTTCAGTCAGATTTAAAAACGCTTTCTACGCTTTCTACACTATGTTTTTTTCTCTGTTTTGTAATTTGTTAAGTTATGGATGTTATGTTTTTATTTTAGGGCAATAAAGTATTTTATTATTATTATTATTAATTATTGTAAGCTATCGGAAGTACTAAAATAACGATTTAAAATATATTCCTTATCATAACCACAAAAACTATCAATAAGTAACATTATTAAATGATTAAGACAAAAAACCCGGCTGCTTAAAAAGGATTGATTGCCTTCAGAGCAGTGATAGCCTAATGGTTGAAACTTGCCCTCTCGATCGGGTGGTCCGAGGTTCAAACTCAGGCACGCACCACTGATTTTTCTACAATTAATTATCACTGCTTTTCGGCGAAGGAAAACATCGTGAGGAAACCTACATACCCGAGAGTACTTAAAAAAAAAAGAAGTTCTGGGAGGTGTGTGAAGTCCTCTAATTGGCCTCACTTGGCCAGCGCGGTGGACTATGACCTAATCTCTCTCATTCTGAGAGAAGCCCGTGCCCAGCAGTGGGCCAATAATGAGTTGACAAGAAAAGCAGTCGGGTTTTTCGTTTTATAACAATTTATATATACATCGTCGCATCGGTCGTACCGTAATTTAAATTCAAAAACTAAACTTCATTTTGTCCAAAGTAGTATTTCTTAAATTCAAATAAAATATAAAAGAGGTTTAATTAGCTAAGCCGCATTTAAAAGCAATAGCGGGTATCTGACATTTTTGCCGTTATATGTTTTCATAGTAAGACATTAAATGTTTTATTTCGTTTACTATGTATGCGTTTGTGACAAATGTACGGTAGTGTGTGTAATGTGTTTTTAGTTGATATTATGTACGATATATGCATTATTTGAAAAAACAATCCTGCACTCCTTCTCTACGTCCACTATAACCGTGCAAAAATTTCATACTAATCCGTCCGCGGCATATTACTTAAAAATGCTTCACAAGTTTTTGCTTCACGTAAATAATATATAGATTTATATATATTTTCAACGCTCAACGCTGACGCTCTCAGTGCGGAACGATTGACGTTTAACCCGTTAATGCGCAAAAGGCAATTTTTGTGCAATCATTTTCAAGGGCACCATAGGTAAGCAATAAAATCTGTTTTCGTTCTGTAAATACTATGTAATGGCACAGTAGACATATTAGACCAGTAGGAAAACTGCCTATAAGCGCTCGAAAAGGGCATACCCACACAAACATCGCATCGACGATGCCGTTATGAGGTTTTCGCGGTGCTTATAGGCAGTTTCCCTATTGGTCTAATATGTCTACTGTGGTAATGGTTTTGGGTATGCTCTTTCAAAATCCAGCGGTAGTTATTAAACATAATATATATCATATTGATTATTTGCAATTAAAAAGAAAAAGCATAATTTATGGACGTGACTTTTTTTGCAAAGTGGATTATATTTTTTTCAGTACATCATTCAACCAAACTACTATCGGAAGTCGTATACACTTTGGATTTTCCAAAACCACGATGGATTATATATTTTCTCTCTTTTTCCAAAATGGCGGATTTAAGTCATGGGGCGATAGTTATTATGAAACAGAAAACATGAAACAGTAATTTAGATGCAGATTTTAATTATTTCTTTTCAATTATACGTTTTCATTTATCCTTTTATTGAATACTGATGACTGTATTATTTATTGTTTTTTTAAATTCATATTTTTTTTTATTTTTATTTTTCAAATTCATAAATTTATTTGCACATTATTGGGTTGAAAGATTTCGTGGCCCTATGATTAAGTAGCTTAAAGATAGATTTATTTTTACCTCAGGTAATGAGGTCCGGTAGACCGACCTGTGTAATCTGTAATTAGCTCACCTGATCGATTGGAGGGTTGTGCTTCTATCTGCTTGAAAGCCTCTCGCTCGCACGCTGGCTCCTGCTCCCTGGAAAGACAGAGATGGATATTTTTAGAAATTTATCTTAGATTACCGCTTAAGCGTAAGCTTTTTAATGCCTTAATATTATAATTGGGTGTGGTTGCCGGGTCGCTTTTATATTAGAACCATCTTAGACCTCGGGAGCAACGCATCTGTGATTGACTTAAGATAGAACCCATGTTCTATATGAAGACATTTTCACGCACATCTGTAAGCAACTTCATAAAGTTGATTATAGATGTGTCCATGGGCAGTGACCACTAACCGTCAAAGTTTGCTCCTTAAGTCGTATAAAATATAGGCTACTGTGTGTATATGAAGAGTTTATGATTGCACGGAATTAAATAAAGGATGTTTCTTCACAGTAACAATTATTTATTTCAGTCACATACGCATTAGGGGCGGAGAGCAGACTGGTAACACAGCCTTTCCACTAGCCAAGCTAATGCGATCGCCATTGCTGACAATGCACATTGCACTTGATTCGTGGAACTGTTTGTGTCCCTACATCACACCCCTACCCTAAAAAAATGTATACAATACAAAAGAAAAACTATGAAGTTGGGCATTTTCGACTCTTCTCGTAACGGTAGTAAGAAAAGGATAAATTTAATAATTATTATGAATTAATTGTTTTATATAATATTTTAATATTTTAATCTCAAGTTTACATTATATTTTAGGGCGTCTGCTCATTATGTATGCTGAGCTATTGTGTTTTCTGCGTTGGTAAGCCTTATTTAAATAAATAAATCCGAAATATTGTGCGTATTTGTGACTCTTTTACGCAAAATCTATCGGATATAGATACATAAGTAGTTTATGATCTTTTTTTTGTTTTTGAGGGGGAAACCTTCAAAAGGTACCCGAGGCCGTGGGAGCGACGCAGGGTTATATGGGATTTTTACCGCACTAATAACCCTCGGTGACTGTCCTGGGCTCTACAGAGGACTCAGAGATCTCCAAAGGAACGCATCCGGAGTCCTCTGAGCGCGTTGCCCCATCGGGCTCCTCACAAGGGCGGCTGGGCCCACCGCTCGATCTAGTCTTTCAGACGGTATGCGACGGAAGGAAGGGAGTATGTGTGATGCCTGAAGTCGGTCTAGATTCGATTTTTTTTTGGTAGTCACATTTATATCAGTATACATTTGACGACCTTTTTTTGGTCGTCAAGTTTGAAATAAAACTACAAACTATTTTGCCCAAAACTAATGAAAAAGTACCAAAATATGCAATCACGCTTAAAAACATCATATGTTTATTTTTTATCTGACTGAAGTAGCAAACGAGCATGCAGTCCACCTGATGGTAAGTGGTCACTGCCGCTCATAGAGTCTATAATCCACTTCATACAGAACATGGGTTCTATAAAGTCAATCACAGATCCGTTGCTACTCCCGAGGACTATGACGGTCGCCTCATATAAAGTGTGCCGGCAACCACACCCTTCCATCTCGCGCAAGAAATGCTTCACGCTAGAAATAGGTGCGGCGGTGGTACTTCCCCGGCCGAACTACACTGGTTCTACGACCTTCAAGATGTCTACTCATTAGTAGACTTGTACATAAGGGGTGAAACCGCGTAAATAGCTTTCCAACAACGACTTTTTATTTATGAACTCTAAAGATATATTGTATCGTAATCGCTAAGAAAACTCATGACCTATTTTCACGGAGTACTGCTTTATTTAACGATATTTTTATCTTATTTATAAACAAAGGTCAGATTCTATTATAAAAAACGTTATAAAAAGTTAGAGAACGTTTTAATAGATTCGTTTAACTTTTAACATTTTTCGATCGATGTAAAGACAAAATTGGTGCCAACCCATTATTGTCCCACTGCTGGGCACGGGTCTTCTCTCAGAACTAGAGAGTCTTTAGGCCTTAGTCCACCGCGCTGGCCAAGTGCGAATTGGTGGACTTCACACACCTCCGAGAGCTCTTTTTTTTAAAGAACTCTCGGGTATGTAGGCTTCCTCACGATGTTTTCTTTCACCGAAAAGCAGTGATAATTAATTTCTAATACGCACATGAATCAGTGGTTGGTTGTGGTTGGTGCCTGGGTTTGAAGCTCGAATCTCACGATCGAGAGGGCAAGTTTCAACCATTAGGCTATCACTGCTCTTATAGGAATAACCTGACATTATAAAAAAAACACGATTTTTACACTCATAGCCCCACACTAGGATTTTTTCCTGTGTCGTAGGTACCATGGACACACAAGACGAATACACAACCACCAAGACCCAGAACATGAATCTAAACTCATCATTTAGATACCTGGCCGGGAATCGAACCCGGGACCCATTGCGCGTCAGATGGTAACGGCTCCGCCACGCGTCTAAAGAAAACATTAACCCAAATTCAATGTCAAGCAAGTCGTTTTATCCATAAAAGCTAGGCTTCGAACCTATATACCTACTATACGCCTATTTATTTCAACCCTTGGAGCTTTGCCAAATCTGTACGGAGAAAGCTACGAACTAAAAGCCAAGAAAAGCTGGATTGATTGCCCATTTTATATCCCACAGCTGATACACCTCCACCCAAAACTGACGACACACGTGGCCGAGCGGTTACCATACCGGTCTTACGCGCAATTGGTTCCAGGTTCGATTGAAATAAAATGTCTTTATTTTGTATAGGCCTACGGGGGCACTTACAAATTGTCAGTTACATTTTTTTTCTTACACTACCACCGGATCGGAATACGACCTCAACTGAGAAGATCCGGCAAGAAACTCAGCAGGTTTGTCTTTTTTTCTTATTTATATTCATTTTTTTAATATTATTATTATTACAATATTCAATATTATTATTATTACAATATGTATTCCTCTTGTGTGTGTCCATGGTACCCACGATACAGGAGAAAATCTAGTCTAGGGCTGTGAGTGAACAAAGTGTGTTTTTTCTTAACATACGCTCGAAAAACCTTACCTTCCTCCTGACGCAGTCGACCAAAATCGTCGAGTATAATATCAAATTCCCGACAATAGCTATTGGATATTAGAAATACATTAAATTGTCGTGTCATTAGCATTCCCCTTCACAAAACAACCCCTAATACGTCGTTAAATGAAACTTACAATGAAACATCCCCTTGTATCGGAATACTCATGCAACGATATTGATTTTTGGATATTATTTCAATTTTTAGCAGGTATAGCATGTAGAGCATTCATAGTCTAATGGTTGAAACTTGCCCTCTCAATCGGGAAGTCCGAGGTGTAACCCAGGTTCGCACCACTGATTTGTGTGCGTATTAGATATTATCACTGCGTTTCGGTGAAGGAAAACATCGTGAGGAAACCTACACACCCGAGAGTTCTTTAAAAAAAGTGTGTGAAGTCTACCAATTTGCACTAGGCCAGCGCGATGGACTATGGCCTACACTCTCTCATTTTGAGGGCTTTTTTATTACGAGCATGCAGTCCATCTAGTGGTAAGCGGTCGCTGTCACCCATGGACATTTGTAAGCAACTTCATAAAGAATACATGACGACCCGCGTGGCAGCGGTTATCATACTGCTCTGAGGCGCAATGAACCCGGGTTCGATTCCCGGCCAGACTGGTAGCTGAATGATGAGTTTAGATTCATGTTCTGGATCTGGGTGTTTGTGTGTTTTTACCCTTTGAGTACCAAAACCTAAAAAAGAATTACCCCCTTAAACAAAAGTAAAAAAGGAAAAAAAAAATGTGCGGGACTCGGGGACTGCCGCGGCAAAGCCATTGCATAGCATTTATTATCAACTTATGCAATAATAATTATTTATTTATGCTGTATTTTTATATTTGATATAAATTCATGTATTTTCGTTGATACTATATACTTTCTCACAAACAGCTGCTTACGTATTCGTCCGATTTCCGATCAGCTCGTCTCGATCCGTGCGAGCTTCGCACTGTCGTACCACATACATACACGTTTACCGAACATCGGCCGCGCTACGCGGTAGGCGTGGTGGTGTTAGGTTTTTTCGTTACGGAATTTCTTGATTCGATCGCCGCGCTCATAGCCCACGATAAAAGCTATGCTATATTAAAAAAATTCGTAATAGTCTCGAAGTCCCAGGAATTCCCGAGGCTGTCTCGTGCCCCGGTATTTTGAAATTATCGGGAATATTTAAACCCTAGTCCTAAGTTATACACCTATTAAAACCGTCAGGGACAGCCCGAAAACTCCATTATGAAATGACCGACCTCAACAAGCAAATCGGAGCTCAATAACCTTGATTTTTTGTATTCGTAATTGGCCTCTGTACAGATTTCTCCCATTTATTGGCAAACACTAATAGCTTGTGAAAGCCTATGACTACTAGTAATGTAACAAGTTGCATTCGCATGTTTTTTTATCTGAGCGAAGTAGCAAACGAGCATGCAGTCCACCTACGGTAAGTGGTCACTGCCGCCATGCGATATCTGTAATCAACTACATACAGAACATAGGTTTCATCTGAAGTCAATCACAGATGCGTTGCTACTCCCGAGGACTATGATGATCGCCTCATGTGAAAGTGTGCCGGCAACCACATTCTGTCGAAACGTAAGAAATGCTTCACGCTAGAAATAGGTGTGGCGGTGGTACTTCCCCGGTCGAACTACACTGGTTCTACCAGGTAGATTCAATGTGTCCCCTGTGCCAGGGAGTAACATACGGCTGCGGTATCCGCTGCCTGTCATAAGAGGCGACTAAATGGGAGCTGCAACGTAAATACCGGAAGGTGCAGGAGGACAGTACACGTCCCCCAAGAAATGAGCCCGTGAGGAGCCCGTAGAGGGCACCTCTACGTTCCATTCTGGATCCCGATATCCATTGTTAGCGCTAAAGAACACACACACACACACACACACACGCACACACATACACACACACATACATACACACATACACGATTTCTGCACTCATAGCCCCACACTAGGATTTTCTGTTGTGTCGTGGGTAACATGGACACACACAAGACGAAAACACAAACACCCAGACCCAGAACATGAATCTAAACTCATCATTCAGATATCTGTCTGGCCGGGAATCGAACCCGGAACCCATTGCGCGCCAGATCGGTATGGTAACTGCTGTGCCACGCGGGTCGTCAATGGAAGGCCACCGAAGACGTTTGGGCAAAAATCCCAAGGCTTCGGTGTACCTTATGAAGGTTTACTCCCCGTCACAAAAAAAAACTATCGTTAAACCTACTACCTACCTATCAACAAACGAACACATATTGCCAGAACTGCCTATATACCTTTAATGAGAGTGTTTCGCCCACGTCGTCCATCTTAATGATAGCATTGACCTGTACGATATTAGGATAACGAACTGAAATAGGTGTCGGTAGTACATCCAGACTCCAGAGAGCCGTAATAGCCTAATGGTTGAAACTTGCCCTCTTGATCGTGAAGTCCGAGGTTCAATGTCAGTCATGCACCACTGATTTTTCTAAAATGTGCGTATTAGAAATTAATTATCACTGCTTTTCGGTGAAGGAAAACATCGCGAGGAAACCTACACACCAGAGAGTTCTTTAAAAAAAGTTCTCGATGGTGTGTGAAGTCCACCAATTCGCACTTGGCCAGCGCGGTGGACTATGGACCTTTTTCTTTTTTTTTTGTTCTCGAGGGGGAAACCATCAAAAGGTACCCGACGCCGTGGGGGCCACGCAGGGTTATGTGGGAATTTTACCGCACTAAAACCCCCCTGGTGGCCGTCCTCGGCGCTATAAAGAGGACTCCGGGATCTCGACACGACCGCAACCGGAATTCTAGCCGCCTGTAATCCCGGAAGCCCCTTTTAGTCGCCTCTTACGACAGGCAGGAGATGCCGTAGCCCTATTCTGATCTCGGAACTACAGGGACGTCGACTATGGCCTAAAACTCTCTCATTCTGAGAGAAGACCCATTTTTTTATACGATTAAGAAGCAAACGAAATCGCAGTCCACCTGGTGGTAAGTGGTCTCTGCCGCTCATGTACATCTGTAAGCAACGTCATATATAACATAGGTTCTATCTGAAGTCAATCACAGTTGTGTTGCTACTCCCGAGGTCTATGATGGTCGCTCATGTGAAAGTGTGCCGGCAACCACACCCTTTCATCGAAACGCAAGAAATGCTTCACGCTAGAAATAGGTGTGGCGGTGGTACATCCCTGGAAGAACTACACTGGTTCTACCCCTGGTAAGTCTCAAAACTACCCAAGGGTTACATTGCAAAGTGCGGCGAAAGCAGCCTTGTCGTTTTTTAGCAGATTGAAGTTGCAAATGAGCATGCAGTCCACCTGCTGGTCAATAGCTACTGCCGCCCATGGACATCTGTGAGCAACTTCAATCAGAACATGGGTTCCATCTGAAGTCAGTCACAGATGCGTTGCTACTCCCGAGGACAATGATGGCCGCCTCATGTGAAAGTGTGCCGGCAACCATACCCTTCTATCTCGCGCAAGAACTGCTTCACGCTAGAAATAGGTGTAGAGGTGGTACTTCCCCAGTCGAAGTATACTGGTTCTATCACCTCTCAATACATACACAATGATTGTTTTGTAAAAAAACGTTTTGAAGGTGGTAGAACCAGTGTAGTTCGACCGGGGAAGTACCACCACCACACCTATTTCTAGCGTGAAGCATTTCTTGCGCGAGATAGAAGGCTGTGGTTGCCGGCACACTTTCACATGAGGTGACCATCATAGTCCTCGGGAGTAGCAACGCATCTGTGATTGACTGTTTGACTTCAGATAGAACTCATGTTCTGTATGAAGTTGGTTACAGATGTCCATGAGCGGCAGTGACCACTTACCATCAGGTGGACTGCATGCTCGTTTGCTACTTCAGTCAAATAAAAAAAAATTAAAAAAAAAACGTAACTCGAACTAAATACATTAGATTACTTGAAAATCTATGCCAATAGGTTATGTATCTATAAATTATATATTAAAAGCACTTACGCGTAATGAACCTATTAACATGATTAAGACTGATGAGATATCATAATTAATTTAGTTTAACCCAGTTTGCTTGACACGGGGTTAAAATGTAACTTGATTTGTGTGTGGTAGGGTGCACACACTTGTCCCTGTAGTTCCGGGACCAGAATAGGACTACGGCACCCTCTGCCTGTCGTAAGAGGCGACTAAAAGGGGTGAACAGTTCACGCCCACCAGGGAAGAGCCCGATGGGGCACACGCTGAGGACACCGGCGGCGGTCAATTGGAGTTCCCGGAGTCCTCTTCGCAGCGTCGAGGTCGGCAACCAAGGGGGTTTTAGTGCGGTAAGAATCCCACATAACCCGCGTCGCTCCCGCGACGTCGGGTACTTTTAGAAAGTTTGCCCTTCGAAAACAAAAAAAAGGGTGCACACACTACGAAATAACTCGTTGTTTTTAAAAAAACCCAACTGCCTAAAAACTATCGATTGTTTGTAGTGTGAAGTATTTTTTATATTATACTAGATGACCCCGCGAACTTTGTTCCGCCTAAAAGTCAAAAATTTAAAATTATCAGTGTTTCTCCACTATATTATACATGTATTAAACATTAAAAAGTTCCTCTTGAATCACGCTATCTTTTAAAAAAAACTGCATTAAAATCCGTAGCGTAGTTTCAAAGATCTAAGCATACATAGGGACAGACAGCGGAAAGCGACTTTGTTTTATACTATGTAGTGATGACAGAGTGCATTAACAGACCTTTTACTAGACAAGACTAGACTTTTATATGTCTGACATAGTAAACAAGTTTGCCTGATAGTAAGGTCACTGGAGTATGGACATTTGTTATCAACCTCACATAGGATTTAAATCATTAATCGTTT
The DNA here is from genome assembly GCA_949699795.1 of Spicauda simplicius. Lineage (NCBI taxonomy): Eukaryota > Metazoa > Arthropoda > Insecta > Lepidoptera > Hesperiidae > Spicauda > Spicauda simplicius. The sequence continues at coordinate 795,065 of OX453084.1, forward strand.
CTTAAATCAGTATCGGATACTACCCCGTTTTTTTTAAGTGGGTAATCCTCATGGATACCCAGCCACCCGGGGCGGCAGCTGGGTTATGCCGGACTCTTACCGGCTAAACCCCCACTGTGTTTTCTCCTCGCACCGTACGACGGGAACACGGGTAAGCTTCCGCAGTCATCCGCGAACCCGCCGGTGCCTGGCCGCTCCCGCAGCCCCTCCTAGCGTGGAGCATAAAGCTCCCCTCCAACAGCAAGGCGCGCCAGAAAACACAAAGGTGCGCCTTACCTCCACGGTTACTGAGCCCCCTCACCACGACAAGGTGAAGATCCCTTCGTATACTACCCCTAAAATTTTCTGTTTATATTATATATTGATTGTACTGTTCTTGACCAGACGTGACTTCACCATTCGGATCCTTCGGAAGACCAGCGCTGGCTGAAAATAATCAGCCAGCATAATGCTGAGAAGGGTCCGTTTTGTGATGTATACCACTCACATATTGCATGTACTATGTTATTATTGTCTATAAACTGTATGAGTGTGTATGCATTACGAATAAACGATTTCTTTCTTTCTTTCTTTCTTTCTAAAGACCAAGTCGAAAGATCTCATATAAGGTTTTTACTACACCTCAAGTATTATTATAAGACTGAAGTAGCAAACGAGCATGCAGTACCTGATGGTAAATTTCACTGTACATCTGTAACCAACTTCACATAGAACATGGGTTCTATCTAAAGTCAATCACAGATGCGTTGCCACTCCCGAGGACTAAGATGTCGTCTCATTAAAGTGTGCAGGCAACCACACCCTTCCATCGAAACGCAAGAACCGCTTCACGCTAGAAATAGGTGTGGCGGTGGTATCTCCCGAGTCTACCACCTGCTTAAATAAAATCAGAAAGCAGAAACGCTTTACTGTTATTACATAATACGTTACAATAAGTGTGACGATGGTGCCACAAGAATGAAATTTTGTAAGATAGTAGTCTCCTCTGTGGCCCAACTTATTAAAGTAGTAAATGAGCATACAGTACACGTGATGGTAAGTGGTCACTGCCGCCAATAGACATCTGTAAGCAACTTCATATAGAACATGGGTTCTATCTGAAGTCAATCACAGATGCGTTGCTACTCCGGAGGACTAAGATGGTCGCCTTATATAGAAGTAAGCAAGCAATCACACACTTCCATTGAAACGAATAATTGCTGGAAATAAGTGTGGCAGTATCTCCCTGGTCGAACTACACTGGTTCTATCATCTGGAAAGTGTCTGAAAGCACCACATCACTAAACGCTATTTCCACCAATTCGCACTTGGCCAGCGCGGTGGACTATGACCTAAAACTCTCAATCAGAGCTTCTCTCTGATAGAAGAAGAAGAAGAGAGAAGCTCCCTTAGAGAAAAGAAGAGAAGGGTGCAAAGAGAGACATACTTGTCTAAGATATTCCATACTTTGGCATCAGGGGTAGCAATGCATCTGTGACTCATCTCAGGTGGAACTGTTTTCATTTGGAGTTGGTTATAGGCAACTATGGACGGCAGAAGCTACTTACCATAAGGTCAACTGCATGCTCGTTTGTTACTTCAATATTATGGATAAACTTGAACCACACTCAGGGCCTGATTAACCCTTATGCTAATTATACTGCAGCTTAGGGCGCGAGGATTGAGGAGGCGCGATGATATCATGTTTACGCATGCACTATTAATCTAGCATCATTGCATCTACCCTACATATTTCAACTAGACCGAGACAAAACACTAACATATCGGAGGATGTCGATTTGGCGACCTTTTTTTTGCTCGACATGCTGTAGTTAATACTTTTAGGCCGATTGTAATATACCTGGTGGGGGCGCGTCCTTATAGATAGCCTAGAGCAGTCTCTCAGAATTCTTGATTGCTGACCACACTATGTTCTAAAGTGCCATAAATATCTACATTCATAAAAAAAATTACGACAAAACAGATTCTAAGAATCACTGAAGGCATACATATTTAAATGTAGTTTAAAATATTTTAGAATATATCTATTAGTCATTATTTTTATATGCTTATCAACATGCAAATTCCTAGTAATTATGATAAAACAACTTCTTTGTCATTAGAATTCTCAGTAAACAATTTTTCAATGAATAATTAATTAATTAGGGATGCAGAAATATTGGTAGGTTGTATGTTTATCTATCCTATTATAACAAAGGATTCAAGGTGGTAGAACCAGTGTAATTCGACAGGGGAAGTACCACCACCACACCTATTTCTAGTGTGAAGCATTTCTTGCGTTTCGCTAGAAGGGTGTATTTGCGGGCACACTTTCACATGAGGCTTGACCATCATGGTCTTCGGGAGTAGCAACGCATCTGTGATTGACTTCAGATTGAACCCATGTCCTATACTTATGAAGTTTATTACAAATGTCCATAGGCGACAGAGACTGCTTACCATCAGGTGGACCGCATGTTCGTTTGCTACTTCAGTCAGATAAAAAAATATCTTTAAGATATCTGTCTGACCGGGAATCAAAACTCAATTCTTGAGGGACCAGTATGTTTAACTCAGGATGTCACATAGTAAAATGATTTTCGAAACAAAATTAATTATGTTGGAATGTTCAGTTGAGGTAATATAAATTCTGTGTGATCAAAAAATTAATAGCATGCAGTCCACCTGATGATATGGTCATTATTAAGTTTAGGGAAGAATGGATTTTAATCAAAATACTTTATTAAATAACTCTGGTGAATAATAAAGTTAACAAAATAAGCTGATGTATTATAACAATGAAATAGGTACATGGCGGTGCGGTTTCCATACTGGTCTGACACTCAGTTCCGGGTTCGATTCCCAACCGGACTGGTATTTGAATCATGAGTTTAGATTCTTGTTCAGTCTGTGTGTTTGTGTATTCGTCTTTGTGTGTGTCCATGGCACCCACGACACGGGAGATAGTCCTATTGTGGTGTGTGTTAAGTACTATGTAGAAAACGTTTAAAAATATACATCACTGGAGGATATTAACCTAAATGGCATCTATTAATTTGTGAACCAATTTGTTGACCTGTAGCAGAGTAGTAACCATACTAGTCTGACACACATGGGTTCTAGATTCGATCCCCGGCTAAACAGACATCTAAATCATTAATTTAGCATTTCTGTTATCTATATCTTTGTGTAATTGGCTTTGTTTCCATGACACCTACAAAACGGAAATAAATAATAATAGTAATTATACTCTTGTATAATCAAATGTGTGTGTAAGCAGATTGAATAAATGATTATCTTATCATAACTTATCTAGTTAAATAGTTATTAATGGAGAACTAAAATTACAAAAATTGAGTTGGTCGTTCTTTTGGATTTTCCAGATATTATTATAATGTCTAAAGAGATTTTAACAGCGTATGACTGTAGTTAACTGTGGTCAACCAGCAAAGTTGGTATTTATGTAGCCTGAAATTCTTGTGTAAGCAAATGATATCTAATATATTAATAATTAATATATATTCTCGTGTCACAATGTTCGTTCCCGTACTCCTCCAAAACGGCTTGACCGATTCTCATGAAATTTTGTGAGCATATTGAGTAGGTCTGAAAATCGGCCAACATCTATCTTTCACACCCCTTAGTGATAAGGGTTGTCCACCCTTAACATTTTTTTTTAATTTTTATATGGGAAAACAAAGTTTGCCAGGTCAGCTAGTAGTTATACATGTGTGTGAATACACATTTTTACATAATAAGAAATATGAAAATATGACTTATCTCACCAAATTTACCATAATATGTGCTACAGTAATAAATTTATAATGGTATGATTTTTTTAATAAGTATTTACTAATTATACTGTTGATAAGACTGGCATTGTACTTAAATATTAGAAGACGAGATATAAACTAAACGGGTAGTTTGTTATAATTGAACCGAAAAGTTATGTATTTAAAAAAAAATAAAGTGGCATTTGAAGCCTGTTGCCTTTTTTGGAAATGGGAATGCCTACTCCAATTAAAATCCAATAAGAATATTTACACACAATTCCCAAGTTATATTATGAACCAAAAATGACTGTGCATTTTTGGATAACGTTTAAATTAGACTTGGCAGAAAAACGCCGATGCGACATCCTTATTTAAAAACGAAAAAAATCACTCTGACAAGACAAATGACATGTATTTATTGATTTTATTCTCACTGTATTTATTTCTAATACGCGTGGAATACAACGTCCGAAGCGCCATTTCGCCTCCGATATAATTACTTTTCACATTAAAACGTTTTTATTTAGAAAACTATCAATATTTTAACAAAAAAATCACAAATTAATCGCGTATTACACAAGACAAGGACAGATATAGTAACCCGACCAATGGTACTGCACTACGACACGATGCAGTCCCCGCGTTGTTACGTCACTTCATAACATAGTCGGGTTATAGTGAAGCGAGATGGATATATAACTCCGCTATCCCACCCACATATAATCGATTTTTAACATTTCAGATACGAATTTTCTCAATAAAAATGGCATAACATTAACGTTAAATTACAACGTCGAGGCGGGGGAAGCGCTAAAGCATCGACTCTCGACAAAAACATAACACTTACCCAGAAAATCGAGGTAGATGCTCGCACTGACAAGTGAATAAATTTAGATTCGCTGAAAACTCACTGAAAATACACTGTACGGACGAACTGTCTTGTCGGATATACTCGTTACGTGGTGAACAACGGCGTCGCGGTGCGGCTGACGTCTCTCAACGCATTGCGCGACATATTTTTCGTATTTTCGCGTGATTTTCAACACGGGAACGAAATCGATCGAGGAGCCATGACAGCTACTTTTCACGGCTGTGAAGTGTGTTGCATTCGCTCAGCTGACGGACGAGTTTTTTTTTCACGTACCAACGCGAAGTTGCCGCGGGAACAAAGGTCAATGACCCTCGTCGTGAAAGCAATCTTTTATCATTGATTTTATAAATTGTTATAAATTTCTTCTTCGGTTTTTATTACTTTTTTGTAAGTCTTCTGTTTTAGTTAAATAGAAATATTAAACTTTAAATTTTGTAAGTTTTAAAAAAGCGCCACCTATGTTATAAGACAAAAACTAATTTGAAAAGCCAATCCATTTTAATACGATGCTGTCTTCAGATAACTTGATCTCAATTTCAAAATTTTATGATAAAGAAATACGTACACTAGTGTGTATTTATTTATCTTAACATTCTGAATTTGATTGTATTAAGTTACTTCACTTTTTTATTATGACCGCAAGTCAAGTCATATCTGGAAATAGTTTGATATTTTTTCGATAGATGGCATTAAAACCTATATAATTATCTTGGTATTGCCATATGTATTTATGATCATGTTTTAATTTTACATAGTAATATAAAAATGTTATCTGAAAAAGAGGAACTTTAATGATATTATTTAATGATTCAACTTTTATCTTACCATGGTATTGAATGAGCCCAATCCAGTTGGACTCTCCTCGGCGCGACCAACGACATTTTGTCTCTCGTTTCCTCAGCCACTATCGACGTATTACTATCTCTTTCCACTACACTATTTAATCACATTTATCACTTAGGCACAGATTATTCTCTATACACAGCCTTTAAACTTCAAACATTGAATTTTATACTTAAATACAAAATAATTGTTTGATGGCTTATTTATCATTTTTTTCACTTCGCATTATTTATTGAGTTAGAAACAATGTAAATATGAGTAAATCGTAACCGTCTAGGATAAAATAATACTAGCTAGTGCACTTGGATTCTTCGATCAACGTTCTTATGTAAATTTTCGTACCTGTAACAAATAAAAACATAAATACATATTTATAAAATTACTTTTTCAGTTTTTAATTAGTTTTAAAGAACCTTTGCCATTGTTTTTTTGGATAATATACGTAGTAGAGCAGCGATATCATGAGCAGTGATAGCCTAATGGTTGAAACTTGCCCTCTCGATCGGGAGGTCCGAGGTTCAAACCCAGGCACGCACCACTGATTCATGTGCGTATTATAAATTAATTATCACTGCTTTTCGGTGAAGGAAAACATCGTGAGGAAACCTACACACCCGAGAGTTCTTTAAAAAAAAAAAAAAAGTTCTCGGAGGTGTGTGAAGTCCACCAATTCGCACTTGGCCAGCGCGGTGGACTATGGCCTAAAACTCTCTCATACTGAGAGAAGACCCGTGCCCAGCAGTGGGACAATAATGGGTTGACGACGACGACGTAGTAGAACCTTTCATGCGGCTTTTAACCATTGCTGTATACTGTTGAGAAGGGTGTTGTGATTTTAACCGAATTTCTTAATGCAAAAGACTATCTTTTAGACGTGTATAATATATTAGAACCATGAATGAATGGGAAATCCAAAATTAATCCAATTTATCTAACGGTCCTTTGAGGTCCACTGCTCATAAGCCTATTACGGTTTTTTTTTGTCTGAGGTAGCAAACAAGCATGCAGTCCACCAGATGGTAAGTGGTTACTGCCGTCCATGGACGTCTGTAATCAACTTCATACAGAACATGGGTTTCATCTGAAGTCAATCACAAATGGGTTGCTACTCCCGAGGATTAAGATGATCGCCTCGTGTCAAAGTGTGCCGGCAACCACTTTACTTCCCCGGTCGAACTACACTGGTTCTACCACCTTGAAATATAGATTTTTTTACCACCTTGACTTTTTTATGTCTGCGCCCATCATGTGAATTAATGACTGCATTGGGTGTTCATGTTACCCGAGAAGACGCTGCACATCTCCTAGAGTCCTAGATGATATCCCTCAGTCTACTTTTATGACATCCATGAAGAGAGAATGCTTTAGAAGACTGACACCACACGGCACAAAAATCTAGATACTTTAGAATAGAACACTAGTCCTTAGAGCATCTCGCAACTGCGTGGAATTAAACGCAGTTATTTAAAGCACGTTGAGCATGTGCAACCTAACCTCCGGCACATTAACATTTTTATGAACGTTTAAAATACGAAAATATTTGTCAAGAGCGCATCAAATTTTAAGTGGAACAGTTTTATTTAGATACAGATGCTCGCGAGTATATTGTATGCAATATAATGTAATGTAATGATTTTCAGTAGGTAACTATTGTACCTATATATCTCATCACTGGACATCGGATTATATGCATTCGCATATTAATTTGCAAGCGAATGCATATAATAACAGTTTTTAAGCACTTTTTCCTTAATTTTGTACAAAATAGATCGCAGCTCGTTGTTTTTTTTCAAAGTTGACGAAAAAATTTTGGTGCATATTTCACCCGTTTAAAGTGCTTAATTTGGCTTTTTGATAGTGTTATAATCCGATGTCTACTCATTACTATTATAAATGACAAACTTGGTGAGTATGTAGGTATGTGTGTTTATTACTCTTTCACGCAAAAACCCGCGATCAGATTCGTTCAAGTTTGTCACATAGTTTATGACCTAAATCAGGTTTTCGCAAAGTTAAATAAAATTCAACCCTTAGGGGTTCGCCATTCGATTGCAGGGGGTTTGCGATAACATATACTATCAATATTTATTAATATTTATTTTGGTCTGTTTTTATGTTTAGTTTATTTTCTCTTCTCGGTTTTGTAACTACAGATTTTTCACGTGGGAGGGCCGTTAACCCGCCGCACAACCCCCATAATGCTGGAGGACCACACCCTACTTTGGTCAACGAGTCCAACGGAGTTAGCCGGAAAGCGTAGCTAGGCTGTGCTACCGACCATTCCCCTATCCGCCACCCAGGGGACGCTCCTCTACGGCGTGAGGGCCAGCGCGTCGGGCGCCCTAGATATCGGTGGGGCGATGCGGTTGCCGCAGATCTCCGCGCGCTTCAGGCTGGCGAATGGCAGGAAACCGCTCAAGACAGGGACAAATGGCGAGTTCTCATATCGGAGGCCAAGACTCACTTTGGGTCGCTGAGCCAGCGGAGTAAGTAAGTAAGTTTTATGTTTAGTATTATTGTTATAGCATGTGAAAGTGAAAACTGTCTAGCTATCAGTACGTGTGATACAGACGATCAACGGAGTCTTAAAGAGTAGTAGTGTTCCTTTTAAAACCTTTATTAAGGAACCCAAAAAGGACCGCATCAAATAACATTCCATGAAAAAGCTTTTAAACATTTTAAAACCTCAGACCTGTTATTTAAATTAATGTTTGTTTCAAAATACTTATAAATTGAATCATTGAATTACGGAAACATACACAAATTAGTCGGAAAATGTACATGAGTCAAAAAGGTCACTGCTCTTAAAAGCGTTTGTGGGCTACCGGAAATTCTGATATGTATTTGTAATTCGTGAAATTAGCTCCAGTAAACGACATTCACGAGTGTGGCAGTGCGGTTACCATACTGGTCTGAGACGCAATGGGTTCCGGGTTCGATTCCCGGCCAGACAGAATGGTGAGTTTAAGTTGTTGTTCTAGGTCTGGGTGTTTGTGTATTCGTCTTTGTGTGTCCATGGTACCCACGATACAGGAGAAAATCCTACTATAGGGCTATAAATTAGAAGAATATAGAGTGTAGAAAGCGTTTAAGTTTTTTTTTAAATAAAAAAAATTTGTGCGTGTACTAGCGTATACTCGTAAGAAGTGAAACTTCTTTATGACGTTATTTTTCAAAAAATAATTTACTATATGCAACTTTGCAGAAATTGAAATAAAGTTAAATTAGATAAAGTTTAATAAAAGGCTTTTATTAAACTTTAATCTAATCTATAATAATCTATCTAATATCACGCGTGGTAGGGATAAGAAAAAGATGGCGCGTAACGGAAAAAAAAGATGGCGCATAACAGAAAAAGATGGCGCGTAACGAAAAAATGTTACACTAATTTTTTTTCCAACCCCGATAAAGAAGTTTCACTTCAATAATTGTGTCATTTACGACTGAACATTTCGTTTTTAAAATGAAAATTTCAGTAACGTTGAGATTTTCAGTGGCAAAGTTATAGATAGACGTCGTCATCAACATACTGTTTGATTACTACACTCATAGCTATAGAATCTATAATCAGAAATTTGTCAATGAATAAGTTCAAAGCATTGATTAAGATTAAACTCTGCCGTAAAGCGTATTATAAAATTTCTGATTACATAGAAGACAAAACAGCTTGGGACTGAGCAATAATATGCATTACTATGGTATATTTAATAAATGTCAAAGTGTAGCGTATCTTGCCAAACAGGGTTCTCTTTTACTGAACTGTAAGGCAAGATACTGGAGCTAACTTTCATTACCATGTAAAAAATCATGATTGTAATTTAAAAAAAAAATGGATATAAATAAGAAAAAAGACAAAACCGCTGAGTTTCTTGCCGGATCTTCTCAGTTGAGGTCGTTTTCCGATCCGGTGGTAGTGTAAGAAAAAAAAACATGCGTGCGTACAAAGTACACATGTCAGAAGTGAAACTTCTTTGGCGAACTAATTTATAAATCTAGTTTATATTTATACAAATCTAAAACTTTAAATTTCCAAGATTAAGAGGAAGGGAAAAAGGCGTGATACGACGTTCGCTCTGTCTCACTTTTTCTCTCAATCTTTGTCACTCGCTTGCTCCCTACTCTCACTCCACGGCTAGTTGCTCATGCTACGTTCGCCCTGTCTTACTCTCTCTCAATCGGTCTCGATCACTCTCTCTCTCTTTTCCGACACTTCCGTTGCATACCGGCGTGACGTTTCATCTGTAAAAATTTTACCCTCATGCGCCTAAAGAAGTTTCACTTCAAAAATGTAACTGACAATTTGTAAGTGCCCCCGTAGACCTATACAAAATAAAGACATTTCATTTCATTTCATTTTATAGCTATGAGAGTAAGGGGACATATGATGTGTAAGGGGTCAGCAAGTAGTTATGAGTAGACTCCGGATACTGTTGAAAAGTTGACTTGGCTTCCCGGGTTGCGGGCGGCTGGGAGCTCGAACCATCCAGCCAGGCGATCCCGGGAAGGACGGCGGTATATGTTGTCGCATACCGTCGTCCTAGACGAAGTGGTGGGCCCAGCTGCTCACCTGGGAAGAGCCCGATGGGGCAACGCGTCTAGAAGACTCCAGTTGCGTTCCTTTGGAGATCCCGGAATCCTCTTTGTAGCGCTAAGGCGGCCACCGGGGGTGTTTTAGTGCGGTAAAAATCCCTCATAACCCTGCGTCGCTCCCACGGCGTCAGGTACCTTTTGAAGGTTTCCCCTCGACAACAAAAAGGCATGACCGAAACGGGTGAAGCTGGGAGAATAACCTAATCACTACATAGTATATAACAAAGTTTGCTTCTTGCTGTCTGTCCCTTCTTTAAAACTTTAGATCTTTTAAACTACACTACCGATTTTAACGCAGTTTTTTTAATAGATAGAGTAATAACCTTCCTCTTGAATACAAGAGGAAGGTTTTTATGTTTAATACATGTTTATTATGGTGGAGGAATATTTGACTTTTAGGGGCAGAACGAGTTCGCCGGGTCAGCTAGCCTGGAGTCTCATCACTATGCAGTCGTAGACAGCTGGCTTAGCGCCCGTTTTAAATGCTTTTTTGACGTAAAACACGGAGGAAAAATATTTTCGTGTCTCACTATTTGATTGTTTACATAAATCTCTTCGTAGAATTCATGCAAGACTTAATAAACACGCAGATGTGGTAAATTCAATGTTATCCGCGTTTTATTTTGCATAAAGTATCTTTTTAACCGATTGCTTCACGTTGGTAATGTTTTTCGAGCATTTGTATGTATGCATGTATGTAGTCAATTTCCTTAGCGCTCAGTTTGCATAGTGACCTAAGTTTTTTAATTAAAAATGTATGGCGCGTGTAAATAAGGAAAAAATGGGGGAAGTTACCAAGCATTGTAAAAATAAAAGTATGATGTAAGATTTATAGTCCCAAAAAGACTATTTTTTAGTGTTTAAGTACGCTAGTAGATAAGTTTACACCTTTATTGCAAATTTAACAAATTACCCAAAACATGGCGGTATTGTTCATACCTGGCAACACAGTCACCTGTCAAAATTGGCGCGCTCGTTCTGATAGCTATCGTAAATTTTCCTCAGCATCATAAATAGAATTAGGTATTTAAAAATCGGCGTAAAACTGTCTGTTCCGAGAACTGTTTTACAACCGACTCGTAAACATTGCCACCGGCGTCATTATATGGAGAACTTATGTTCAACAATTCAAAATTTGTATGGTTAAGCTATTTTTATCAACGTAGTTAAAAAACATTAAACTACGGCAGGTTATTGTCTAGTAGTCATTTCTGTTTTACATTTTAGAGAGGCAGAAATAAATGTAACTGTGGTGCTTTCGGGACAAAAGTCTAACCTCATATTATGATGGTTAGCGTTGTCCATGGACGGCTGTGACCGGCAGTTCATAGGAATTCCCATAAAATTGCTGCTACATGCAAATTTTCTTCTCGTCCACGATTCCTCAGTGCTCGAATAATTTCGGCTGAAGTCGAAATTATTACAAACAATACAAAAAACACCGGGAAACCATTGAATTCAAAGAGTTAGAGTTAGTTAGAGTGGCGTCGTTTAAGAGAGGTCTATGTCCAGTAGCGGACCTCAAAAGGCTGATGGATGGCTCCTTTCCTATATCAAATTTGTAAAAAAAAAAACATGCGTGCGTACAAAATACACATGTCAGAAGTGAAACTTCTTTGGCGAACTAATTTATAAATCTTGTTTATATTTATACAAATCCAAAACTTTAAATTTCCAAGATTAAGAGGAAGGGAAAAAGGCGTGATACGACGTTCGCTCTGTCTCACTTTTTCTCTCAATCTTTCTCACTCGCTTGCTCCCTACTCTCACTCCACGGCTAGTTGCTCATGCTACGTTCGCCCTGTCTTACTCTCTCTCAATCGGTCTCGATCACTCTCTCTCTCTTTTCCGACACTTCAGTTGCATACCGGCGTGACGTTTCATCTGTAAAAATTTTACCCTCATGCGCCTAAAGAAGTTTCACTTCAAAAAAAAGGCACTAAATATATAATAGTCTAAGTAGGTATGCCTGAGATTTCTTTAAAAAGTTAATCTAGCAAAATATTCAAGGTGGTAATACCAACTTCTAGCGCGAAGCTATTCCTGCTTTTCGGTTGAAGGGTGTCGTTGCTGATTCACTTTCATGTGAGGCGCCCATCTTAGACCTCGGTAGTAGCAAGACATCTGTGTTTAACTTTAGGTAGGCTTTAGATAGAACCTTTGTTCTATATGAAGTTGCTTACTGTTGTCCATGGGTGGCAGAGACCACTTAACTCAATGTTCTTTAAAAAGATTATCTAGCAAAATATGCATTTGGTCAAACATGCAGTGGAATATGATCTAAGCTCGTTCTGGCCGCAATTACCCCACCACGGCATTTCCGACGAAATCGTGGGAAGTTAATGTGACATTAACATTACAGTGTTGCCATAAATATCACTTGATTTAGCGGTTGTTAAAAATCCTCGTGATTGGAAGATAATCTTGGATCTTTGTTTTGCATGTTTTTTTTTAGTTTTGGATTTTTTTGCGCATTTCACTTAGTACGTTTAGTTTTAGGTTCTTAACTCTATTATGTCTAGATAATAGACTACTTAATTTTATAAGTCGAAGGAACACAGTTTATTGAAATTTAAACGGTTTAATGTGCCACGGGAAAGACTACAAACGAAAAATAGTTCATTTACCTACTAATCAGTCTTGACATGCCGTAAAATATAATTTATTTTATTTTTAACGGTAAAATCACCACCATATTACTTGCATGAGAGTAATAGGTCGATGTATGTCCCCCACCAGGTGGATCGATGACCTGAAGAGGACAGCGTGAAACCGTTGGATTCAGAGGGCACAGGACCGGTTTTAGTGGCGTCATTTAGGGTAGGCCTATGTCCAGCAGTGGACCTCAAAGGGCTGATGGATGGATGGTATAAACCGGGATACTAAAATTAGTAACAGTTATAAATACTACCAAAAACCTGTTGAGTTTTAAGATACACACATCAAAGTTAAAATCGTAATAACTAGGTCTTATCAGAACACGTGAAATACATGCTTTCCGGGTCCACCTTATTATTTTTCATTGACGTATTCCTCCGCCCCCCTTTCTGTGTACCAAAGTTATATTATAGCCAATTGCTACTGAAACGGATTTTCGATGAACTCGAACCCAGATTTATTCATCGGATAATGTACGAATTAGAATTCGTTCATCTTCAAGACTACAGATTTGAGTAATGTCTTCCAATTAGCTATGAGAGCATCAATTATTTATACACTAAGGAACTCTTTGATCTAAACATTCGCAGATAAAAGGTAAGACAAATGACACGCGTCTGTTTATTGTGAGTCTGTGCTAAAAACTGAATTAACATCGTTCATTTGCCTTGTTATTGTGGATTGTAGGTCATTATTCTTTGACTCTGTGCGTTGTGTTACTTATACTTTTTATTAGATTGAAGTAGCAAACGAGCACGCAGATACCTGATATTAAGTCAATGTGGGCATATAAAAACAAGATGGCAAAAAAAGATATACTAATAAAAAAGACAATCCCACCGAATTTCCTGACGGATCTTCTCAGTTGAAGTCGTGTTCCAATCCGATGGTAGTGTAAGAAAAATTAGTAACTGACAATTTGTAAGCGCCCCAATAGACCTATTCAAAATAAACACATTTCATTTCATCTGTAAGAAACTTCATATTTAACAAGATTTTTATCTGAAGTCAATCACAGAAGTGTTGACATTCTCAAGGACGAAGATGTCTCGTATAATGGTGAGCCGGCAACCACACTCTCCATTGAAACGCAAGAACTGCTTCACAATATAAATAAGTGTGGCGAAAAGTACCTCCCCGGTCGAATTACACTGCTTCTACCACCTAAAACTAATATCGTTTAGTATTTAACTATTTTACTTATATGTACTTATGTCGTCGACAATTGTTTAGTGTCCCTCTGCTGGATCCGGGCCTTCTTTCTTATGCAAGTTATAGCCAAACTCCTCTGCGCTGGCCAAATGCGAATTGGTAGACCTTTTTAAAGAACTTTCAGGTTATTAGGTTTCCCTACAACGTTTTTTACGTTATGGAAAGTGATGAAAGTATTTTCTAAAAGTTAATTGTTATAACATAAATTATTGGAGATTCCCATTCAAAATCAAGTTTATTCAAATAAATTGATAGTGAATATCTACTATATTATGAGTTTTGCAAACACAAACATGCGGAAGCTGAAGATTTATGAATGTTTATATCCTCCTTCATATATTATTAAACACTACAAATAATTATTAGCAATACCTTGAAAAAATCATAACAAAACGTCAGCATATTTCATACTAGTGCCGAGTAGTTAAAAAAATTAAAATCTTTCAGCGGAAAATAAAACTTTTAGAGATCATTACGCCAATACGATTTTACTGAACAAATAAACGTAATTCTCGTCACATTCTTTGCATAGAGCGTCTTAGCTATGTATTAATAGATGTATTTATTTTTATGCTACCAATATGTCTTATTCTGTGGTAAGGGGTAATTGAGGCAGATTTGGTTTTTAATATGACAACATTTAAAGATTTCGCGCGATAATATTTCTGACAGTTGACACTTTTAACACTGTATTTACTTTTTTGCATTTTTTAATCTGTATCCAAGTAAAATATTTGAAACCTTAACTACTTATTTTTCGTCAGAAATTTATGTTCACCAACTTTATTTTTTCTACGATATTTTTTAGAAATTATGAACAATTAGTACTTATGAAATACTATTACAATATTTTTTGTTTTACCTTACATTTACATTTTATTTTAACTGACTGAAGTAGCAAACGAGCATGTAGTCCACCTGATGGTAAGTGCTACAGATGTCGCATGGCGGCAGTCCATGCGACATCTGTAATCAACGTCATACAGAACATGGGTTCCATCTGAAGCCAATCACAGATGCGCTGCTACTCCCGAGGACTAGGATGGTCGCCTCAAAAAGTGTGCCGGCAACCACACCCTTCCATCGAAACGCAAGAAATGCTTCACGCTAGAAATAGGTGTGGCGGTGATACTTTCCCGGTCGAACTACACTGGTTCTACCAAAACCAAAATATATTATTTGTATTATTGTTTGTATTATTTATCCGTATTATTCTAATGACTATCTCATTTTAAGCCAACTACGTGGGAAACCAAAGGTCATAGTTCCACAAACCTACCTGTAAAAGTCAGACAATATGTCTGAGTATGTTTCATTTATAATTCTGCATTGAGGCTATTTCTGTGTTTCCTGGTGTACATTCCAAAATTTATTAAAGTGGGTCACTATTCTATTCTTCCTTATTTTTTTATGTCGCACGTTTATTCTCACGATTTTATAACATTGCAGTCGTAAATATTGCCATGTTATGTTGAAACTCCCCATAAAGTGGGAGAAGAGGTAATATTAACATTCCATTTGTGCGTTTTAAAAAGTAATCAACACCAAGATATTTGAACTAAGGAAAGTCATCGGTTTTTCGTTATTTTCTCATCATTTACAATTTAATCGGTGTAACAGTATTTCTTTAGTATTTTGTCAGTAGCATTTATGTTTAAAACTTAATATCAAATGGCTGTTAAATGAAGAACAAGCAAGCCATTACTGGTGGGTGGAATAATTTAATTTAAGATAACTGGCGGATCCAAGATTTTTGTTTAGTGGATTTAGGGTTGACCAGCTAAGGTTGATTTTTATGGCGAAAAATGGAATTCTGATAAGGAGTACCTATACTGCTTTTATGTATTTTTCTTCGGTCGTCGTATTGGATCGTCGTATTGGATATGTACTTGGATTTAGATTTTGAACCTCTTAGCCCCTCCCTTCCTCCAATAACATCAACTGTTGCTACAAATTTCATTTTAAGATTGAAGTAGCAAATGAGCATGCAGTTCACTCGCTACCCATAGACATTTGTAAACAACAACTTAAACAGCAAGGGTTCTGCCTGAAGTCAATCACAGATGCGTTGCTATTCTCGAGGACTAAGATTGCCTCATATAAAAATTCTGGCAACCACACCTTTCTATTAAAACGCAATGCTTCACGCTAAAAATATTCCATCGAAACGCAAGAAATGCTTCACGCTAAAAATAGGTGGTAGTTCGACAGGGGAAGTACCACCGACATATCAGTTGCTAGCGTAAAGCATTTCTTGCGTTTCGGTAGAACGGTGTGGTTGCCGGCACAATTTCACATGAGGCGCCAATCATAGTCCTTGGGAGTAGCAACGCGTCTGTGATTGACTTCAGATGGAACCCATGTTCTGTATGAAGTTGATTACAGATATCCATGGATGGCAGTGATCACTTACAGGTGGAGCATGCTCGTGTGCTACTTCAGTCAAAAAAATATATAATAATAAAAAACACACACTTTCACATGAGGCGACCATCATAGTCCTCGGAAGTAGCAACGCATCTGTGATTGACTTCAAATGGAACAAACACATGTTCTGTATGTAGGTTGATTACAGATGTCCATGGGCGGCAGTGACCACTTACCATCAGGTGGACTGCATGCTCGTTTGCTACTTCAGCCATATAAAAAAAAAGGTGTGGTGGTGGTACTTCCCCGGTCGCACTACACTGGTTCTACCACCGTCGTGATCGAATCATAAGTACTCGTTCTGCCACCTGACTCATACATTATGTTTTTTCTAATCTGTTGACATGTTTTTTAGATCTATGTTTTTCGAGATGAAACGAAATAGAGATGTCACATATAATTCATATTTTATTACCGACGCGATTAATATTTGATTACAATGTTTATTTAGCTTTCCGTATATTTAGGAATTTTAATATTGTTTTTTTTTTTATTTGAATGAAGTAACAGATGAACATGCAGTCCACCTGATAGTAGGTACCTAAGTGGCAAGTAACTTCATACGAACAAGAATTCTATATAAAGTCAATCACAGGGGCGTTGCTACTCCCGAAGACTGGGAATTGACTTTTCTCTATAAAATATGCAAAGCTTATGAGATAATGCTTTATTCTCACCACATCAATATATAAGTATTTTCCTCGACTTAAATTACATTCATTCACACATACTTTTGATGCAATTTCGGTAAAAACACAATTTCGTGAAACTATGATGAATATTTTTCCTAAAATATATGCGATTGCATTTTATTTTATTTATATAAATGATTTCAGAAATGTGATGCACTATCACCTAAGGTCGAACCACGAAGAATTCTACCACTGAACTAATTAAACGTGTAATTAAACAGATAGAAACTAAGATTAAAACACTTTAGTTGCGGTATCATGCGCCATCTTGGCTTCCCGCCAAAAATCAGGAGCGTTCAGGAATAAGCTCTTTGAAACTTATATTTGTTTTCGTATACGAAATATAAGGCACTTACCTATCATGTTTATAGTTGATACATCTATCTTAATTTTATTCTTATTAATAATCTATGTGAAAGTTTGAGACGATGTATGTGTGTTTTTTACTTTACGCAAAAACTACAGATCGCATTTTACTGAAATTTGACACACACATAGTTTCTGTCCTGGATTAATACAGTAAATAAGCCGGATAAAGTCGTGGGAATAAACTTGTATCATAATTGAAAATATTTTTTTTATCTGACTGAAATAGTAAACGGCCATGCAGTCCACTTGATGGTAAGTGGTCACTGCCGCCTAAGGACATCAATAATCAACTTCATACAGAATATGGGTTCCATCTGAACTCAATCACAGATGGGTTGCTGCTCCCGAGGACTATGGTGGTCGCCTCATGTAAAAGTGTGCCGGCAACCACGCCCTTCTATTGAAACGCAAGAAATGCTTCACGCTAGAAATAGGTGTGGCGGTGGTACTTGCCCGGTCGAACTACACTGCTTCTACCACCTTGAAAAAATTATGTCATTGTGTTTATATACGTTAATCTCCGAAACGGCTAAACTGATTTTGATGAAGCTAGTGTGTACGGTTAGTTCTGATATATATGTTGCTTTTGGATCCGATAGATGGAGTTCTTAACTCTACACATGCGTTAAATTTTCTTGAATTGTAATTGCCTACAGAAAATATAATTCATATAATGTTGCCAGTTCTCAAAAAAGTTTTTACCAAATACAATGGAAACTATAAAGTTATTTGTTATTTAAAACAAAACGGCAAATGTTATAAATGGAATACGTTCAATGTTATTCTACTTGGACGTGTGTAACGAATTGATGAGGTGTTGAAAGAGAATCGGTCATAATTCTAAACTATTTCTGCCTTATAATAGGGCGCACACACTATGCAATTTCATGAATTATTCGAATGAATGAACTGAACATGAAATATTTTATTGTATATTTTATAA
Source organism: Spicauda simplicius (assembly GCA_949699795.1). Taxonomy (NCBI): domain Eukaryota; kingdom Metazoa; phylum Arthropoda; class Insecta; order Lepidoptera; family Hesperiidae; genus Spicauda; species Spicauda simplicius. The sequence goes on from OX453084.1 coordinate 813,422, forward strand.
ATCAGCAATCAGAACCAATTTATCAGGTGGTAAAACTAGTGTAGTTCAACCGGGAAGATACCACCTCCACACTTATTTCTAGAGTGAAGCAGTTCTTGCGTTTCGGTGGAAGGATGTGGTACCGACACACTTTTATATGAGGCAACCGTCTTAGTCCTCGGGAGCAGCAACACATCTGTGATTGACTCCAGATAGAACCCAAGTTCTATATAAAGTTGTTTGCAGATATTAATGGGCGGCAGTGACCACTTACCGTCACGTGATCAGACAAAAAAAAACAATCATAGAAGTATTTTAAACAAAGCAAGGAAGTCAAGTTTACAACTGTAATTTTGTTAAAAGAGAACGAAGACTGCCGTCCTACTCTATCTCTCTTCTCGCGCATGTGGATTATGCAATAAAAGTGAACTTATATAGAATGATTCTATGTTTTTTTTTTGTTATTGAATTTCTACTGTTAATTATGTGTTTATAAATGACAATAATTTGTACGATTTGTAAAAGGTTGCCTGTTCAAATTTTAAATAAGTTATTTAATGCGCATACTTAGTAAAAAAATACCCGATTTCAACTTTAAACCAGCTGTTCTTTATTATGCTAGTGGACAGAGACAGATACCGAGTACCGCCGAGAGTACCGCCATCTTATTTCTCTTTCTAACCGTCAAATGTTTTCGTTTACAGGCAGCCGTATGTCTCCTCTATTCTATGATTGTTTATTATGTACTTCTATGCAATCAATCGGCAAGGTTTGACAAGATTTACTAGGTATTGAAATTTTTATAGTCCTAAACAATAACTTTGTTGCAAATTATTCTTATTATGTATATTTTATTTTATTTACTACATGATTTGCTTTTATTTTCTTTTTTCAGAGTTGCAGTTACGACAAATAAAATACTATTCGTATTCATCTAATCAAAATATTCTGTTATATCCATAATAATTATACCACGCGTGAAAGTTTTTCCAAATAATGTTATTTTTAATACAAAAAATAGAAAGTCGAAATTTGCAATTTAGATAACGGTTCTGCAACGTTTTGCCGTAATAATAATAAATATTGTTAATGTAATACAGAGGGCGCCAGCTACGTTTGAGATATTTTTGAAATCCTATTTTTGTTCGCACGGCGTAAGCCAAAAATATAGTTGTTAGAAATTTGGCAGTCTGGATGTCTATTTCATGTATTTTAATGCTGGCAACACGCGACATGCGTTTACTTTTTTCATGCAAATAGGTATTTGAATTGTATTGTTACGATAACAAGTATTTTGATTTTAATTCAATGAAACAAATAATATAACACTAATATTATGCACATTGTATCGTCACATACTAATTATGTATTAATTATTACATGTACATTATGTAATTTATGGTACAACGTGCAGTATACATACATAAGAGAGTAAATCGACTATCAGTTTTAAGCAAATTAAACAGAAAGAATTAAGAATAATAACATTCGAAACCGGTTAAAAACTTAATAAATTAAAAAAAAATAACTATAATCAACATTTGTTTCAATAGGAAACCCGTAGAGAAATAATTAAAGCTATATAGAAAATATAGTATTTTATCTGTGATAAAAGAATAGTCAAATATTATTCCCGCTTAAAGTCACTATTTTTCGGCCAACATTCATTTTGTGTCAGTTTCGCCTCATCTAATGAAAATTATTTATAATATTGAGCTGCGAAGAAAATATATTTTACCTGTGTTAAAAAGGTCATGTCAAATATTACTCCCGCGGGATGAAAGACGAACAAAGGTTACCAAGAAGGTTCTGCCTAATTTTGATTCTTAATATGAATGTAACTTTAATGTTGAGCTACATAGAACATAAAATATTATAATTATCTGTATAAAAAGTAACTATCAAATATATTCCCGCGTAAAGTCACGAACAAAGGTTATCTAGACAATTCTGCCAAAATTTGTGTCAGTTTTGCCTCATCGTATGAATGTAACTCGAAAATGAAAATAGAAGAATGAAACAAATCTCCAATTTCATGTACCATATCTATATAATATGAAATGTACGATTTAATTATACATATAGCTCAAAAGACCTAAATTTTAGAGCCAATTTATTTTTTATTCATTTTATGTCTGTAATTGTAATGTAAATGTAATTACGGAAGGACTTTTTTTTCAAGATAATTATTTCTACTTAATAATACTTAAATACATAAAGAATAAGAAAATACAGAAGTTCTTTTTTATATATATATAATAGTAACTACCTACTTAAAATTATTAGTATTTATATTTTCTTCAAGTAGTATCATAGACAATTTTTTTTTTTAATTATCAACCTTGAACAACCTGTACAGCTACAGTCTGTTATAAACAGCCAAACTGAACGATTTATCAACATTTATTTCTGGATTGTAAACTCAGTTTCTGAAAACATTCTTTCTCTGCGATCTTACAATGCTCTCGATAGATTCAAAATAATCGTCGATTGAGTCAAGATTCGTTATTTTTGATCGACTTTTTGAGGGAAAGAGGTCATCTATTCGTAAAATCTATTTAATGTATGGTTTCCATGTACAAAGTACTTAATTTTAAGTAATCTTTTCATTATAAACATTATTTTTCAGGTGGTAGAACAAGTGTAGTTCAACCGGAGAAGTACCACCGCCACACCTATTTCTAGCGTGAAGCATTTCTTGCGTTTCGATAGAAGGGTGTGGTTGCCGGCACACTTTCACATGAGGCGACCATCTCAGTCCTCGGTAGCAACGCATCTGTGATTGACTTCAGATAGAACCTATATCCTAATTGAAGTTGATTACCGATGTCTATGGGCGGCAGTGACCACTTAACACCAAGTGGACTGCACGGTCGTTTGCTACTTTAATGAGATAAAAAAAAACTTAAAATTCAAGATTCGTGGAAACAAGGATATAATAAGCTGTACCCATGGTATTACATGCGTTTAAAAAGTGTAACATAATTTTGTATTACATATTAATTATATGATGTGACAAAGAATTTTGTATTAATACAACTTCACAGTAATTCAAACTATATTTTGTAAACACATATAATTTTTATTTTATATAAATTTAAATTAACGCCAATTCCAATAAACGCCGTACCTATTTCTAGCGTGAAGCATTTCTTGCGTTTCAATGGAAGGGTGTGGTTGCCGGTGTGTTTACCTATATGAGGCGACTGTAATAGTCCTCGAGAGTATCAACGCATCTGTGATTGACTTCAGATAGAACCCATGTTCTGTATGAAGTTTATTACACATGTCTATGAGCGGCAGTGACCACTTACCATCAGGTGGACTGCATGCTCGTTTGCTACTTCAGTCAGAAAAAAACAGACAGGCGACCTTAGTCCTTGGGAGTAGGAATGTGTCTGTTATCGACTTCAAATAGAACCCCTGTTTTTTATAAAGTTGCTTACCGACATCCACTTCGTGTCCAACATAATATTTGTATATTAAAGAGAACCATAGAATTTTTGGTATAACAAATCATTACGAAAAAATATTTTATTAGAGGCTTTTAACTAATGGCGCCCTCAACAGCTGTAACATGAAAAGATAAGTAGCTTTATCAAACCATCTGGCGTATGGACTTCACACCTCGATATTGACGAGATAACTCTTAATAAACCCGTCAAGCATCGATTTGGGAACTGTCTTTCAACATTATAGTCATCATTAAGACAAACATTCTTATTCAAATCTCGGCCATAATGCTCCTCTCAACCGAATTTTTCGCGAATTCCGGTTAGTCACAAAACAAGAAAATATTAACATTTTTAATTTAGCATTTAGAGGTTTATAAATAATATTAATAAATGTATTTAGTGTCCGACCGAATATTCGGTTTCGGTTTCGGTTGAGTTTCGGCAAAAATGCGGGTTTCGGTTTAGTTTCGGTTTAGGAGGAAAAGCTGCCGAAACTACGACCGAAACCGAAACTGCACTCGGGAGTTCTCGCGCTGTGATCGGTCATGTTCAGCGCGTTGAATACCGTACGTTTATTTCTAAAATTATGTGTTATTTACGTTGATTATTATTAATTATCCTTAAGTGAAAATGTCGAAGACTGAATAGCTGTGATTTAAAGATGAAAAACAAAAGACTGATGATTTTATAAAGGTTTTTTTTTCCTCAAAACTTGGATCCTTTTAAGAAAGTTTCGGTTTCGGCCGAAACTCAGACCGTTGCCGAAATTCGGTTTCGGTCGAAAAACCAGTTTCGGTCGGACACTAAATGTATTTATCATAAATAACATATAAAATCTGTTTAGTTTTAACTTAATTTAATTTTAATTTTATTCCAGAAAAAAATGTTTCTTTTCTGTATTATTATTATCATTTGACTTACTTGTTACTCGCTCCTTTTTGCAAGCAGTCTTCGCCTATAAATGTAGTTGCACTTAGCTTTTCCGTATTGCATCATTGTGTTATTTTTATATTTATAATTGGTGTAAACTATGTAGGTGACCAAAAATAAATAAATAAATCATTATGTATTTTTTACTGAAATCAACGAGTATGACGCTTTGGTTGCAAACAGCAACGTGGTAGGTGGGTAGACGAGTAATTGGGATTTTTTGAATGCGGTCTACAGTTCTGAAGATTATTATAATTTTGTCTTTAGTATATATTTTTGACGTGACAACGTCTTATAATTCGATGGAGCCGGCCGCGCTAAAGAACATGACTCCTGCGGCGTTACCTCGCTCTGAGGCGTTCCATCTAGGGCTTGAAGAGCAAGCGAGAGCGCGGAACGAGCGACAAAGAGGCAAAATCGGCCAATACGCTTAAATACAATTATGTCAAAAAATTGACTTAATTGTATTTATGCGTACAAATGAACGTAACTTGATCAATTCCATTGTGATTTCCATTTACCTCCTTCTCTATATCCATACAAAATATCTATCAAACAAATAAAATTAAAATTTTCTTTTGAAAAATGCAACCATTCCATCAGTATTTTCTTATGACGTTGTCACGTTCAACTGTCGTCAGTAAACCGACTTAACAGACAACCGATTTTAATCTATTGCATAGCGGGCTTTGAGCGCGGCGACCGAATCAAGAAATTCCGTAACAAAAAAACCTAACACGGTGTTAGGTTTTTCACTTCGCCTACCATGTAGCGCGGCCGAGCGTTCGCTTAACGTGTATGTATAACATGTATATGGTACGATAGTACGAAAATGAAAATGCTATGCAATAGCTTCACCGCGGCAGTCCCCGAGTGCCGCACGTTGTTTTTGAAGTGAAACTTCTTTATCGGGGTTGGAAAAAAATTTAGTGTAACATTTTTACGTTACCCGCCATCTTTTTCTTATCCCTACCACGCGTGATATTAGATAGATTATTATAAATTAGATTATTAGATAAAGTTTAATAAAAGCCCTTTATTAAACTTTATCTAATTTAACTTTATATAACCAATTTCTGTAAAGTTGCATATAGTAAATTATTTTTTGAAAAATAACGTCATAAAGAAGTTTCACTTCTTACGAGTGTACGCTAGTACACGCACACATTTTTATTATTTTTTAGAAAAGTAGCAAAGGAGCTTGTGATCCTATTTTTTATGAGATTGAAGTAGGAGACAAGCAATCAATCCATAAATGCTAGATGGCTTTTTACCACAAATTTTTCGAATAATATTTACGAATAATAGAACAAGTTTGGTTTGAATTGAAAGGTATTGTTGCCATAATTACTTCTAGCGTGAAGGGTATATAATTTATTAATTTGAATAGGACAAAAAATAAATAATTAAAATTAAATTAATACAATATAAGTTAACAAAATTATATGTATATACAAAATAATAACTTAAATTTAAAAGAAACAAAATTCCCAATTAAAAATAAAAATCTGCATCCAAATTGCGTGAAGCAGTTGCGATTCGGTAGAAGTAATTGCTGGCACATTTAAATGAAGCAACACTCTCAGAAGGAGTAACAACAATGCAATCACGATTGACTTTATAGGGAATAGTGTAACACTAGCGGATCCCGGCAAATTTCGTTCCGTCTAAAAGTCACAGTGTTATGAGACACTAGCGGACCCCAACTTCGTTCCGTCTAAAAGTAAAAAATCTAAAATTATCAGTGTTTCTCCACTATATTAAACATGTATTATACATAAAATTCATAAAAACCTTCCTTTTAAATCGCTCTATTTAAAAAACTGCTAAAATCCGTAGCGTAGTTTTAAAGTACTCAGCATACATAGGGACAGTAAGCGGGAAGCGATTTTGTTTTATGCTATGTAGTGATTGCTTTCACCAATTCGCACTTGGCCTGCGCGGTGGACTATGGCCTAAACTCTCTCATTCTGAGAGAAGACCCGTGCCCAGCATTGGGACAAGAATGGGTTAACGAGAGAGTGATTGCTTAAAGCCTATGAGCGGCAATGCCCACTTACCATCAGGTGGACTGCATGCTCATTCGCCACTCAATCTTAGAAAATTCTAAGCCGAATACCGACACCAAGAGCAGGTGAGTGGCCTTGCCCCACATTATATTGGTTCGTTCACACCCCAGTTACGCTGTAGGAAACGGGAGGAAACATATTCTGTTGCTCTCAAAATAACTGACAGTTGAAACTCATGTATCCATGTATCCATCATTTCTGCTGTGATTAACTAGTGGGTTCTTACAAACTAAAAACAAGGCTTTGGGTTGAAATCGTAGACTATCTCTGATTTTAAAGGGTTCCGTATCCAATCGGTAAAAACAGAACCCTATTACTAAGCCTTACTGTCCGTGTGTCTGTCTGTCAGTCTGTCACCAGGTTGTATCTCATGAACCGTGTCAGCGAGACAAAGGATGTATTTCTAATGCCACTATAACAGCAAATACTAATAACAATAAAAGTTCAAATGGGGCTCCCATATAATAAACATGTTTCTGTCTTATTTTACAGAGAACCCGAGTGGGCAAGTTCAACTCGCACTTAGCCGGTTTTATTTAAACGAGTCACCCGGCGCAACGGTCGAAATTCGACCGTAATTTAAATTAAAAAATTAAACGTCATATTGTCCAAAGTAACACCAATATTTTCTAATTTAATTAAACTAGTCACCCATCGCAACGGTCGAAATTCGACCGTCATTCAAGTCAAAAACTAAACTTGACATTGTCCAAAGTAGCATGAATATTTCTCAAATTCAATAAAATTTTATTAATGTTCAAGTTATTCCAAATGCACCCGAAAGGTAAAAAGGGGTTTAATTGACTAAGCTGCATGTAAAGCTAAAAATTTTGAATGACATCTGACATTTTTGACGTTCTGTATTTTCATAGTATGACATTGAATGTTCTATTTCGTTTATTATTTATTGTTTGTGTCAAATGCAAGGTAGTGTGTGTAATGTGTTTTTAGTTGATTTTATGTATGTTTATGCAGTATTTGGAAAAAAATATTAGCATTGCGCAATCCTTCTCTACATCAACCATGACCGTGCGTAATTTCATACTCCTCCGTCTGCGGCAAGTATGTTAAAAACGGAACCCAAATTTTCGTATTAATATACCTATAGATTAGCTAGCATGTAGTACCTCATGGTAAATAAATAATCATTGGCGTCCATAGACACCTGTCATTAACTGCATATAGAACAAGGGATCTATATTTTTATGAAATAAAGTATCAAATTACCTATAACATTATTTCTAGCACAGAGCAGTTCTTGCGTTTCGGGCAACGACAACACAGCCTAATAGACACCGCATCTAAGGCGAACACTTTCGGGCAACACATCTGTGTTTTAGCACTGATATAATAAACCGAACGCGAACTACACTTCAGTAAGGGCCACTTATGTGACCTGTTTACGCCGCATTACGAGACTATAGACAGCGCGAAATAAACATGATGTGGAAAATTAAGCAAAACATCTAATTTCAAAAAAGACGGCATTACATTTCACAGGTAAACTGTTTTCACGATTATACTTCCCCGCCCTGCATACCTCAGTGCTTTGACTGAAATGTTTCTTAGTAGAAATGAAGACATGAGGTGTCTATTAGGCTGTGTTGTCGTTGGTTTCGGGGAAGGGTGTGGTTGCCGGCACACTTTTATATACACGCTTTCTACACTCATAACCCCACAGAAGGATTTTCTGCTGTGTCATGGATACCATGGACACACAAGACAAATTCACAAACACCCAGACACAGAATGAATCTAAACTCATCATTCAGATACCTGTGTGGCCGGGAATCGAACCCAGGACTCCGCGTCAGACCGGTATGGTAACCGCTCCGCCACGCGGCTCGTCTCAATAACCTTTTTAAATAAGGACGGTCATAGACCCTTTGACATTCTGAGGTCTTGGTAATGAGAGAAATCTTCAGCTTTTCATCTCGAATCCAAAACAACGTATTTGTGCCCAATTATTTGATGTAGCGTGAAAATTTTCTTTTTAAGCACCTTAGTATTGTGCCAACAGTTAAAATGAGTAAATTGACTTTGTTCTACGAAGATATAATATTTAATATAAGTTATAATTAGAAATCGGATTATATGCACTATTAAAATGCCAAAATATGCATGCAAGAATGTTGAAATATGCACCAAAATGGTTGAATATGCACAAAATATACACTACTAGCAGTTCCCGCAGTTTCACTCGCGTTTAAATATATATATCTATATATAGCCTAAAGCCTTCCTCGATAAATGGTCTATTCAACATAAAAAGAACTTTTCAATTCGAACCAGTAGTTCCTGAGATTAGCGCGTTTATTTATTTATCTCACTTTTGGTCGTCAACGACATAAAAAATATTAAACATAACATTAAAAATATTTTTTTTTCAAAATTGCGGAAAGACAAGGTCAATGTCAGTGTTGCTAGCCTATAAATATCGCCGATACTTCGGGTAACTCGATTTATAATCTTACCCGATTGTTTATAAGATGAAGGTTGAGTAAAGTCGAATCTAATAATATTTGGGTTACTCTGTTACATGTATGGAGTTATGGTTTTTTACAATTTATAAATAGCAAACGAGTGTGCAGTCTATCTGATGGTTAGTGGTCACTGCCGTCGACGGACATCTGTCAGAAACTTTATATACAGGGGTGCTATTCAAATTCGCTCACATATGCATTGTTACTCCCGAGGACTGAGATGCTGGGCCGTCTACACTACAGAGTATAAAACAAAGTCGCTACGTGCTGTCTGTCCCTATGTATGTTTAGATCTTCAAAAGTACGCTACGGATTTCAATGCAGTTTTTTTAATAGATAGACTGATTCAAGAGGAAAGTTTATATGTAACATACATGCATAATATAGTGGGGGACTCTGATTATTTTAGGATTTTGACTTTTAGGCGGAACGAAGTTCGCCGGGTCAACTAGTTTACTATAAGTGGCCGGCACGTAAGGGTTATGACCATAATAAAGCGATATCGTTTGTTATTTAAGCCGAACTCTTAGAATTGAAAAACGAGGAGCTTTTTTACGAGGTGCCTCCATTCCTCCAAAAGAACTTATAGAATAGATAGATTTTTGAATGTATTTGCATGAATTAAACTGTTTTATTTAAATATTGAAACAATGGAAATGGTCTTTCGATGGAAGGGTGTGGTTGCCGGCACACTGTTATATGAGGCGACCATCATAGTCCTCGGGAGTAGCGACGCATCTGTGATTGACTTCTGATAGAACCCATTTTCTGTATGAAGTTGATTACAGATGACGCAGGGCGGACAAATACACAAGCACCCCGAACCTAAAAATAATATAAATTCGTCATTTAGATGTCTACCCGGGAATCAAACCCACTGCATCAGACATATGGTAATGAACTGTGAACTACTGTCTAATGACTAGGTAGATTCGAAGTCATTATTGACAAATGCACTGGGTAATGTGACCATACGTTCTGTTTTGAACGAGATAGTCATGTCCGGTTCTTTGTCCCCTGCGCAAAAAATCTTTGAGGGTGCGTCGGTGCACACGGTCGTTGGTTTTCGAGTCAAACAGCTTTATCAGCGAGTCAATTTGAGTGTTCAAGAATTTTTTTTAGGACCGAAGTAGCAAACGAGCATACAATCCACATGATGGTAAGTGGCCACTGCCACCCATGGACATCTGTAATCAACTACATATAGAACATGGGCTTCATCTGAAGTCAATCACATATTTGCTACTCCCTTTGCTTTGCTACTCCCGAGGACTATGATGGTCGCCTCATATAAAAGTGTGCCGGCAACCACATTTCTATCGAAACAAGAAATGCTTCACGCTAGAAATAGGTTTGGTACTTCCCCGATCGAACTACACTGGTTTTACCACCTTGAAATGTCGATGTCCCGTTTTGAGCCAAACACTAAATGGTCACACTAACTAAGAGGCCTCTTATGACGTCAATGTGGCCATGAAGTACCAATTTCCTTATGCCAAGAAAAACGTTAGTATGCTCAAGTTGAATACCAAAGTAACATATCGTATATAATAAGGACATAAAACAAAAATTGAATAAGTACCACAAACAACAAATCGTATTATAAGAATATAAGGACTAAATTGACATTTTTAAAAACAAAATTGAACCTAATGCTGTTAGAATTTTAAAAAACAAAATTGTGTTTGCAATTTGTGAGTTAAGACGCGGTTAATAAAGTCGTTTGTTGTTTTGTCTTTTGAGCGCGTCTTCTCGTTCTCATTGCGATTTGTTAAAGTTAATGTTTTTGTTAGTGTTATTGTGTTAATGTTTTTGAAGTGCCATTCACAGCTACAAAGAAAACCGGCTTATGTAAGTATTGCTATATAATGTGTAGTTGTAAGCAAAAGTTTTTATAACTTTATTTAATGCATCCATCCATCAGCCCTTTGAAATCCCCTGCTGGACATAGGCCTCCCCTAAATGACGCCACTCCAACCGGTCCTGTGCTCTCTGAATCCAACGGTTTCCCGCTGTCTTCTTTAGGGCATCGGTCCACCTAATGGGGAGGCGACCTGTGCTCGTTTTGCCTAAACGTGGTCGTCACTCGAGGACCTTCCTTCCCGATCGGTTATCGGTCCTACTAGCAATAACCGATGGGGTAGGCAAGAGGATATTTAATGCATATTCATCATCTTTATATACGAACAGCTTCAAGACCTACTTTATCCGATTAAAGTTTAATTATCGTAGTAGTCACAGCCACCCATGGCTGCTAGCAATTTCATATAGAACGAGGGTTCTATCTGAAGTCTGAATATAGTCCCTTCATATAAATGTAAACCGGCAAGGTGGCGCTGGTACCTTCCCGGTCGAACTACACTGTTTCTACCACCCAGATTAGGATCCTGGACACCTAGCTCACCTAAAAAAAAAAAAGACAAACCCGCTGAGTTTCTTGCCGGATCTTCTCAGTTGAGGTCGTATTCCGATCCGGTGGTAGTGTAAGAAAAAAAATGTAACTGACAATTTGTAAGTGCCCCCGTAGGCCTATACAAAATAAAGACATTTCATTTCATTTCATTTATGATTACCTTACGCTAAGTGGGGTAAGGCGGGATACAGTCTAAAATTAAGAAACTCCGAAAGTCGTCGACAAAAAAGGAAAATAGGTGGTTAGGAACATTTTTTTTCATCATATCATTAAAGTGTTTTCAAAGTGCACAATGTCTACGAATAGAACAGTTACATGAGTCACCTCAGAGAGCAGACGGTGCGGTGGAAAACATTGAGAAGAAATAAATAAACCACATGACGTAGGCTAGGGAGAGTAGCAACTCACACTACACGATAGAGTCAATAGAATGTGTCATCCTTTGAAGTACCTTTGCATGTAAACAAAATGTATTTAACATTATTAAGCTATTGCACAGTTTTTATCACGTGATTTGAGCGCGGCGACCGAATCAAGAAATTCCGTAACGAAAAAACCTAACACTCCACCTACCATGTAGCGCGACCGAGCGTTCTCTTAACGTGTATGCACATATAAGCTACGACAGTACGAAACTCGCACGGATAGAGAGGAGCTGCTTGGAAATCGGACGAATATATAAGCTGCTGTTTGTAGGAAAGTATATAGTATCAAATAAAAAAATACTGACGAATACACAAACAGCCAGACCCAGAACATTAATCTAAACTCATCATTCAGATATCTGTCTGGCCGGGAATCGAACCCGGAACCCATTGCGCGTCAGACCGGTATGATAGCCGCTCTGCCACGTCGACAATAATAATTTAGTTTAGTTGAATCTTGAATCGAAGTTACTACAATTTAAAGTTGTTAACTTTTTTCAGATGAAACAAGGCACAGCGCATAAATAAACGCGAAGTAATCTAGACCATTTCCTGAAATACAATGATTTATGAGACAAATAGACTGAGATCGAAATAGACACGAGAAACCAGGTCATTGACTTACAGGTGTCCCAGATGAAATGGGGGTACGTGGCAAATTAGAATTGACTGTCTGGGACCATTCATCAATTTGTTTTATTTTTTATAATAAGTAGTTACCCGTCACAAAGGTTTTTTATAAGATCTTTTTTTTTTGTTTTCGATGGGGAAACCTTCAAAAGGTACCCGACGCCGTGGACCGGAGTTCCGGGACCAGAATAGGACTACGGCACCCTCTGCCTGTCGTAAGAGGCGACTAAATGAGGCTTCCGGGGTTGCTGGCGGGAAGAGTGGGAGCTCGAACCGTCCGGTCAAGCGACCCCGGGAAGGACGGCGGCATGTGTGGTTGCATGCTGCCGTAAAAACCAGAAGGTGCGGTGAGCAGTTCACGCCCACCAGGGAAGAGCCCGATGGGGCGCACACTGAGGACACCGGCGGCGGTCAATTGGAGTTCCCGGAGTCCTATTCGCAGCGTCGAGGTTGGCCACCGGGGGGTTTTAGTGCCGTAAGAATCCCACATAACCCGCGTCGCTCCCACGACGTCGGGTACTTTTGGAAAGTTTCCCCCTCGAAAAGAAAAAAAAGGAACCATTCATCAATTTGTTTTATTTTTTTAAAAGAACTAATCACCCATCGCAAACGAAATTTACGAACGAAGTATAACTCAAACACTAAACTTAATATTGGCGAAAGTAGCACGAATAGTCCTCAAATTTGAGTAAATTGTATTTATTTTTGAGGTATTTAACACTCGTTAAAGGGAAAAAGAGGTTAAATTAACTAAGCTACATTTAAAAGCGGTCAGATAAAAAAAGCTTAAAAAACATTCCCCTACTTCTGATGGGTACAAAGTTCGAATCCGTGAACAAAGACGCAATGACTCGTGTTTACAAATAAATTATATCTTAAGCCGGAATCTTTGGACAACATTGAAATGGTTCCAAAAGTCAACATCCTTCAAAATGAATGTGGGATGGTCGTTCCCTTCCTTTGTGACCCATTGGGAACGAATTACAATTACTAGCCACCCGTCGCAATGGTCGAAATTCGACCGTACTTTAAATTAAATAAAAATGTGTGCGTGTACTAGCGTACACTCGTAAGAAGTGAAACTTCTTTATGACGTTATTTTTCAAAAAATAATTTACTAAATGCAACTTTACTGAAATTGGTTAAATAAAGTTAAATTAGATAAAGTTTAATAAAAGGCTTTTAATAAACTTTATCTAATAATCTAATCTATAATAATCTATCAAATATCACGCGTGGTAGGGATAAGAAAAAGATGGCGCGTGCCGGAAAAAAAAAATGGCGCGTAACAGAAAAAGATGGCGCGTAACAGAAAAAGATGGCGCGTAACGAAAAAATGTTACACTAAATTTTTTTCCAACCCCGATAAAGAAGTTTCACTTCAATAAATTCGACATTCACAAAAGTGCAAGTATGTTTCAATGATACACCGATGCGTTCTCATCTATTTTGGACTGTGTTAGTGGACTAATAAACCAAAAACATCTGCTCGTTCGCAGTTTTATTGTTTCATCATTGTTTACTGTGCCCACAGCTGGGCAAGTGACGGTTTTAGGTCATAATTCAGTTTGAGTGTTCGTTTTGTTAGAGTCCAAATATTTTTCTTCTTCTATTTTCTATATATAAGATTATATCTTAGGGTTTTGGAAAATAAACAAATGTGTTGCTTTTGAAAATAAGAAACGACATTTCAAGTTTATTATTCCACCAAATCTATCTTTCTTCACAAAATATATTCTGAACTTTAAATTAAAAAAAAGAACTGAATAATTAAAGAAAACCTATTTTCTTTATATATATACTCGTAATAAATCTGTAGAGAGCTCAATTATGTACTTGAAATATATTTCCAAAATAAAAATAACTATTAGGGGGTGATAAGGGATCGATACTGATGCCAAAAATGCAACCAGTAAAATTTTTGTCTGTCTGTCTGTCTGTCTGTATAACCGTTATAGAAACAAAAACTATTAGACGGATTTTAACGAAACTTGGTACGATTATTATTCAAACTCCTGAGCTGGTTATAGTATACTTTTCATCACGTTAAAATCAATAGGAGCAGAGCAGTAAAGGGAAATGTTGGGAAAACGGGAGAAGTTACTCCATTTTTTAAGCTTCCGTCGCGTGTGCGATCTTAATAGTTAAAGCTACACAGAAATCATGTATGGCGGAAATATGCTCCTTAAAATTATATAAAAATATCCCACGAGACCGTATGTCTATCTTTTACGGTTGACTCACAACAACACGTATAACTCCCGATAGCTCAGCAGTTCGAAGCTTTCTGATTATATTTGTCTACTCTTACGTTTATGACACTCTCAGTCGTCCCTAATTAAAAAAGGTAACATTATTTAGACGAATTTCGCCTGTTCAATTAGTTGTCAAATAAACGTATTTAAATGAAAGTAGTAGTAGTAATTAAATCGTGATGTTTATAAGCTTAATAATAATATCGTCAACCCATTATTGTCCCACTGCTGGGCATGGGTCTTCTCTCGGAATGAGAGAGATTTAGGCCAGCGTCCAACGCGCTGGCCAAGTGTATGGCCAGTTTGTAGACTTAGGAACCCACCTTTTTAAAGGTGGTAGAACGAGTGTAGTTCAACCGGGGAGGTACCACCGCCACACCTATTTCTAGCGTGAAGCATTCCTTGCGTTTCTATGGAAGGGTGTGGTTGCCGGCACACTGTCACATGAGGCGACCATCATAGTCCTCGGGAGTAGCAACGCATCTGTGATTGACTTCATATAAAACCTCTGTCCTATATGAAGTTGCTTACAAATGGTCAATGGCGGCAGTGACAACTTACCATCAGGTGGACTATATGCTCGTTTGCTACTTCATTATTATATAAAAGGAACATTTTTTAAAGAACTCTCAGGTGTGTAGGTTTCCTCACATTTTCCTTCACCGTAAAGCAGTGATAATCAATTTCTAATAAACACGTTATATAAGAAAAATTAATGGTATATATTAGTCTGGGATTTGAACCTCGAACCTCTCCATTGAGAGAGTAAGTTTTAACCATTAGGCTATCACTGCTCTCTCTGCATCAATAGTTTATAAAAATTAGTTTTTTTTATTCTGTGCTAATCGGATTTATTACTTTAAAAACAGATTCAATACGTAGTATAAAACAAAGCTGCTTCCCGCTGTCTGTCCCTATGTATGCTTAGATCTTTAAAACTACGCTACGGATTTTAATGCAGTTTTTAATAGATAGAGTGATTCAATATAATACAGTTTGAAGGTGGTAGAACCAATGTAGTTCGATAACAACTAACATTTTAATCTGTTTTGACAACCGCGTGGCAGAGCGGTTACCGTACCGGTCTGACACAATGGGTCCTTAGTTCGATTCCCGGGCAGACAGGTGTTCTGATGGGTGTTTGTGTTTTCGTCTTGTGTGTGTCCATGGTACCCACGACACAGGAGAAAATCCTAGTGTGGGGCTATGAGTGTAGAAAGCGTGTGTGTGTGTATTTGGATTATGATCTATGCGTGCGTAGTCGCGGGCAATAACTAGTTTATATGTATTACAGGGTTACAAATTTTTATACGTTTACTAGTTTACAACTATAACAAATTGGAAATAATTAAATTATATTATTATGACCAACAAACATCGATTTGCGTGTAAATTAAAGTCATAACAAATTTACGATTCGTAGTAAAATTATAAGAAAGCTGTAAAATAAATTCCTTGAATACTATTGACTTTCCTTATCGACTTGGCAAAAACACCTTTTCAATGCAATAAAATTCTTTTTGTTTTCTGAGAAGGTAGTTGTTTTTGACATTAAATGTTAATGTATTTACGCTGTTTTTTCAAAAAATATCTATTTATCCCAATCCCTCGTTGATTCTGGAGACACCAAACTTTCCTGGTCTTCGCAGGATTGTTATAGTACGTTGACCTTTTTTTTTTGTTTTCGAAACAAAAGGGGGAAACTTTCAAAAAATACCCGACGTCGTGGGAGCGACGCGGGTTATGTGGGATTCTTACCGCACTAAAACCCCCCCGGTGGCCGACCTCGACTCTGCGAAGAGGACTCCGGGAACTCCAGTTGACCGCCGCCGGTGTCCTCAGCGTGTGCCCCATCGGGCTCTTCCCTGGTGGGCGTGAACTGTCACCGCACCTACTGGTTTTTACGGCAGCATGCAACCACACATGCCGCCGTCCTTCCCGGGGTCGCTTGGCCGGACGGTTCGAGCTCCCACTCTTCCCGCCCGGAACCCGCAACCCCGGAAGCCTCTTTTAGTCGCCTCTTACGACAGGCAGAGCGTACCGTAGTCCTATTCTGGTCCCGGAACTACAGGGACATAGTACGTTGACCTGTCCTTTGAGTTCAATGCCCTTCGGGGGGGTAGAAATGTATTAATTCTAATAATCAACTTTAACAATA
Source organism: Spicauda simplicius (assembly GCA_949699795.1). Taxonomy (NCBI): domain Eukaryota; kingdom Metazoa; phylum Arthropoda; class Insecta; order Lepidoptera; family Hesperiidae; genus Spicauda; species Spicauda simplicius. The sequence goes on from OX453084.1 coordinate 830,219, forward strand.
CAACGTAGGAACAATAATGTACGATGAAGATCGTTCGTTATTGTTATTTACATTCAATATTTATAGTATGTACTTTTTCCTTGTATTTTAAAATATCTTATATTCCCCTAGTTGTAAGTAAAATTTGATATAAGTGTATGTTATTTATTTATATTTTATGTGTTAATTAATGTTAATAGCATGTAGTACTGTTAATAGTTGGAATAAACTTTTCTTTCTTTCTTTCTTTCTAATTCCGCGATAATACTAGTCTAAAATCGGTTTTCTATAAGTTTTAAGTAACAAACGGGTATGTAGTCTACCTCGTGGTAAGAGGGCACTGTGGTTGTTATCATATTTGTTATTTTGCAATTGGTAGAACCAGCGTAGTTCGACCGCGGAAGTACCACCGCCACACCTATTTCTAGCGTAAAGCATTTCTGGTGTTTCGGTTGAAGGGTGTGGTTGTATGTGTGGGTGTGGATTTCCAAAGGAACGCAGCTTGATGACAAATATCCGTACAGCATTAGCCTTACTATCAGTACTACTATTTCATTGATATCTCATCAAACCCGTCACCTTCGCATTCAATTGGAAACGCCGCCAAATTTCGTAATTGGTAACAGACGCCTGGCAACACGGTGCTTATCATTATTGACGTGCTGGTGACAAGATTTTTGTTCAAGCTACAAATAAATAATAACGCAGTACACTACTCAGAGTCCACCAATTCGCACTTGGCCAGCGCGGTGGACTATGGCCTAAAACTCTCTCATTCCGAGAGAAGACCCGTGCCCAGCAGTGGGACAATAATGGGTAGACGAATGAAAATCTGCTGTTTGCTGGTTAGAAGTGTCGTGAAGAAGTCAGTCAGTCAAAAATGGCACCTGTGGTTGACTTCATCCTAAGTACAAACCAAACTTCCTAAAATAATTTTAATATTTTAAAGTAAAAACTAAAGTAAGCATATGTGGAAATCTAGTACTCATTTATGCCAGAACATCTAAAGGGATCTGAAAAGGGGAACTGAAATTTGGCACTGAAAAAGATTCAAGAATTTTCAGATTTATACACTTATACACAAAGGCTATTTTTTATCTCAGAAAAGTATACGGTTTCAGTGTTAGGTTTATTTTGTTTTTCATATGGATTCAAATTCACTCTTATTTTCAAATTCTCTTATAAAGTTGCAACGCACGTTAGCATTTTAAGCAAGGTTTAGAACTATTTAACAAAGTTCGACATTGTAATGTAAATATGGATTCAAACTCACTCTTATTTTCAAATTCTCTTATAAAATTACAATGCTTTACGTTTATTTATTTATTTTAAGACACACTAACAGTAACACATACATGACATTAATATAAACTTATTATATATCAATTTTCTGGTATGTTTACCAATTAGAGGCGTGTACAACACTTGTCATTAGACGTATAATTGTAAAGAAAAAAAAGAACTATATCAATATTCTATTAATAAATCTAATTACAAACTAAGGCTACTAATGTGGTTACGTTAACATTTCAGACAAGGTTTACGACTGTATAACAAAGTTCGACATTGTAATGTAACTCATCACAATGTCGAACTTTGTTAAAATAATATTTGTCAATAAAATTTTTAGAACTGTCCGGTATCAAACTAATTTATCGTCTCAGCACACGTCAAACAAACTCCGTCATAGTAATCGGTGCTCAATGGGGCAATGGCCAGATATTTACCACTGCCAATTATAATTAGGCCGATTTCTTTTGGGAAAGTGTGTTTATGTCAAAGGGACAACGTACTATAATTGTACTTGTAAATTGTATGGTATTTTCGGTAACATTTTTTTCTGATTGATTGATTCGTGATTCAGAACATGCAAATGAATTTTACTAACGCCATCTATTAACAACCTCTGGAACTGGTCAATATGTACCAACTAACAAAACGTCGATATTTTCATGGAAATGAGAGAGCGCGGTAAAAAGTAGCCTACGTCACTCTCCGCCCTCCTAACTATCTCCAAGCATATAAACCATATCATATAAGAGCTATGTGGCGACGTGAAAGAGGAACAAACAAACACACTTTTACATTTATAATATTAGTATGGATAAGTTACACAGCCATACAAAAGGTTTTTGCGAGAAAGAGTAACAAACAAAAATACATCCTCGCCATTCGTATATAAGATTTATCAACTAATATTTCTAGGACTGTCCGTGATTAAATTACCTTACGTCTCAGCACACGTTAAACCAACTCTAGTAATCGGTGCTCAATGGGGCAATGGCCAGATATTTACCACTGCCAATTATAATTAGGCCGATTTCTTTTAGGAAAGTTTGTTTATGTCAAAGGGACAATGTACTATAATTTGTACTAGTTTAAGTATTGTTTTAGTGAGAATTTTATTGTTATCCAAAACAATACTAGGGAATAAATGTATGGTATATCCAGTCATATTTTTATCATTCTCATCAACCCATTATTGTCCCACTGCTTAGCACGGGTCTTCTCTCAGAATGAGAGAGTTTAGGCCATAGTCCACTGCGCTGGCCAAGTGCGAATTTATGGACATTTTTTTTTATCATTATTATTCTTTTATTATTAACAAAATATGACATTGAATCGGAGGGTCGGCCACTAAGCTTATTTACTATTTTAAGTATCTTAAAATATAACCTACTGTACAAAGGTCAACTAAATAAATATAAATAATAATATAAATTACTTTAATAACAAAAACCAAAAATACTTGTAGCAGTTGAAAAATATGTTACATGACGTTAAAATTCAAATTGTTATACTTATGATTAAGTTCATTGATTTTAATGAATTCTCAAATTAAAATTAGTGATTTTACTTCCTTATAGAAACTTATAGAAGATTATAGATTTTCTTCAATTATATATTCTTAGATATACTAATTTATTAATTTACTAGTTGACCCGGCGAACGTCGTTTGGCCTAAAAGTCAAAAATCTAAAATTATCAGTGTTTCTCTACTATATTATACATAAAAACCTTCCTCTTGAATCACTCTATTACCAAAAAATACTGCAATTAACTGCATAGCGTAGCGTAGTTTTGAAGATCTAAGCATACTTATGAACAGACAGCCAGAAGCGACTTTGTTTAATACTATGTAGTGATTTTACCCTTAGTATGACTCTGTTACGTTAATTGTTTACGTCTCTACCCATACAAGCGATGTACATTGTACGTTCCAGTTTTCAGTACTTTGCAAAGATTGACGAATACGTAAACATTAATCGTTTGTATCATACTAATATCATACTTCATACTATTATAAAGGCGAAAGTTTGTGAGTGTGTATGTTTGTTACTTCTTCACGTCTAAACGGCTGGAGCGATTTTCATAAAATTTGGTAGGGAGGTAGCTGACATTCGGGATTAACATGTAGGGTACTTTTTATTGTGGGAAAATATCTTATTCCCACGGGACAATCGATTCATCGATTTTTTTAACGCGGGCGAAGCCATCGGGTTCAAATTCAAATTTCAAATTCAAATTTACTTTATTTGCCAGAACATAGTTAGTACATAGGTCTTAAATTTAACATTATATGTTCATATGTTCTACCTAATAAGGTGTGCAAATTACAACTATATTAAATAACTAGCTGTAACCGCGGCTTCGCCCGCGTGAAAATGAGTGTATCGCAAAGTTATTCCCGCACAAATCTCGACTCCATTGAAATTCTATGATAAAAATAGTCTTTTTGTTGTTCCACAACCTTTTCTATAGTGAAAGTCCGATCCAAATGAGTTTAGCCGCTCAGGTTATTACCCGGACAAACAAAGAGTAAAGAAACGAATTTAAAATAGATGTATTTGTGGATAAGATCATAATTGTTATGTGAAAATATTTTTAAAATTAGACGAATTAGAATTAGAATTTTAAAATTAGACGATTGTAAACCGCCTTTCTTTGAACTAATTAACAATCTTAGTGGTCACCCAATATCAAGAAGCAACCTGTAAAATAAATTCTCCTCCACATTTAAACCTAAACGCATCGATTACAAAGATTGATTTTAACTTTTCCGATTTGGAAAACACTATTTTATCGGACTTAAATTTCTGAGTAAGATTAAAGGTGAACAAAATGCAACCACCACAAAAAATAGATTTTAATTTTATTTGTTTTAAATATTATTATTATTGTGAGATAATAATTAGGGATTATTTATATTTATAAGGATGGTTTAAATAAAATCATACTTTGTAAAATAGGGCAATAGAAACAAATGCTACCGTAATATTATTAATAAATTAACATGGCAAAACCATGCTCTTTCACCTCGCCAGCCTGGCCTCATTTGAAGTGCAACGTTTGTACTGGTCTAGTACAAAAAGAGGCTACTCTTACAAACTCATTTTACATTCGTGTCCTGTTCAACACTGGACACTATCAAGTGGTCAGATAACTCTAAAAATTCACGCTCTTCCGCGGTCGGCTTGTATTAGCATGCGCGAGCTAGACGGTTACCTACCCCTGCCGAGAGGCAAATCGCGATCTTTTTAATTTTAAATCTCTAATATCTTTAAAAGTATTTATTTGCTGCATATAGTGTAAAAGCTAACGAATGCATTTATTTATATAAGGATTAATACCGAACAGAAGAGAACACACTCGAAAATAACGTAATATTTTTAGTTGAAATATGGAACATAAAAATAATTATTGTGACTTAACCATAACTTATAGAGATATGCTATCGCGGATTTATTTTATATTTAATGTTGCAATCCAGTGTTTCGTGGCCCTTAACGGAATAATTAGTAATTCAACATCAACATTTAATTTATCGATATTACTTCGTAGTTGTATTGTAGATAACGCCATCTATCAAATGTTCATTCAACGTAATTCAACAGAACAGTGATAGATAGCGTAAGTATACCTAATATTTAACTCATCGGGAATTCCTCGTAATTACAATCGTATCTTTCGCATTATAAATACGTTTTCATTTAAATCAAATTTATATCACATCTATTTGAATGATAATTTAATTGTTACCAATTAATATGTATTATTTCTGAACGAACTCACGATGACGTCCAGGCGAAATGGCCAATATGGTGATTGTCATTTGCATTGGAATTAAACAAAATTCGCGACATACCGAGTTTTATGGATACATGTTGTCGACTCAAAATCAATATTTTTTAATGTTTTATTATACACATAAGTTTTTAATCAAATCTATGATACCCCTTGACGGAATTATTAGTACACCTCTTACCACTACCATACAAAACTTTATGCTCGATTTTAACATTTCCAACCCCTTTTTTGAAATAAAAAGTAGCCTATAATGGATCCCAAGTTCACCACTATCTGTGTACACAATTTCATAAAAATCGGTGCAGTAGTTTAGGCGTGAAACAGCAACAGACAGACAGACAGACAGAGTTACTTTCGCATTTATAATATTAGTAGGGATTTGATAATAGATTTACAATAACAATGTCACATAAACACACATAATTACATTAATAAATGTCAATGTCAAATAGTATAAGTACTTCATTATTTCTATTATTCTTTGTCAATATTCAAAATTAAAATAAAAGGAAACTTAGTCAAATTCACTATTAAAATAATCACTTAGGCTATAGAAATTCCAATTGATGAGCCAAACTTGTAATTTTCTTTTAAATGTATTATATGGTAATTCTTTAAAAATGTTTGGCAATTTATTATAAATTTGAGCTAGTAAACTCATACTAAAGGCACAGGTCAACAAACAAAGATATACGTCATACGTTGTCAAATTATTATAATTAATGTCGTTACTATTAATTTCGACGTTACAGTGGCACGTGAATTCGCTTGGCGTGCTCGCGGACGGAGACATGCCAAAAATCGTACGTTATCATAAACATGGCGCTTTGTTGTTGTGACTTTTTGATTTGTTTATATCCTATAAATTGAGGGACAGACATTGGAACACCTTAGGAACAACGCACCCAGTGCCAGATTAAGCCAGCGCGGGGCCTGTAGCAAATTCTGACAGGAGGCCCATAGTTTGCCTTAAGTAAGGGTATTAAATAAAACAAAACTGTTACAAGTAATATTTTCTGGATTTAATTTGGGAAAATTTGAAGATGACACTTTCTATATCTACTTCTTTCAGTTTAAGATTTTCAGAATAGCAAAGACAGTGAAATATAAATTGTAGGTGTTAGGCCGCGGGGCCCCTCTAGCCGCGGGGCCAATCTAGTCGCGGGGCCCGTAGCATTTGCTAATCCGGCACTGAACGCACCTGTGAATGATTTCTGATAGAATCCTTGTTCTTCATGAAGATGCTTACAGATGTCTATGGGTGGTAATGACAATGCATCTAAAGTAAGTTAGAATCCCTGAACGATAGGTGAACCACAGAAAAGGAACCATTTTCTCCTTATAACTTAAAAAAAGATTTGATTTTCGACAGTCATTGTCGCTTTTCTATGAAACATGTGAATTTTTTAGATTCAATTTAAGCCAATTATAATTTGGAAACTTTCAGTATCAAAAATTGAGTTTTTTCTATTGTTGTTTTCTTTTGTTTTGTTAGGTACAATAAAGCGTAATATTATTATTATTATAAATGCCAAGAAAGAGTGTATTTAGCCGTTCTGTGCATTTTATTTATTTTTTGACCTTTAATACATTTCTTTCTTTAGGAAGCGTTCCATTGAAACGGTTCTAAATTACACAAGCATTCAAGCATTCGATATCTATCCGAAACCATTTTTTTTGTTTTTTTTTTCGGGTCGGAAAATAGCCCTTATCAACCCTTTTCTGAAGTCAGTCACAGATGCCTTGCTACGCCCAAGGACTAACATGGTCGTCTCAAACGAAAGTGAGGTGGTAGCCACAATTAATTAAAGGCAACAACTGCTTTACACTAGAAATAGGCGTGGCAATGGTATCCCCCGTATGAAAAGACCTAAGAAAAGATTTGAAACAGTTTTTAAAATGTATTTTTATTGTTGAAACAACTGAATAAACCTTATAATTAATGACATTATTTTACTTATAATAAATACAGATATTACGTGAGTACATATCAATACAAAGTACATTTTAATCAAGCCACGAAAACAATCTAACAATAACAATTTAAAACTATCCGCGCAGATCACTCGTCGAGTTTTCCTCAAATATTACAAAACACGGCGTCCATCTTTATTTACACATTTCCCGCGCTTATAATTAGGCAGCAGTTCGCGATGTTGCGTAGGCGCGGCCGCGTTGTACCAAATACCTGTTATCGGTACTAAACATTAAATATCGATACTAAATACCTGTTATTATTGCTAAAATACGTCATAAAGCTATTTTTTGTCTAGTGATCCGTTGTACCTAGTATTTTTATGGTGTAACCGAGTAAAAATGCGTAATAAGTAGAAATTTGTTATAATAGTGTTTGATTTTGGATATGTTAATGTATTCTGCACACGTCGGTGTTTACTTTGTATGTTTGTGAGTGAGTTTTGATGTTCAAAATAAATGGATTGGATGCACTTTTGGAGAAAAGTAAATAGGTATTATGTTATTTTAACTTAAAGCTGTAATAATTTAATGTTTCTCGATTAAATGTGTTTTTATACGAATACGTCAGATGGTAATTGCTGTAAGTCTTTGTTGAGGACAAATTTTTTATCACGATATTTTTTCTGCTTCTATTTTTAGTCATTAATGCTTTATTTTAGGACACTCACGCGCGGTATTATAGCTATATTTCGACAATGGATCTATGATGGAACACTTCTATTATTATTGGATTAAGCACTCAACAACTTTATAGGAGAAGAGTCAATCTCAGATACATTGCTATTCCCGAGGGCTAAGATAATCGCATTTTTTTATCTGGTTGAAGTAGCAAACGAACATGTAGCCCAGCTGATGGTCAGTGACCACCCATGGACATTTGTAAGCAACTTCAAATGGAACATGACATAATGAAACGTGAAGCATTTCTTGCGTTTCGATATTTCTATTTCTATTTCATTATCATTTAGTACTTAAATAGATGAACTGCATGCTCGTTATCTTTTACAATTTTATAAATATATACCAGTGATTGCTTAATGGTTGAAACTTGCCCTCTCGGTCGGGAAGTCCGAGTTCAAACCCAGGCACGCACCACTGATTTTTCTAAAATTATGTGCATATTAGAAATTAATTATCTCTGTTTTTCGGTGAAGGAAAATATCGTGAAGAAACCTACACACACGAGAGTTCTTTTAAAAAGAAATACTCGGGGGTCTGTAAAGTCGACCAATTCGCACTTGGCCAGCGCGGTCGACTATGGCCTAAAACTGGCCGAGTTTTAGGCCATAGTCGACGTCGTTTTGAGAGAGAGAGAAGATCTGTGCCCAGCAGTGGGATAATAACGAGTTGACGAGAAATATATACAAAGAAAAGTGCTATGTATCATCTGAAAAGCTTCTCATGAGACAGTTCCTCCGTCATAAAGCTGATTACGAACAATATATCATGCAAAACGGAGAGTCAGGCAGGATTAATATTAATGGCGGACGGGTGGCACGTCTTGGCAAAATATCTCCAGATCTTATCGGATGTAAGAATAGATCGTGGACACACCCATCGTGTTAGAACGAGATGAAAGTGTTGAGCGTTTCTGTCTGATCATGCGTCTGTCAAGTGGCTAGCTCGACCCTTTAGGATTTCATTTCTATAAAAAATCAGGAAATATTTAGACCAAAAACTAAACTAAACTAACTTTCGTGAAGTGACAAGTTTCAACCAACATATTTTTAGGAGAAAAACCAGGCAATATCAGGTGGCTCGTTTAACATTTTAGAATTTAATTTCTTAACAAAAAGTCTAGGCATTTTTGTACCAAACTTTCTGTACGTTCGTTACGTGAAACTCCCAACAAAATGGCTGAATAATTATAATCTCTATTTAGCTAAATTTTGAGTATGATAAATTAGATTACTTACTTTAAGTAATTTAAGAGCACCAAAATTTAATACGCTGGTAATGTATTCTAATGTAGAGTCACGTATTCGTAATTAATGATTAAATTAATAAATAGTTTATTAATATTAGATGTTTAGATAAAAATGAAAGACATTGGTATGAAATAAATAATAATTTGGGTACATTATTAGATAATTCAAGTTTAATTTAAAAGTATACATTAATACACTTAGGGGGAAATAAAACCGATAAAATGTCAAAAAATACAATAGATTTCGAATAATTTGATACACCATCTAATGATTTTAGATAGATAGATAAATATATAGATAAAACATTTATTTTATTTTAGACTAATTTCATCGTGGAATTCAAATATTTTAACGGGTACTCACGATATTTGATATGATGATGGTGTATCACCACACCGTACCATCATTTCTACGAAAAATGGAGTAAAATCGTCGGTATATATGACTATGTTTTTATCTGACTGAAGTAGCAAACGAGCATGCAGTCCACCTGATGGTAAGAGGTCACTGCCACCCATGGACATCTGTAATCAACTTCATACAGAACATGGGTTCCATCTGAAGTCAATCAGGCATTAAGTTTGCCCTATTGTAACTTTTTAAAGGTGCAATAAATATATAAATAAATAAAAATCACAGATGAGTTGCTACTCCATACTATTATTGTCGCCTCATGTGAAAGTGTGCCGTGTGTGTTTCCTATTATAAATTCTCATATATTTCCCACTCATACGCGCACAAGTCACGTAGCCAGCGCACACCTGTCAAACACTTGTCAAACTACGTCATTTTCGTGTTGTTTATTTTGCCACGTGAAATGGAAAGGAATAATGGATATTGGTGTTACTGGGTAACGGAAAAATGTCTGAAGACTAAGGTTGATTCTAATGTATGTCAATAATACATCCATCGAAACGCAAGAACTGCTTTACAGTTGGAAATAGGTATTGCGGTGTTATCTCCCGGTTGAAATTTACTGGTGGCATACATAGCAGGTGGTAGAACCAGTGTAGTTCGCACGGGGAAAAACCAGCGCCACACCTATTTCTAGCGTGAAGCACTTTTTGCGTTTTGACGGAAGGGTGTGGTTGCCACACTTTTATATGAGACGACCATCTTAGTCCTCGGGAGTAGCGACGCATCTGTGATTGATTTCAGCTTACTGATGTCCATGGGCGACAGTGACCACTTACCATCAGGTGGACTGCATGCTCATTTGCTACTTAAAACTTATAAAAAATACTGATTCTACCTCCTTTTTATGAAATTGAAATAGCAGACGAGTATGCCATCCACTTAGAGATATGTAGGCACTGCCGCACATAGTCACTTGTAAGTAACTTTAGATATAATAGGAACTCTATCTGAAAACAATCACAGATGCGTCGCCTTGAATCAAAGAGAGCTAACAAACTTTCCAATGAAACACTAGAACTTCACGCTCAAAATAGGTGTGGTGGTGTATTTAACAGCATGATTATAAGAGAGATCAATATTTGAGGTTCACTGTTGGATCTGCTGCTTTTTAGGGTGGTATACCCTTTGAGAGCAGTGATAGCCTAATGGTTGAAACTTGCCGTGGCAGTGGGACAACAACGGGTTGTACCCATACCCTTTGTAGTTCGATTAGGGCTTGCAATCCGGCCTCATTTTCAATCCGGCCGGATCCGGCCGTTTTTGTCTCAATCCGGTCGGATACGACCGGATCCCACCGGATAAATCGAACGGTTAAAACAGTGTAAATAAAGGATCGATTTCTAATGGTAAATTTTTTTGTGATGTGAAATCTTTGTCAAAATATACAATCACCGGATCCGGTAGAGGTCCGGATCCGGTGGTGAATCGGTACCGGATCCGGTTTGTGTAAATTTGTGCCAGATCCGCCGGATTACCGGATCCGGTTTTCCGCATTGCAATCCCTAAGTTCGATTCGAGAAGCACCACCGCAACAACTGGTATTGCCTAGTAACTACTGTATGAAGCTGCTGTTTTTTTGGTCTGAAGGGTAAAGGACATGAGGCTTACTTATCTGTGGCACTTCAACTTAGTCCTCAAGGGTAGTAACGAATGTGTATCCAACCTCGAATAAGACTGATCTTATCAGGTTGATTACAGACGTTTGAGGACATCAGTAGTTTTCATTAGATGGACTGTATTTTCATTTGCGACATCCAGATGATAAAACAAAAATACATAAGTAGTAACAGTCTTAATAGCCAATTGTAGCGCAGAGTTCCCGCACCTGGCATGCTTGATAGTAACTACAGTGGGTAGGTACAAATGATACACAGGTTTACGTTGCCACCCTTCTTGGATTTTGTCTCTTAATCGCTTCCGATGACAACCACAGAAAGGGGAGTGGTAATATTCAATACAGATACACGGCACCATCTTTTGGTACAATGGTACTTCTTTGTCCCACCCATCACTAAAATATAAATTGCCGACGTTTAATTTCGTCGAAGATTTATTGTATCAGAACTTGGCGCTCATTACGGTTTCCAAAAATTCGCGGCAAGCGGTCTGGGTGTTAAAAAGTAATTTGTTTGGTTTTGGGTTTGACGTAAACCATTTTTTACTTGTCTGCCAAGAAAATCAACTTCGGAAAGGTAGTCTGCGATGTAAATATACAATATGTCATAATATCAAAAAGAAGATATGAAGTAGATAAGATATGAAATGAAATAGTAAGAGAGATGGTTTTTGCAAGATGTATTTTTTTTTTCTGGGTAAAGTAGCAAACGAGCATGCAGTCCACCTGATGGTATGTGGCCACTGCCGCTCTGCGACATCTGTAATCAACTTCATACGAAACATGGGTTCCACCTGAAGTCAATCACAGATGCGTTGCTACACCCGACGACTATGATGTTCGCCTACATATATAAAATGTAGTATATAAAGGTGTGCCGGCAACCACATCCTTCCATCGAAACGCAATAACTGCTTCACGCTAGAAATAGGTGTGGCAGTGGTACTTCCTCGGTCCAACTACACTGGGTCTACCACCTTGAAAATATAAATTAATAAAATTTAATTAGTTCCTACTTATAGATCAAATCTTGCAACTGAATTTTATACCAGTTGAAACCAACTGATTTAGCTGAATTTTTACTTACATGTTTGGTTTTGATGACAATGCATAATTTATTTATTTATTTATTTATTTATTTATTTATTTATTTATTTATTTATTTATTTATACAGACTTACGTCTATCATTACAGGTAGCACCCAATACGATAGCGTAGACAATTATTCATTTTTTTAAAAGGTTAACATTCTTTTCTATTATTATTAAATATAATTAGTTTAGTATGTCATTTTAAATCCAATATGGCGGAGCTCCAAGATGGTCGACAAATTATTTTTTATTACGAAAGGTATTAATTTAAATATTAAACAGATAATTTGAATATGCAGCCCAGCACTACTTATAAGTACTATTAACCGTACCAGTCACCCGTCGCATCGGTCGAAATTCCACCGTAATTTAAATTAAAAAACTTAACTTCATATTGTCCAAAGTAGCACCAAAATTTCTTTAATTTAAATAAATTGTAATAACCTTAAGTTATTTTGAACGCACTCGTTAAAGGTAAAATATATTTATTATCTAAGCGTACTAAAAAAAATATTAGCATTGCGCACGGCAATCCTTCTCTACATCAGCTACCTATAAGGTTATAATCGTGAGTATTTACATACTCCTCCGCCTGCGGCAAGTATCTTAAAAACGAATCACAATTTTTTGCGTCACGTATTATTATATAGATTTGTATAATTTCGTTTAGGACAAAGAAACCATTTGGGTACATCAAAATCTCTTAAAGTATCAACCTTGCCAACGCAAGATCATAAAATAGCAGTTACAACTAACATATTTACAAACAAGCTTTTATTCACACTATTATTAATTTATATTCATTGAAATTTTGAACACTATTTTCTTAATTTAAATTCATTTAAATTTATTTTCTATTTTTTAGTTCGGTTTTTTATAAAAAGAGTATTTTAATTTTTTTTTAAAACTATTACTTATTTTCTACTTTTTAGTCAATTTAAAAAATGAAATATTTTTTTCAAATAAGTGTATTGTCATCGGTCCTCAATAAATCTACAAAGTTTGAACGAAATCTGGCCGTTTAAAGTGGGTCAAAATCGCGCCCAAAGAAGTCGGTTACAAACATACAAACAAACATACTGGTGAAGCTAATAAAAATACCGAAATACTGCCCATTCTACTACAGAACTGTACAAATATGAAATCTCTGCGTGCAAAAGCAGATGATATATCAAATCTAAAAATACACCACGTTATTTCCAAAGCAAAGTATGAAGAATCAAAACAAAGATTTTTTACTAACACAAAAATAGTTTTCTCACATGATTCGATGTTTTTTGAAGTGAAACTTCTTTATCGGGGTTGGAAAAAAATTTAGTGTAACATTTTTTCGTTACGCGCCATCTTTTTCTGTTACGCGCCATCTTTTTTTTCCGTTACGCGCCATCTTTTTCTTATCCCTACCACGCGTGATATTAGATAGATTATTATAGATTAGATTATTAGATAAAGTTTAATAAAAGCCTTTTATTAAACTTTATCTAATTTAACTTTATTTAACCAATTTCTGTAAAGTTGCATATAGTAAATTATTTTTTGAAAAATAACGTTATAAAGAAGTTTCACTTCTTACGAGTGTACGCTAGTACACTCGTAAGAAGTTACGAGTGTACGCTAGTACACGCATACATTTTTTTTATCTGACTGAAGTACCATAGCATGCTGTCTACCTGATGGTAAGTGGTCACTGCCGCTCTGGATAGAGTTGATGGATTTTAATGAAATTAAAGATTAAAGCACTGATTCAAAGCGGTCGAAAGTGGTTCTCGATATGTACTATAAATAGGTATGTACTATAAGTATATAAAACCTTTACATTCAGTAGATTAGGCTTGATACGAATTCAAACAGAGACAGAGTATCAAAAATAGTAGAAAATCTAAAAATTTTCTTTTTTTATTTATAGGGAATAAATAAAAAAAGAAAATTTTTAGATTTTCTTTTTTTATTAATATTAATTCACATTTTATTAATATACATTTTATTAATAGTAATTCACAATCCTCCAAACATTTGCTTACAAATATTATGTTTACAAACTTCTATGTTTTATTGGTTTATTTTTTGGCACATTTTCTATGAATTAACAACCAGTGGCGTACTATGGGGGGAGGGGGGGTTATGTTTGCTTCCGATAGTACCCTTGTTCTATATGAAGTTGCCTGCAGAATTCCATACTGCTTTTACCATAGTTGAAGGTGGTAGAACCAATGTAGTTCGACCGAGGAAGTACCACCGCCACACCAATTTCTGAAGCATTTCTTGCGTTATGATAGAAGGGTGTGGTTGACGGCACACTTTTATATGAGGCGACCATCACAGTTCTCGGGAGTGGCAACGCATCTGTGATTGACTTCAGATGGAACCCATGTTCTGTATGAGTTGATTACAGATGTTCATGGGCGGCAGTGACCACTTACTATCAGGTGGACTGCATGTTCGTTTGCTACTTCAGTGAAATAAAAAAAATATATATTTTTTTTTTGGCAGATTTACCATAGGTATACTGTATGCTCGTTTAGTACTTGGATCTTTGAAAAGTCTGTTCAAGAAATAATAAACGAAGAATAGATATCCCTCGTATTTAAGAAGTCAGATAACGTATCAAAAACACCAAGTGTCAAAGAAATAGAGAATGTCTGTTAAATATAATTTGACATTACACAAAACGTTCAGAATCGCCATTTTTCCCGCGACGTTCAGTCTTCAACATAGCTAAAACTATTTCATTACAAATATTATGTTTATTTCTATTATGTTTAGAATATTAGTTGAAAAGACAGAATTCGAGTGGAAAAAATATGATTATATTATTTTAATGGTGATTAATAATGAGTTATTTTTTTTTCATATTTTTAGGTGTTTTTTTAATTTAACTATTCGACCCGGTGAACTTCTTTCCGCCTAAAAGTAAACAATATAAATATATCAGTGTATCTCTTGTATATTTTACATGTATTATTCGTAAAAACCTTTCTCTTGAATCACTCTATCTATTAAAAAAAACTGCGTTGAAATCCGTAGCGTATAGCGACAGCGAGAAGCGACTTTGCTTTATACCTACTTTGTAGCGAATAGCGATTATTATGGTAAGCTCGCCACTACGTCTGTGTAGCTAACTATGACTAGTATTTATGTAATAATATAAAAAAACAAGAATTGTTTAAAAGATTTGTACAACACATCTTTTAAACAATTCTTGTTTTTTATATAAGTCAACTTTATGTTAGTAAATAATAACATATTCACTTATTAATTGTCACTTGTTTCTTGTTATTAATTATACGATCTATCATTATCATTTTAATATTCCCTTTTTTATATTATGTTTGCTACATCATATAAATCATATAAAAGTATAAAAGTATATTTTACTCTTGTTGTTGGTAACAGAATTTAAGTCTAATTATAAGCTTTTAAATACTTTAAGTAAAGAAAAAACCGATTTACGGTTGAAATTTCGATCCAGGACCTATACATAATAAACACATTTCTATTGATTAAAATAATATTTTTATATGCTACTTGAACAAACAGACCTACATATATATAAAACATTAAACGAATAAAAAGTAACTTTTTCGAAGTACCGACTTTTCGATTTACATATAAATAATGCTCATAGTAAAGAAATAATATTCGTGAGAAATATTTCTATTTCGTTAACGGCTTACGAGCGGAGGGCAATGTATTTTTGCAACGCACGTCTATTTTAATGCGTTTTCTTAAAAACGAGACGCGTAAAAATCTAAAGAGAAACTGAGCAGTTGAAATATTTAGATTTAAAAAAGTCCCAGATGATCTGAAGAAAACGGCGGGTAACCGCTGGATTCAGATGGTGAGCAGTCCTATAGGCAGCCTATATCCAGTGCACTTTCAAGACCTATTTGGTCACTAAAAATACGTAAAAATATACTTACTTACCCGTTCAAAATCATTGTAAGCACATTAGGCACAAACTATTTTGGAACGTCAAAAAAACAAACACTGAAATATTAAACGGCTTGGCGCGCTATTTTTAAATCGCGCGAGCGACCGACTCGCGCCGAGTTCGTAAGACGTGTGATTCGGTAGGAGTTTGGATTCGGGAAATGCAAAATGGGACAGTTGTAAGGTGAACAAACCGTCCCAGATGATGGAAATTGAGACTTTCCAATTCGTTTTTGGGTTTTTGTCCGTGTGCGTAAGTTACTTTTTGTTCTTTAAAGCTGTGTAGCGTTTTGTTTTGGCTTGAAGTGTGTGAAGTTTAGCGAGCATTGTGATTCTTGTTAGTGCTAATCCTTGTTTTTAAAAGTGGCGTCTTTTACTGGATTTTTCTGACTGAAGTAGCAAACGAGCATGCAGTCCAACTGGTAAGTGGTCACTGCCGCTGTAATCAACTTCATACAAAACATGGGTTCTATCTGAAGTCAATCACAGATGCGTTGCCACTCCCGAAGACTATGATGGTATAAAAGTGTGCCGGCAACCACACCCTTCCATCTCGCGCAAGAAATGCTTCACGCTAGATATAGGTGTGGCGGTGGTACTTCCCCGGTCGAACTACACTGGTCCTACCACCTTCAGATTCGACTCCTTCTCTCCCCAAGTGAGCTATAGTAAAATGTGTTTCCCGTCTCCCTTTCCTAATCGCATGCGATATTGTTTAACATTGTTAGAAAACAACATGTTTTGTTAATATTAATCCAGTTTTGAAGTGAAACTTCTTTATCGGGGTTGGAAAAAAATTTAGTGTAACATTTTTTCGTTACGCGCCATCTTTTTCTGTTACGCGCCATCTTTTTCTTATCCCTACCACGCGTGATATTATATAGATTATTATAGATTAGATTATTAGATAAAGTTTAATAAAAGGCTTTTATTAAACTTTATCTAATTTAACTTTATTTAACCAATTTCTGTAAAGTTGCATATAGTAAATTATTTTTTGAAAAATAACGTCATAAAGAAGTTTCACTTCTTACGAGTGTACGCTAGTACACGCACACATTTTTATTTTGCTACTTTATACTGTTAGAAATACATGATATTATGCCGGTATTAGATAAGGTTTGATAAAACCCCCAACCCCTGAATATCTGATCCATTTTTCCCAAATGGTTTAATATGGGATTTTTCGTTTTTAATTTTATGTGTATGTCCCGCGATAATTATTAAATCGTAAATGAAATTACTTGGATGCCCCGGGATCACTTAAGATGTGGTGGTGCTAACCCATTATCTCTTGCTGTGTTATGATTTGAGATGTAAGAGAATTATTATGTACACATGATTTTATATAATATTCTGAAAAATACATTGCAGCTCCCCTTAATATTTATTTTATTCAGTTTTAGTATTTGTTATTAAAGCTGAAAGAGAAATAAATCATCTCGCATCAACCCATTATTGTCCCACTGCTGGGCACGGGTCTTCTCCCAGAATGAGAGAGTTTAGGCCATAGTCCACCGCGCTGGCCAAGTGCGAATTGGTGGACTTCACACACCTCCGAGAACTTTTTTTTTCTTAAGAACTCTCGGGTGTGTAGGTTTCCTCACGATGTTTTCCTTCACCGAAAAGCAGTGTCAATTAATTTCTAATTTCTAATACGCACATAAATCATTGGTGCGTGCCTGTGTTTGAACCTCGGACCTCCCGAATGAGAGGGCAAGTTTCAACCATTAGGCTATCACTGCTCTATCATCTATCATTTATCAAATCATCTATCACGGTTCATGAGGTACAGCCTGGTGACAGACAGACAAACAGACGTCCAGACGGACAGCGGACGGACTTAGCTTTTTTACCCTTTGGCCGTAGAGTAAAAAATAACTCATGTGCTTTGGGTACGGAAGTCTGACAAAACATCTCTGAGTATCTCAGAGTATCATCACAGTAAATACGGAGTCCACTATTCAACTCCTCACACCTGGTTCAAGTTCTTGGAAACTATACGTTTGTTTATTTTCGTGCGCTCTGTGCGCGTGTTTTAGCACAGATTTAGTCCGTGTCAGTGATTCAGTATAGTGGATATGGGCCTCTGTAGAAAACGGTAGTGTAGGAAACGAGAGACGAAGGTCGAGCGATCCCCCATAAGAGAAGCCCTGATTTTTTGAATAAATGCGCGTAGTAAGATACGTATACGGATGAGGTTTCATCCGCATCAACTGGACTCGTGGCGGTCCTCCACGGTTCGGTTTGCGCGCTCGTTCCTGCCGCGGACGTGCAAGATGTGGAATAAACTTCCTCCTGAGGTATTCCCGGGGCGCTACGACATGGGGTTCTTCAAGAAAGGTAAAAAGAACTCTCCTCCAAAGCCGGCGATGCATTGGCGACTCCTCTGCTGTTGCAAATGTCCATAGGCGACGGTGACTGCTTTCCATCAGGTGGCCCGTCGGCCTTATCGTTAGGTCTTAAAATTAAAAAAAAAAAGTAAAAAATCATCACTACTCATAGCGAAGTAAAATCATGAGAAAACCTGTACTCCCAGTGCGGTGGACTATGAATGAAGCTCACTGTAATGCGCTCTTATAAAGAAACTAAGTGACCCGGCGAACTTCGTTCCGCCTAAAAGTCAATAATCTAAAACTATCAGTGTCCCATATATTATGCATGTATTATACATAAAAACCTTCCTTTTGAATTACTTTATCTATTAAAAAACTACATTAAAATCCGTAGCGTAGTTTTAAAGATCTAAGTATACATAGTTACAAACAGCGAGAAGTGAGTTTGTTATAAACTATGTAGTTATAACATAATTATTAGGGATGCGCCGAGTATTCGGTTATTATTCGGTATTCGGCGTATAGGCCTACGGGGGCACTCACAAATTGTCAGTTACATTTTTTTTCTTACACTACCACCGGATCGGAATACGACCGCAACTGAGAAGATCCGGCAAGAAACTCAGCGGGTTTGTCTTTTTTTCTTATTTATATTCATTTTTTTAATATTATTACAATCATGTTCTTTTTTACATGGTAATGAAAGTTAGCTCCAGTATCTTGCCTTACAGTTCAGTAAAAGAGAGCCCTGTTTGGCAAGATACGCTACACTTTGACATTTATTAAATATACTATAGTAATGCTTATTGCTCAGTCCCAAGCTGTTTTGTCTTCTATGTAATCAGAATTTTTATAATATGCTTTACGACAAAGTTTAATCTTAATCAAAGTATAATTTTAATTAATTAAACTTCAAATCAACAGTTTTCGAAACCTCAATCAAATTATATTTTTATCTAAACATATTACATTCTTAAATCAACATTTACTTATAAACCTCAATTCAACAATTTTTATTATGAACACACTTTCGCAGTTGTTAAGAAATGGTAAACCGAATTGTTCGGCTGAATATCCGGTTCGGTAAAAGTTAAACCGAATAATATTCGGTATTCGGTTTTTCGGTGAAACCACTATTCGGCGCAACTCTATTATCATGGCCGAAAACATAAACGTGCAATGTAGACTACGTTTTCGTTATCGTGTTGTCGTACGATCGTACGTGTCGTACAATACGAAAACGTAAATGATCGTTTCGAAACATAATAAAGTCATACTAAGGGCAAGAAAACACACGTGTTGCTCTAAGCGATAAAAGGCGCTTTAAAACTCGTTAATCCTATCAAATGCCTGAAATACACCACAATGCCAAATGGAGTACGTAAAGCACTCGCCGTAAGGCACCGACGTCACTCATTTGCGTATACAAAATAGTCGTAAGCACCCCAATATCAAAATCTATGTTGGGAACCAAAAAAATTAAATAGCCGTGGCGGTGGCAACTCTCTTGGGGAATCATATAATATATATCTTATCATATATGAATCTGGCACACTTTCACATGAGGCGACCATCATAGTCCTCGGGAGTGGCAACGCATCTGTGATTGACTTCAGATGGAACCCATGTTCTGTATGAAGTTGATTACAGATGTCGCAGAGCGGCAGTGACCACTTACCATCAGGTGGACTGCATGCTCGTTTGCTACTTCAGTCAAATAAAAAATATATATTTTCACCTTGACCATGTCCACCTTGAGAGCTAATTAATGAGAGCAGTTCATGAAAGCCAATCCAAACAATGTATGAGCAGTGATAGGCTAATGGTTGAAACTTGCCCTCTCAATCGGAACGTCCAACGTTCAAATCCAGGCACGCACCACTGATTTATGTGCGTATTAGAATTTAATTATCACCTCTTTTCGGTGAAGGAAAACATCGTGAGGAAACCTACACACCCGAGAGTTCTTTTAAAAAAAAGTTCTTGGAGGTGTGTGAAGTCCACCAATTCGCAATTGGCCAGCACGGTGGACTATGGCCTAAACTCTCTCATTCTGAGAGAAGACCCGTGCCCAGCAGTGGGACAATAATGGGTTGTACCCAATCCAAACACACGTATCGTCAACCCATTATTGTCCCACTGCTGGACACGGGTCTTCTCTCGGATTGAGAGAGTTTGAGAGTAGTTCATGAAAGCCAATCCAACCCACACATTTTAGTGTAATAGTTCACATCTTAATATTACGAATGTTAAGTTTGCTGTAGGGGTGGAGTTTAGGTAGTCCCCAGTAGGCAAACTGTTCGCGGCCTACTGAATTTGCGACGTATGGGTTCAGTACCCCTGCCATATATTTAGAACTAGCTGAAACCCGCAGCTTCGCCCGCGCTTAGAAAATACATGACATATACATAGTCATTCAAGAGGAATATTTCTTTTATACATATATTTTTGGTATCTTGGACCGTTTTCGCAGCGCACGCAACGAAAGCCCTCAAGAATGAATAGTTTTCCTTGTTTTTTTCACATTTTTCATGATTTCTTCACTCCTAATAGTTGCAGCGTGATGTTATATAGCCTAAAGCCTTCCGCTATAAATGGTTTATTCAACATAAAAATATTTTTTCAATTCCAACCAGTAGGTCCTGAGATTAGCGCGTTCAAACAAACAAACAAACAAACAAACAAACAAACAAACAAACAAACAAACAAACAAACAAACAAACAAACAAACAAACTCTTCAGCTTTATATATTAGTATAGATGGAGTGCCCCAAGTTTGCTAGTTTGCGCTCACTGTACGCAGTTTGCAGAGTTACGACGTACAGTGAGCGCAAACTAACGAACTTTGGGCACTCCATTCAAATACACGGAAGGCGACTCCTGGTGTTGCAAGTGTCCATAGGCGACGGTTACTACTTTCTATCAGGTAGGTCTGCGTTATCGTTAGGTTTAAGTATAAAAAAAGTGCGTACTAAACTGATACGTGGCAGAATCAGTACGCCGCTACAGTTTGCCTACTGGGGACACAGCCTTAAACTCCCAGAACCCTTAACCTATGGTGGTTTCTTTACGACCTGTTGCTTCTTATGAGTGGAAACACGTCTATGATGAAATTCCGAGTCTGTGTTATATATGGACTTACATGTACGTAAGTTTATATTTACTTTAGTTTATATTATGACTCAATTATAGGTATATTTATTTTCAAATATTTATCATCTCTTTCTCTCTACCATTCTCTTAAAACTCTGTGGAGAATACATAGTCAGCTGCACGTGTGAAAACTGGAAGGATGGTGTCACAATCGGGAGCAACGTAATTACCAACCTCCACTATGCAGATGACACAACACTTCTAGCCGCTAATGAGACGTAAATGTTAGATCTTCTAGAGAAAATGGAAAAGATCAACTTAGAAATGGGTCTCAAAATCAACTACACCAAAACAAAGTTTATGGCAGTAAACCGTAGCAATCAGCTCAAGCTCTCGGGCGCCCTTAATCTGGAGACTATCGATAACTTTATCTACCTGGTTTTCTATATCTGGTGGTATCTATCTGATGTTTGCAATCAGCAAAAGGTTTTTGCGAGAAGGAAATTCGGAGACGTTTTGGAATGGCCAAAAATTCAATGATTCAGCTACAAAAACCATGGGAAGATCGTAACGGCAGCGACCTACCATGTATACATTTCAGATAGAACTGTTCTGTATGAAGTTTGCTACTCACATCTCATAGAATCTATACATAACTAGCTGACTCGGCAAACGTTGTTTTGCCAAATAAAAATTCAAACAAAATGTCAAATAGATGTTGGCTGATTCTCAGACCTACTCAATATGCTTACAATATTTCATGAGAATCGGTCAAGCCGTTTCGGAGTACGGGAACGATTGTGACACTAGAATTTTATTTATATAAGATCAAAAAGCTTGAATTATGTTCAGTTAACAAAAGAAAATTGCATTTCCTTGTCGCAATTCAAAAAAATGCACGTCTTGACCTAAATGAATATTTTATTTATTGCTCCCGACGCTAAGAGGCTTGGTCTTAAAATAAAATGTTCCATATGGTTGCTATTTTTGAAAAATCTTCGAATCCTTTGTGGTTTGGATTCAGGGAAGCCGTTTTTGGTATTTTAACTGTTTTTAACCGACTTCCAAAAAGGAGGAGGTTATCAATTCGGCTGTATTTTTTTATATTTGTTACTCGATTTCTCCGCACTGGGTGAACTGACTTGGATGATTTTTTTTTCATTTGAAAGGTAATGCGTGTCATGGGACACAAGACAAAGTTTCATAACCGTCATCCACCATTTGTAATATAATTTAAAGTATAAAAATAAATGAATTTCTAACTTAAATCTGTGGTGCGTGCCTGGGTTTGAACCTCGGACCTCCCGATCGAGAGGCGAGTTTCAACCATTAGGCTATCACTGCTCAATCGTACCAAATAATGATAATTCTCATGAAGGCCAATTGTATTTAATCATGATATTATTGCTTGTATGAGTATCGATTGATATCGAGTGGCCCGTTTCCATTATTGTATGTTACACGACATTAAAAATTTAGTTCTTTTGTTTTCGACGGTTTCATATTTTTGTTTTTCATATTTTAGTTACTCCTGTCACTCTGGTCTGGACGGACCACAGACAGTTAGTGGACACTAACTCCGCTCATTCCACTCATTCCGGTCACTCTGGACACACTGGTCACTCTGCTGCTGCTCACTCCTGTCACTCCACTCATTCCGATCACTCCGCACACTCCGGTCACTCCCCTCACTCCGGTCATTACGCTCACACCGCTCATTACGCTCACTCCACTCATTCCGGTCACTCCACTCATTCTGGTCACTCTACTCACTCTACTCACTCTCCTCACTCTGTTCACTCCAGTCACTCCTCTCACTCCAGTCACTCTCTTCACTCTGTTCACTCCGGTCACTCCGGTCATTACGCTCTCTCCGCTCACTCAACTCATTCAGGTCACTCCGGTCATTACGCTCACTCTGCTCATTCCGGTCACTACGCTCACTCCGGTCACTGTCCTCAATCTGTTCACTCCGGTCACTTCGGTCATTACGCTCACTACGCTCACTCCACTCATTCCGGTCACTTTCCTCACTCTATTCACTCCGATCACTCCGCTCACTCCGATCATTACGCTCACTCCAATCATTCAGGTCACTCCGGTCACTCCGCTCTCTCTCTGTTCATTCCGGTCAGTCTGCTCACTCCGGACACTCTACTCACTAAGCTCACTCCGGTCACTCCGCGCACAAAGAGCTCCCCGGTCCCTCGGGTCACTCCGGTCACTCCAGTCACTCCGCTCACTCCAGTCATTCCGCTCACTCCGGTCATTCCACTCACTAAAGTCCAAATCATCCAGGTGAGGAATACCACCTGTGGCTACAAAATCCAAAATAGCGTTAAATTAAATAAATTATCACAGAAACCAAAAACATGATTCGTTTTAAGCAGTTGGTTTTTTTTTTTATAATTTAACAATGTACTTGTTTTATTTTATATGTAAGCATCCGAAAGCAAATTTAGTAGGAACACGGACCAGGGTTCAACCGGATGTCAATCAAATAATTATGCGTCGCTACTCCTGAGGACAAAGATGGTCGCCTCATTTATAAGTGTGCCAGGGACTCACACCCTTTCATCGAAACGCGAGAACTGCTTCACACTTGAAATAAATAATATGGTACCTCCTCGGTCGAACTACACTGGTTCTACCACCTGGTGAAATAAAGATTTCATAAAAACACTTAAGTACATTTATATCAAACCACCATTTAGCAAATACTGAATTTGTATTACGACGGCAGGAGAGTAAGGTCATTTTTTACGTAACAGATAATGTGTTTTTAGTCATATATCATCATACTAGTCACCGGTCGCATCAGTCGAAATTCGACTGTAATTTAAATTAAAAAACTGAACTTCATATTGTCCAAAGTACTAGGAATATTTCTCAAATTCAAATAAAATGTAATATTTTTATGTAATTTTGAACGCAACCGTTAAATATAAAAAGAGGTTTAATTAGCTAAGCCGCATTGAGCAATAGCTTTATTTTGGCAAAGACATCTGACATTTTTGACGTTATGAATTTTCATAGTTAGACAATTAGATATAGAATGTTCTATTTCGTTTACTATGTATGTGCTTGGGACAAATGCACGGTAGTGTGTGTAATGTGTTTTGAGTTGATTTTATGTACGATATATGCATTATTTGAAAAAAATATGAATATTCTGCACTCCTTCTCTACGTCCACTATAACCGTGCAAAATTTCATACTAATCCATCCGCGGCATATTACTTAAAACGTCACAACTTTTTGCTTCACGTATTAATTTAATAATAATAATGATAGCATTGAGTAGTGGAAACAAGTACCTAACATAACATCGATTGTACGAATTGATTCTTATCTTAGTAGAGATAAAAGTTATTTTTAAACCATTGAATGAGCTGATAACAACAAGTTTGTTAGTTGTTTTTCTGAGTGCGCAGGAGTGGTTGTGTATTGATCGCGATAAATACAAGAATCACTGGTGAATTTTTCTATTTAATCTATATATACTCTATACTAATATTATAAAGAGGAAAACTTTGTACGCTTTTCATTAACATAAAAACTACTGAACCGATTTTAAAAATTCTTTCACCATTAGAAAGCTACATTATCCCTGAGTATTATAGGCTATTTTTATTACTAGAATATATAAGGGATCTTTGCCAAAATTTGAGTAACGTGATTCGAAGTGTCAACATTTTGCTCAACATTTTTTCATTGCATACACTGTGATACCTATTGATATTAGAACAAAAAAAAAATGTTCTACTATATAAGAGAACATATCAAGATCTACGAAAGACTTGGACACTGCCGCCGCACAATGATTAGTGTACCCTTACTCAAAGCAGTCGTCGCAAAATTTTTTGGGACTATTGGAATAGCATCAGTACCCACTGCTGACTATGACTATTGACCAAATCTCCATTACGAATGGGAGGGATATGTCCAGGAGTGGTGCTCAAATGTATAATGGTTGGATAGATTACATTATAGTCTGCGAGAACTAAGTCGCGTCGGTTTTGCTAATATTTTTATATAATACTAGTTGAATTAACCCGGGAGAAACCGGACTGTGATGGCTAAACCGTTGAAATTTTCAAAAATGTCCATTGCCGCTATAAAAACAAATGCAAAAACAGAATAAAATAAATATTCAAGGGGGGTTCCTAAACAAAAAAACGTGACTTTTTTGCCGTTTTTTATAAATCATTACGGAACCCTTCGTGCATGAGTCCAAGTAGCACATAGTCGGTATTTTATATAATAGTATAGGTAAGAGAAGTGGCAACCGAGTCCGAGCACTTGGTCAGCGTGGTGCAGGGTTGCCAAGTTAGGGGCTTTTCCCCAAATTTAGGGGACAAAAAGTAGGATGGGGTTTTATATAGGTGTTTTTAAAGGGAAACCTCTGACGACGAAAAAGAAAAACCTACGACCTTTTTCAGAAATACGGGAGGTTATCAGGAATTCCAATTTATCGTGAGGATTTTAGGGGGTTTTTATGGAGGCTTAAGGGGGGTACAGTTTTGAGAGTTGGTAACCCTGGCGAGGTGGACTACGACATAAAACCCTTTCTCCCAGAGAAGAGATCCGTGCCGTGCTAGGACAATAATGGATTGATGACGATGAAACGAACATGCAGTCCACCTGACGGCAAGTGGCCACTGACACCCATGGACACTGTAAGCAACTTCATGTAGGTACAACAAGGGGTTTCTTTGGAGTTTTATGTGGTAGAACCAGTGTAGTTCATCCGGGGAAGTATCACCGCCACACCTATTTCTAGCGTGAAGCATTTCTTGCGAGAGATGGAAGGGTGTGGTTGCCGGCACTTCTATATGAGACGACCATCATAGTCCTCGGGAGCAGCAACGCATCTGTGATTGACTTCAAATAGAAACCATGTTCTGTTTGCAGTTGCTTACAGGTATCCATGGGCGGTAGTGTTACCATCAGGGTGGACAGCACGCTTATTTACTCCTTCAATCAGATAAAAAATCACAGCTGCAAAGTGTAGCGGCAACCATAACTTAAACTTAAAAAAACTTAAAACGCTTTCTACATTCATAGCCCCACAGTAGGATTTTCTCCTGTGTCGTGGGTGCCATGGACACACACAAAGACGAATACACAAACACCCAGACCCAGAACAAGAATCTAAACTCACCATTCAGATACCTGTCTGGCCGGGAATCGAACCCGGGACCCACTGCGTGTCAGACCGGTATGGTAACCGCTGCGCCACGCTGGTCGTCAAACCCTTTCACCAAAACGCAAGAACCCCTTACGGTAGAAATAGGTGTGACGGTGGTACTTCTCCTAAACCATACTCGTTCTACTACCTTGTGTTAAGGAAAGTCGTCAAACTACTTTGGAGATGTGACTTTCACTAGTTATACTTGAACAGGTAGTAAGGTCTACTACACACATACGACTGTTGACGATCAAGTACTTTAGTCGAGTCTGTGCTTGTACGACACCTAGATCAAACAGTTTCGTCGTAATCACTACATGTATAAAACAAAGTCGCTTCGAGCTGTCTGTCCCTATGTATGTTTAGATCTTTAAAATACGCTACGGATTTTGATGCAGTTTTGTTTTATAGATAGAGTGATTCAAGAGGAAGGTTTTTATGTATAATACATACATAAATATAGGGGATGAACACCAGTGGCGGATTTATAGATTTGCCGCCCATAGGCTATTCAATTTTTGCCGCCTCTTAATTTTGATATCTTAGTCCACAATCATATCAATTTTCTATCAATGAAATTTCAACTTTATAATTTGTGCTCCATCATCCTCGTTACATCAACTTTTCCCATATAGTTATTATTATTGAGAACTATGGTACCGTGTTAGATCCTTGGTTATTTTTATAGCAAAGAATTATTAAAAAACATTATTTTAAGGAAAAAATATCGAAATTACCGAATCGTCATGTCGTTTGTTCTGGCGTTACAATACAAATACGACTACGCAATTGCATGCCTTAAGTGCGAAGCGCATAGTAGGTATGCTCTATTCTTGCCTAAAAATCTAAATCCGATATTTTCTCACATTGAACCGTACCTAACAAATATGATGTACATGAATATTATTTAAAAAGCAACTTATCAGAAAGAAAAATAATCGCTGAGCTTATAAAAATTATTTTTTCGGTTATGATTAATTATTTTTTATTTAAAAGGAAGTAATTTTAATGCTTAATGATATAGTCATCTTGGCAGATTCGCTGACGGACCTCAGCACAATGCTAGGCGACCTCAACAGTGCCTCACAACGGGTGGGTCTTAAGATGAACATGGACAAGACGAAAATCATGTCTAATGTCCATGTCACACCCGTACCGGTAGTTGTTGACGGCACTCCTCTCGAAGTTGTCGACGAGTACATTTACCTGGGACAAACGATCCGGATGGGTAAGTCCAACTTTGAGAGGGAGGTCACTCGTAGAATCCAACTCGGCTGGGCTGCGTTCGGGAAATTACGTAGTATCTTCTCGTCCAAAATTCCTCAGTGCCTGAAGTCGAAATTATTCGAGCAATGTGTGTTGCCAGTGATGACCTACGGCGCCGAAACGTGGTCCTTCACGGTAGGCCTCATTCGGAGGCTCAGGGTCGCTCAGCGTGCTATGGAGAGGGTTATGCTCGGAATTTCGCTACGAGACATGATTCGCAACGATGAAATCCGTAGTCGAACGAAGCTTACAGACATAGCTCTCAAAATTAGCAGGCTGAAGTGGCAGTGGGCCGGCCACATCGCTCGTAGGACCGATAACCGATGGGGAAGAAAGGTCCTCGAGTGGCGACCACGTTTAGGCAAAAGGAGTACAGGTCGCCCCCCTACCAGATGGACCGATGACCTGAAGAAGACAGCGGGAAACCGTTGGATTCAGAGGGCACAGGACCGGTTGGAGTGGCGCCATTTAGGGGAGGCCTATGTTCAGCAGTGGACATCAAAAGGCTGATGGATGGATGGATGGAATTTTAATGCCATATCGTATGGATTTTGGATGATCGTGTTCACAGTAAACACGATAACTTTCGAAAAAATCATTTTTTCACTTCAATTTTTTTTTTAATATACTTATTTAATTGGAGAGAAGCCGTTGAATAAAAAATTGCAGCTGAGTATTGTTTTATCTTATTGTAATTAATTCATTCCCATTGACATTTTCTGAAAAAGTTGGCTTTGCAAAAAAGTTATCAAATCTACTGATGTAAACATTTAATTTAGATAATTCGTGTACGACATGAGCGCTTAAGGGCTGCTCATTTGGATTTTCAAAACTTTTTCTTACTACAAATAAAATAATTAACTGATAAAATGTATCAACTTTCTAATGAGCAAATTGTCTCACTTCATATTTTGTGGAAGGAATTTTTTTATTGTCAAGTCACAGTCGTTCAACTATCAGTTATTCGATTAATATGATCTCTATAAGATATTGAACTAGTTTTTTATTTAATTAAAAAATTAGTCAATTTTAGTCAGTATTTTTTACGCATAAAGAAATTACTTTCTGAAATTGAATTTGACAAGTTGCAAACTTGCTGCAGCAATCATGGTTAGACCATCGATATTATATCAAGATTGAATTGGGTAAGCAGATCTCATAATTATTAGGTACACGGAGAAAAAATTATAGCAGTTATCAGTGAATATATGTAAAAATTACTAAATTTCGATTATAATATCGAATCGCTATTGCGATATTCTAAAAGTTCATAATCAGTAATGTATAATTAGTAAAGCGTTTAGGAATTGTTCATGCAGAGATGTTGAAATATTTATTAATTAGCACTGGATATGAGAATATTTCGATGTTTGTTAAATATTTTAATTTCTCTCCAATTTTCGAAATTCGTATTATGTGTGTATAATAATTTTTTTTTTTAATTTGTAAACCGAAATAAAAAATTTATGAACTAAATTTGCCGCCCCTTAAAATTTGCCGCCCTAGGCTCCAGCCTACTCAGCCTGCTGGTAAATCCGCCACTGATGAACACTGATTTTTGACTTTTAACGACGAAATTCGCCGGGTCAGCTGGTCATAATCATAAGTATTTTTTTGGATTACAAAACCAAACATAAAATGGTTAAAAGGCGCTGAAAATTGAATATGTTGTCGCCAAACCATTACTGGCCCACTGCTGGGCACGGGTCTTCTCTCAGAATGAGAGAGTTGTAGGACATATTCCACCGCGCTTTGTTTAAAGAACTCTCGGATTCGTATTTTTCCTCACGATGTTTACTTCACCGTAAAGCAATACTTAATTTTTAATAAGCACATAATTTCAGAAAAATCAGTTGTGCTTGAGATTTGAACCTCAGTCCTCCCGATCGAGAGCAAGTTTCATCAATTTTTTTTTATCTAATTAAGTAGCAAACGAGCATGCAGTCCACCTGATGGTAAGTGGTCACTGCCGCCCTGCGACATCTGTAAGCAACTTCATATGGAACATGGGTTCTATCTAAAGTCTATCACGGATGCGTTGCCACTCCCGAGGACTATGATGGTCGCCTCACATGAAAGTGTGCCGGCAACCACACCCTTCCATCTCGCGCAAGAAATGCTTCACGCTAGAAATAGGTGTGGCGGTGGTACTTCCCCGGTCGAACTACACTGGTTCTACCACCTGTCGAAACAAGCCAAGTTTCTGAGTAATTAAAAGATTTTTATGTTTTGTTGGTTTTCTTTCTTCCGAAATATTTCTTTAATTTATTTAAAAATCTTATTGAAGTGAATCTTCTTTATCGGGGTTGGAAAAAAAATTAGTGTAACATTTTTTCGTTACGCGCCATCTTTTTTTTTCCGTTACGCGCCATCTTTTTCTTATCCCTACCACGCGTGATATTAGATAGATTATTATAGATTAGATTATTAGATAAAGTTTAATAAAAGCCTTTTAATAAACTTTATCTAATTTAACTTTATTTAACCAATTTCTGTAAAGTTGCATATAGTAAATTATTTTTTGAAAAATAACGTCATAAAGAAGTTTCACTCCTTACGAGTGTACGCTAGTACACGCACACATTTTTTTCATTTGATTACAGTTCTTATCTTCATGATACGAAATGGCTTTGCGTTGGAAGAGACCGGAAAATGTTCCTCGAGGGCAAATCTGGAGCAGGTTTACGGGCAGAGAAATAAACGGGAAAGCAGCTAACACGTATGTATAACCAAAAAATTGCTTGACTGTTATAATTCTCCAAATCTGTACTAATTTTATAAATGTGTGTTTGTTTGTTCCTCTTTCACGTCGCCACATAGCTATTATATGATATGGTTTATATGCTGGGAGATAGGAGGGCGGATAGTTACGTAGGCTACTTTTTACCGCGCTCTCTCATTCCCATGAAAATAACGATGTTTTATTAGTTGATACATATTTAGTAGTTCCAGACGTTGTTAATAGATGGCGTTAGTAAAATTAATTTGCAAGTTCTGAATCGCGCTATCAAATGCTAATGTTAATTCCCTTTGACCGTGCGGGCTAAGCCGCGGGCAAGAGCTAGTTTACTATAATAACAAGGTAGAACCAGTGTAGTTCTATCGAAAAAGTACCACCGCCACACTATTCTAGCGTGAAGCAGTTGAACATGTAAACGTGATTGTAAATATATTAAATAAAAATGAGATATAAAAAATATATATATACGTGACGAATAGATAACCTCTTTCCTTTGGGAAGTCGGTTAATAACAAAAAATACATAGGTACCCGCTGAGTTTTTTGCCGGATCTTCTCAGTTGAGGTTGAGTTCCAATCCGGTGGTAGTGTAAGAAACAAAATGTAACTGACAATTTGTAAGTGCCCCCATAGGCCTATACAAAATAAAAAGCAGATGGTAGAACCAGTGTAGTTCGACCGGGTAAGTACCACCGCCACACCCATTTCTAGCGTGAAGCATTTCTTGCGTTTCGATTGAAGGGTGTGGTTGCCGGCACACTTTTATAAGAGGCGACCATCATAGTCCTCGGGAGCAGGAACGCATCTGTGATTGACTTGAGATGAAACCCATGTTCTATTTGAAGTTGCTTACAGATGTCCATAGGCGGCAGTGACTTACCATCAGGTGGACTGCATGCTCGTTTGCTACTTCAATCAGATAAAAAAAATTAAGACATTTCAGAAATGAAATACTTAAATTTCAGTTCTTGAATTTCAGTAAAAGAATGTGGTTGCCGGTTAATTAAGACTTAATTCTCAGGAGTGGCAACGCATTTGAGATTGACTTCGAATATTATCTGTAATCTATATGAAATTGCTTACATATGCTACAAGATGGATTGCATGCTCGTTTGCTTTTTCTAAACCAATAAAAAAGGCTGGTGACATAAGAGGCAAGTTGTAAATACGGTAATAATAATTCCAAATGTATCAATAGCACCTTAAATTCCGTATCTTTTATCACTTCCCATGTACATTTACATACACAGCAATTTACATTCACATACACAGCAACTTACACGTTGATACGCACTAGCACGCAACACATACATACCTTGAAATACACACATGCATACATAATTAGATATACCTGTACCGCTTGCGCGCAAGCGAAGAAAATTGGCTCCACAGAATACCAGCGCTGCAGGTGACCTCTATTGCCTGCAGCAATAAGCTGAGTGGAGACCCTTTCGGTCAATGTAATGTAACTTACATCAATAAGTATTAGTTAGTAATAATAACACATGTTTGCTATTGGATGTATCTGTTTTTGTATAACCTTATGTACTGTACCGAATAAAGTATTTTCTTTCTTTCTTTCTTTCATAATAGTAGGGAGCCCAAAAGTGGATTTTGAGACATACTCGAACGCGGCAGATTAATATGAAGTAAGATACTTTATATATTGGTAAGTACCTCCAACCAGTATGCGGCCTTAGTATGGGTGGGTACGCCCAGGAGAACTTAACCCTTCCACTCCCTTAGGTGACGCTCAAATCGTCAGATTAGCAAATTGGACACATCTCAGGTTCTAATTCATCTCCGCTTATCCTAATCTGGCGCGCTTGAGTGAGTCAAGCCGTCGTTCTTATTATGCAACTTTGTTAACCTTCCCCCCAAGGATACACTTAAATCGACAGATTAGCAAATTTGACACATTTTTGGATGTATGACCTCCCTTTGCCCTAATATGATGCATTCGAGAAATTCCATATCATAGCTTCTTTTTTAAAAATGTGAAACTCTTTAGACGCTCAACGAGAAAACATATTTTTACTTATTTTTCTTATCATTCTCAATCTACCAAACCTAATATGTCTCCGCGACGCTCGAGTAACTCCACATTTAGCATCGTGGGCTACCCTACTATAAGAACGATTTCTAAAATAAAGAAATTCAAGATTTAGTAATATATTTTCAGATACCAAATACGAGATATGCTGGAGACAGATCGGAAGCAGTGTCTGGATATGATGCAGGAGACATTCTTACGTGATGAGCCTTTATGCGACATTTTAGGTAATTATGAAGTCTAGCACAATTTTTATCTGGTTGAAATAGATAATGAGCAGGTTACCTGCTAGTAAGGGAATACTGCCGCCCGTGGACAAATGGAAATATTTTCATATAGCATAGAGGTTATTTAAAGTCAATCACAGATGCGTTCAGTGGCGTAACCACAGGTTGGCAAGTCGGCAAAATGCCACGGGCCCCCAGCCGGAAGGGGCCCAGGTCAGAAGAGAATCCCTACTCCCAATATTAATTATATATTATACATGTTTAGTAAAAAAGTCTTGTTTTAAATTTATTTTTGTTACCTACCTACTCAGTTGCATACACAATAAAAAAATATTAAAAACCAGTTGAATCCCGCAGCTTCGCCCGCGTTAACAAACATCGATTGTCCCGTGGGAATATGATATTTTCACACAGTAAAAAGTAGCCTATATGTTAATCCAGAGAGTCAGCTAACTCCCTACCAAATTTTATGAAAATCGCTCCAGCCGTTTAGACGTGAAGAAGTAACAAACATACACACTCATAAACTTTCGCGTAGTATGTAGTATGATATAACATATATATATTATAAAGTACAATAGGAGGCCTTATCACTTAAATAGCGATCTCTTCCAGGCACCCTTACAGTAGGTAAGAGAAAAATATTACAGAAGATAGAGAGGGTAGGGTGTACAAAATTATTATATAGATATTACTAATTTTATAACGTATTTTTTGTTGAGAGACAATTCGACATAAATTTGTATAGATTTGGCGATTTTTTCTTGCAAAGCACTGTAAAGACGGGGCCGTCGCGAAGGGCGGCCAAGCTGCCGGGGGGTGCCGTGAAAAAAATGCGCAAGCGTATCCCTGCCCCCCGGCGTAAATTAACGAAGGGACACTGACAGTGGTTTAGTCTGTTTCCCAGAGGAGAGAAACCTATAAAAGGTTCCCTGACGTAAAAAAAGGGACTGTAATTCAGTATTCGCAAAACATTTCAACAATTGCGAATGCGAATATTGGTTACATCACTAGAGCAAACAATCAGAACCACGCCAATTACCTCCCCACATTTAGCTTAGGCCTTGCGCCGCCACCGCTTACTTATTGAAATAAGTAAACCTTTTTCCATCAGAGCAGTGATAGTCTAATGGTTAAAACTTGCCCTTTCAATCGGGGGATCCGAGGTTAAAACCCAGACATGCACCACTGATTTATGTGCATATTAGAGATTAATTATCACTGCTTTTTCGTGAAGGAAAACATCGTGAGGAAACCTACACACCCGAGAGTTCTTTAAAAAAGTTCTCGGAGGTGTGTGAAGTCCACCAATTCGCACTTGGCAGCACTGTGGACTATGGCCTAAAACTATTCATTTTGAGAGAAGACCCGTGCCCAGTAACCTAACCTAACCTAACCCAAACCTTTTTCCAGATATACCCTCCGATCCGGTATCAATAGCAACCATAAGGTCAAATTGGGAGGCCTTTGCGGATCAGGGAATCTGTATCGCATGTTATACAGAGGTGGATGGAGAGGCCAAGGACCTGGTGGGCTTCAACATTCTCCTCGTCAAGACCAGGAATGATGAAGAAGAGGATATTGAGAAGGTGGTTTATAAGCCTTTCTTTTGGTTTAATTACACTTTACGCTTTCTACACTCATAGCCCCACAGGATTTTCTCCTGTGTCTTGGGTGCCATGGACACACATAGAGACGAATACACAAACACCCAGACCCAAAACTAGCAACAGTTGATCAAAGTTGTTGATGATCGGCGAGAATATTGCTGGAAATTTTGTTTAAATACGTTGTCCATGGCTTTATGTGTGTGCAATTCAAACACAAAAGGAAACTTCGCGATCTACTTAATGTTTCAGGTTAATGTTACTGAACCATTATTTCCCCTGGACGTATTTATATGTAAAGATAGTATGTATAATATTTATGTATTTTGTATTTGTATATATATTATTATATAGTATTTATATTATTTTTATTATGTATTTATGTATGCTATATTAGATATAAATATCTATTCTTGTTTCTTTATCATTGTTATCCTTTTTTCTTTATACCGCCTACATTGTGTTTCGGACTGCCTAAAGGTTGGCTGGCAGAGAATGCTTATAGCATTAAGTCCACCTTTGTACTATATTTAAGGTACATAAAGATTAAGTAAATAAATAAATAAAATGAAACTAAATTATTTTTGGTACAAACTTGTGCTCTAAATCAAGCTACGAAGTAAAATTGTTAGCGTGATTCATTATGGAATACAGCGCCATCTAATTGTAGCGCCGACAACTTTATTAACACACTAGCTGAAACCCGCAGCTTCGCCCGCGCACGCAACGAAAGCCCTCAAGAATGAATAATTTTCCTTGTTTTTTTCACATTTTCCATTATTTCTTCGCTCCTAATAGTTGCAGCGTGATGTTATATAGCCTAAAGCCTTCCGCGATAAATGGTTTATTCAACATAAAAATATTTTTTCAATTCCAACCAGTAGTTCCTGAGATTAGCGCGTTCAAACAAACAAACAAACTCTTCAGCTTTATAATATTAGTATAGATTTTCGTATTTTCGTTTCAAATCAACGAGTCTAAAGAAGTTTCAATTCCAAAAAAACATGTCACTCAAGCATAACGCTCGTTCCTTAAAGACCACTCAGTATTATGTATAACTTCCATTCCTAATTCCAGCCGATCAAAACAATATTTCCAGGTGAAAGGCGAGCCTTGGAAGAAGCTGCTGAAGACACTGACAGCTGCAGAGAACCTGGTCAACGTGTTTGACCACTACGCCGTGGATACGTACCTGACTTCGAGTGGGTTGACGGTCCTACCTGAGCACAGGGGACAGAATATTGGTGCAAGGTTGATCGAAACAAGGTAAGATCTGTACTCGTCTTTTTCTCCGACGACCCGCGTGGCGGAGCGGTTACCATACCGGTCTGACGCGCAATGGGTCCCGGGTTCGATTCCCGGCCAGACAGGTATCTGAATGATGAGTTTAAATTCATGTTCTCGGTCTGGGTGTTTATGTATTGTGTGTGTGTCCATGGTACTCATGACACAGGAGAAAATCCTAGTGTGGGGCTATGAGCGTAGAAAGCGTGTGTAATTCTGGGATCAGAATAGCGCTACGGAAATCCCAGCAAGTCGTAAGGCTAGAGTGGGAGGTCGAACCGTCCAGCCAAACGACCCCGGGTAGGACGATGGCATGTGCAGTCGCATGCCGTCGTAAACACCAGGAGATCCCGGGGTACTCTTTCCAGCGCTTGGGACGGCCACTGGGGGGTTTTAGTGCGGTAATATGGTTTGGCAGATACTAAACCCCCCCAGAGAAAAAAATAGAAAAAGAGTTTAAGAAAATATATAGGTATGCGAAAACCGTCTCCCCGTAAGTCCCGGGGAAATAGAAGACAGTCAAACGAGACCTCGAGTGGTCATGTGCTCTTGTCATCATTTTGGGTCTACCTAACTTGCTATTGGAATATTGATTTTACTTTACGATTTACCACGTAGGATCCGCTGGTGGCACCTCTTTCGTTCAGGATCCTGTCAAGGCTCCACGCGGTCCACACCACACGTGCACACACAACAACGATGAAGTTGAAAGCTTCACTTTACTCCAAATACATTTAGCACACAAATAGCTTGTATCTTCACAATTAACACGAATAAATATGTCGGCGGTACACCGCGTAATTTTGATAAACACGTTGACGAATTTGTTATTGTCATCCAACTTTATATTATATTATAAAAAGGCGAGCGCCTACCGGTAGAAAAAGATTTTTGTTTAACCGTCGAAGCGATCGGACCTTCTTAAGTGTGAATAAATCGAAGGAGTTTACTCCTGTGTTTTACTTGAAATTTTCAAAAAGGGACAGTAATGAAGACTCCTGACTTTCCTGACGTCACGCCCGCTCGTTATATATACTTATAAGATATTAAGTTCCAAAGATACGATTTTGTACAAGCCGGTCAGCGGCGGTCGCTTCTAACAACGCTCACTCCGCCATACTGTTTCCCGGAGCATGGTGATACTACCCTCCGATTGTATGAGCATTGTAAATAAT
Source organism: Spicauda simplicius (assembly GCA_949699795.1). Taxonomy (NCBI): domain Eukaryota; kingdom Metazoa; phylum Arthropoda; class Insecta; order Lepidoptera; family Hesperiidae; genus Spicauda; species Spicauda simplicius. The sequence continues at coordinate 867,216 of OX453084.1, forward strand.
TCACTGCTATTGGTTGAAGACTCTAACCTCGACAGCAAGTTTAAAATCGTTCAAATGAGTTAAGACAACTTGATTATAAACTAAGGTTACGAAACATGTCGGTAGGTTTTTTATTTTTTATTTAAAAATCAATCCAATTTTAATGTTTTCCACATATTGTACTGTAACAAACGATCTTTTTTTTCGTTTTCAAAAACGTCATCACCGTTAACACCTAATTACAAACATTTGTATAGTATTTTTTACGCATAGGTACTTATAACATGGAGAAAAAACGAGAAAATTACTTAATATTTAGTTAACGAAAATTATTATGAAGTAATAATCACACACGTTCGGCGATGACTTTGAATACGGTACCGAGAGGGCGACTCAGCGGCGCGATAGGATTTTAGGGGGGGGGGGGGGCATTCTATGGTTCGAAAAACTTATGTACCCGACGCCGTGGGAGCGACGCAGGGTTATGTGGGATTTTTACCGCACTAAAACCCCCCCGGTGGCCGTCCTCAGCGCTCCGGGAAAGCAACGCACCGGAGGAACGCAGTCGGAGTCCTCTGAACGCTTTGCCCCATCAGGCTCCTCCCAGGTGAGCGGCTGGGCCCACCGCTTCGTCTGGTTTTTACGACGTTATGCCCACCACACATATCACCGTTTTTTCGGGGTCGCCTGACCGAACGGTTCGAGCTTCCACTCTAGCCGCCCCTGACCCCGGAACCCCTGTTAGTCGCCTCTTACGACATGCAGGGGATACCGTAGCCCTTATTCTAATCCCTGGACTACAGGGACGAAGCGTGGACAGGTAATAATCTTTGTTTACATATTCGCCCATCTTGTCAATGTATGAACGGAGACGTAAACCATGACTGTTCGTCTGGTACTGCATTAAAGTTTTTTTTTTATCTGACTGAAGTAGCAAACGAGCATGCAGTCCACCTAATGGTAAGTGACCACTGCCGCCCTGCGACATCTGTAATCAACTACATACAGAACCTGGTTTTTATCTGAAATCGATCACAGATGCGTTGCTACTCCTGAGGACTAGGATGGTCGCCTCATATAAAAGTGTGCCAGCAACCACCCTTCTATCGACACGCAAGAAATGCTTCACGCTAGAAATAGGTGTGGCGGTGGTACTTCCCCGTTCGAACTACACTGGTTCTACCACCTGTAAAGTCGTACTAAAATGCCTTGTTCGAGAACTCCTAAAATTACTCTCCTGAAGTCTGGTAATAAATGAACAATTCCACAGAAAACTCATCTGCAAAGCCTTCGATATCCACGCAGCCTGCACAGTGTTCACGGCGAAGACCTCCCAGGTCCTCGCAGCGAAATGCGGCTATGAGGTCCTGGCGGTGCTGGACTATAAGGACATGGTGGAGCATGGTATTGATCTGCAGGGGAGTACCACACCCTCTGCGCTGGTTATGGGGATTCGATATGATTTTAGCTGATATAAGGCAAGATACTGGAGCTAACTTTTATAACCAATGTACAAACAATAGGACAATAAAAAAATATGTACAAATAAAAAAGATAAACCCACTGAGTTTCTTGTCGGATCTTCTCAGTTGAGGTCGTGTTCCGATCTGGTGGTATTGTAGAAAAAAATGTAACTGACAATTTGTAAGTGTAGGCCTATACAAAATAAAGACATTTCATTTCATTTCAAGTCTAAATTCAGGCAAATTAAGATATTCGAACTCCTAATAGTTTAATGTAAGTGTAAGTCCAATATAATGCATCCAGGGCCGTCTTAGACTATGCTGGGGCCGTAGGGCACACGAGAATTCGGGGCCCTTTTACAATGTAAAGAATATCATACTCTATTTTTTTATCTGACTGAAGTAGCAAACTAGCATGCAGTCCACCTGATGGTAAGTGGTCACTGCCGCCCTGCGACATCTGTAATCAACATCATACAGAACATGGGTTCCATCTGAAGTAAACCACACATTCGTTGCTACTCCCGAGGACTATGATGGTCGCCTCTTGTGAAAGTGTGCCGGCATCCTTCCATCGAAACGCAAGAAATGCTTCACGCTACAAATAGGTGTGGCGGTGGTACTTCCACGGTCGAACTAAAATGCTTCTACCACCTTCAAAGTTGTTTTTCGTTACAGAAAAGCTCATTTTTCGTTGACCTATTTTTTATTTGACTCCCCTTACATCCTTAGTAAGATATTTTTAGATTTTCCCGAAATATTTTGCCGACCCTCAATATTGCCGCCCGACCGGGGAATATCTACACAATACGTCTCTATGACCTACCTGTTGTGTTTTGATTGTTATTTTCGTCTTTTAACCGACTACATTTTATGTAGATTAAATCTTAAAAGCTGTTTTTTTTGTTTTAATAATAGAATGCATTTTATATATTTAGGTTAGATTTTACAAAGCCGTTTTGATTTTTAGTTTAGTAAATTTTATATAGATGAGATTTTTAAAAGCTATTTTTGTCTTTTGACAGTGCATATAGGTAATATTTTAAAGGCTACATTCGTTTTCTGACCGAGTGCCTTTTATAAAGGTGTGTTTTAACTTTTAAACGGTATGACATTAGATTAAAATACTAAACTGACATATAGTCTGGTCAACATATACATAAAAGTAGTGGTCAATTATCATATTATTGTTGGGAAAAAAGTCATGAAGACCATTTTATAGGTGTGTTTAATAAAACTTACAGTTTTCGAGAAATCATCAAAAAGCCTTAAATTTGACATTTGTCCCCGAATAACTTTTAAAGCACACATAGGATGGCTGGGGATTATTAAAACTAAACCCCAGCTCTACCAAAATTTAGCTTTCCGGGATTTTTTGTTTTTTGATATGTATATATTGACCCGGACTAATAGGCTTCAAGCGAAGTTATAAACCAGTGTCAAATATTAATATAGATGTATCATATTAATAAAAATGAAAAATACATGTTTTAAACTATATTTAAACTAACCTTAATATGTAATTTAGAGCTTACTGTTACATGTTATATTTGAAAATAAAACTATTTTTGATACAAATAAATTTATTAAAAATCACACAGACATTTTATTTCTTACATCTACTGAATACTTCGTGTTATATATTACTATACTTTATAATATTACATAAATGCAGTAAAAATCTCTAAAATTCAATCAAAAACCCTTTCTGCGACACACCTAAAGGATATGATGTGCTTCATCTTATTGATTTTGAGTATATCTTCATTTTGAAATTGTAAACGAGCATGCAGTCCATCTGATGGATTCCTCACAATAGGGAAGGCCTGGATAGAGTACTGAGTTTCTTGCCGGATCTTCTCAGTTGAGGTCGTATTCCGATCCGGTGGTAGTGTAAAAAAATTATATATAACTGACAATTTGTAAGTGCCTCCTTAGGCCTATGCAAAAAAATAAAGACATTTCATAAAGACATACTACTCCATGCTGTTCTAATTCATGAACAACGTAACGTGGGCAATTTATTTCCATTTTTTACATCCCTTACGACGTTAGACAAGTTAATTATTTTCAAAAGATAAAAGTACAAAATACTATATATTCGGTCACATGAAAAGAAGATCCATGGGAGCTATAGGGCTCAATACCCCCAAAAGTATAAGGCAAGTACTTAACATTTTGCCGCCCCTTGGAAGAGATATGCTCGCGTTCAGGGAGCGGCAAATTTTTAAAAATAGGAGCTGTAAGCCCCCTCACGTTTATTAAAAGAATACGCTTTCAGTTTTTCAAACCACTTTTCTTTTTACGATATTTTTTTTGAGTTTTGACTTTCGGGTCTAGTTAAATACCCCAAACTTTGTTATCCTATAATACAAATAAATTGATTATTAGAATATAAATTTTAAAAGAGTTCAACAAATATCGTATCATTGTTTTATTTATTACATTTATCATCAGATGAGTTGCAATTTCGTTTAAAATTTACTTATAAATAATAATAAATACAAAAGGTAACTTATATAAACGTTACATGTGCTTCAGTTAGCGACTTATCATTAAATATATTTGTGTTAAATAAAATCCTTATGTATAATACAGACCTAGCGCATATATACAACTAGGTAACTAAACTAATTTCAGAAATATCGGTCGGATTTCACTAAAATTTATTTTGCGTAAGACTAACAAACACATACAACCTCACAAACTTCTTTTTTTATCTGACTGAAGTAGCAAACGAGCATGCAGTCCACCTGATGGTAAGTCACTGCCGCCCTGCGACATCTGTAATCAACTTCATATAGAACATGGATTCCATCTGAAGTCAATCACAGATGCGTTGCTACTCCCGAGGACTACGATGGTTGCCTCATGTGAAAGTGTGCCGGTAACGAAACGCAAGAACTGCTTCACGCTAGAAATAGGTGTGGCGGTGGTACTTCCCCGGTCGAACTACACTGGTTCTACCTTGAAACTTTCTCATTTATAATATTAGTAAACTAAGATTGTTGTGTAGATCAAATGGTCTAGTCGAGTCGTGTGGTTGTACGATTGTACGATCAAACAGTTTAGACGTTAACGCACATAGTCCAGTCTTAATCGATTTATGTACTAGTTTCTAGTTTCGTTCAGTCGATGCAATTTATTCGCGGACGTAGTCTATACAAGCAAGGGCGTAACCAAATGGAGGAGGGGGGGGGGGGAATGCGAAATATATGTACGTATATGGTTCGCATATTTTATTTTTTTGAACTCCCCGGAAAACCAAAACCTTCGGCAACAAACAAAAGATACAGCGCCATCTGTTTACGTCAATTCTGTGAGTACTGCTGCTCTCGGTTTTTGTATTCGCGGCATATGGCCGGAACGTAACCCGCGAATAAAGAGGTTTTAATACACACTGTATAATACGGCACTCTCTATAGTGGCCTGGCAGCCGTCCGAGCGGCCGCGAGCCTCAGGGCAAACTGTAAATCGGCGCCATGAGGCAGTTTTTCTGCTCATTGCATTAGCCGAGTTTGACCCTTTTCAAGGTTTTTTGCAGCATACATCATTGTGTGTACAGATGTCGTGTGTTTGAATATTCTTCTATTTATAATTGTAATTATTTAAATGTTTTTAAAGCGTATTTTTGTTTTATCTTTCTTTTTTTTTAATGTTTTGTTTTACTTGGTTATGTTTGTTGTATGCTGTATATTAAGCCTGAATAAATTATTTTTCTTTCTTTCTTTCTTCTTTCTAATATAATGTACAACTAAACAGTTTTTTAATTAAGTTGTATATATGCGGTAAGTCTTATAAGTATATTTATATCTATATCGTCTTATAAAACTAAAGGAGTATATGAAAAATAATACAAATATACTAAAAATAGAGAGTCTTTTTCAATCCTCAAAATATACAAAGATAAGTCTCAGTTTCTATTACAAAATTGTCGAGTTTCAAGTATAGTTACTAATCATTATATTAAATATTGGTTTAGGGGAGACAGGGGTAAGAAATATGAGAAAGGGTGACAAAGGGTTAAAGTAAGCTTTGAGATCAGCGTGGTGGTACGTGGAATTTGACCTTCATTCTACTGAGACCTGAGCCCAGCGGGACAGGATGAGTTACTTTAACACTCTCCCTTTACAATGTCAACTCCCACTCCTCCTCTGAAAGCGTGTCATATATTTCAATTTTACAATAAAACTTATCTATGTTACGACAACAAAAGACTGAACTAAATTTGACAAAACTTTCATAAGCTATAGAGCATTTCAATGCATTAATACTACATTTAAAGGGAATGTTTTTAAGAAAATAAATCAGCCTATTAGGGTACAGCCCACGTTTGCACATGGGCCTAGAGCTGACCGCCCATTGGCTATCGATTGAACGATATTTAAAGTATTACTTGACCACAACAATTAGGCGCATAAAACAAAAGTGTTTCAATACCCCGCATCTCGCTTCTTACCCCGCGCGTCCCCTAGTGACGTGCAGTCGTGTATCGTCTAGGTGTTTACGTTAGCCAGCACGTGTTTAATGTTATTTCGTTATAATATTAGTTTAATGAGTGATTGTTGATTTTTAAAATTATTATTAAATTAGTTGATTATTCGTCAATAAACCTCAAAATGGGTAGGAAAAAGACTATTCGTGGAGGAGAAAGGACTCTTACATTCAAAATATGCATTTTTTTAACAAGAGAAAAGTATTGGGCTCAGTTCTCCTGTCTCCAAAGTCGAAAATCAAATGTGTGCTGCAACAGGCATCAGTCTCTTACACACAAAAAAAGAAAGAAAATATTCCATTTCTGCGAATATATTAAACACATGAAAGTGCTTTAATTTACACGACTATTGAAAATACACCACTATGGCGTATGTTTTAATAATGGTATACCTACATAGGTACTCATGGTATTTGGTAATAGAATATACTTCGTATCGGGCTGGGAAATCCCTAGTTCTAATGAAGTTTCAAGTTGTCGTGCGCCTAATTGTTTTAGTCGAGTAGTACAAAAAAATGGTTGTCTGTAAAGTGTTGAATGTAACAACGTCATAAGAAAATACTAATAGAATGATTGCATTTTTCGAAAGAAAATTTTATTTTTATTTGTTTGAACATATTTTGTATGGATATAGAGAAGGAGGTAAATGGAAATCACAATGGAATTGATCCAGTTACATTAATGCGTACTGGCCGATTGTGCTTCTTTGTCGCTTGATCCGCGCTCTCGCTTGCACTTCAAGTCTTAAATGGAACGCCTCAGAGCGAGGTAACGCCGGTGAGTCATGCTCATTGGTGCGTAGAGCCGGCTCGAACGAACTATAAGACGTTGTCACGTCAAAAAATGAAACAAAGGTAAAAAAAAATAAACCCATCGAATTTCTTATCCGATCTTTTTAGTTAAACTCGCATTTTTATCCACAGGATATGCGAGTTTAATAGTTTTTTGATAATATTGAAACAAACGAACATGCATCAACAGCATAACTTTTATGCGAAGTCTATGCGTTGCTACTCCCGAGGACTAAGACGGTCGCCTCATATAAAAGTGTGCCGTGTGTACCCTATTGTGAATAAGGATTGCAATCCGGAAAACCGGATCCGGTAATCCGGCGGATCCGGCACAAATTTACACAAACCGGATCCGGTACCAATTCACCACCGGATCCGGACCTCCACCGGCTCCGGTGATTGTATATTTTGACAAAGATTTCACGTTACAAAAATAATTACCGTTAGAAATCGATCCTTTTTTTACACTGTTTTAACCGTTCTATTAATCCGGGCGGATCCAACCGGATCCGGCCGGATTGAGTAAAAAACGGCCGGATCCGGCCGGATTGAGTAAAAAACGGCCGGATCCGGCCGGATTGAAAATGAGGCCGGATTGCAATCCCTAATTGTGAAACGCAAGAGCTGCTTCACGCTAGATATAAGTATCGGTCATACCTCTCTGGTCTAAATATATACCTACCACTTCTTCAAGCGATAGTTACCAATAGGTGGTCAGTCTAAATATTATAGAAACAGTGATAGCCTAATGGTTAAAACTTGCACTCTCGATCGGGAAGTCCGAGGTTCAAACCCAGGCACGCACCACTGATTTATGTGCGTATTTAATTATGACCGCTTTTCGGTGAAGGAAAACATCGTGAGGAAACCTACACACCCGAGAGTTCTTTAAAAAAAAAAGTTCTCGGAGGTGTGTGAAGTCCACCAATTCGCACTTGGCCAGCGCGGTGGATTATGGCCTAAGCTCTCTCATTCCTAGAGAAGACCCGTGCCCAGCAGTGGGACAGTAATGGGTTGACGACGACTAAAGATTATAAGTGGATACTCATTACTAAAATTAAGTGGTATAAATTGGCAATATCAATAAATATAAAAAGATAAACTTTGGTTCATTCTAAAATTAATCCAAGAAAGAGGGTAGAAATAGAAAAACATACACCAATTTCTAGCGGCAAGAGTGTGGTAAAGAAATTAAAAGCTATAATTATACATCGAAATTTTTACCACGTAGCAAATCAAAATTTATTGATAACTAGCTGAAACACGCAGCTTCACCCGCGCTTAAAAAATACATGACATATACATAGTCATTCAAGAGGAATATTTCTTTCATACATATATTTTTGGTATCTTGAACCGTTTTCGCAGCGCACGCAACGAAAGCCCTCAAGGATGAATAATTTTCCTTATTTTTTTTCACATTTTCCATTATTTCTTCGCTCCTAATAGTTGCAGCGTGATGTTATATAGCCTAAAGTCTTCCGCGATAAATGGTTTATTCAACATAAAAATAATTTTTCAATTCGAACCAGTAGTTCCTGAGATTAGCGCGTTCAAACAAACAAACTCTTCAGCTTTATAATATTAGTATAGATATTCAAAAATTATCTTATTTTTGAAAATTAATATTTTAGTTGTTTTTCAAAAGTATTATTTCATTAATTTAATTAAAAAATAGTAATAAGGCTTTCAAAATTTTCAATAATAAAGATCAAAATACTTTTTTATGACTAATAATTTGCAAGATGAGAACTTAGAGAAACCAAACAAAATCTCAACAATAGTCAAATACATGAAACTACTTTTAAAGTAGTATATCGTGTAGTGAATTAAAGAGTGAGGATTTCGCGGTGGAAAAGGACAAACATAAATATTACGTGCCTTCAATTACCGCGCACTTAAACTCCAAAATATGAACAATTTTATTATTACAAAAAGCCCATCTCATTTTCTTTTTATCTGACTGAAGAAGCAAACGAGCATTCAGTCCAGCTGATGGTGAGTGGTCACTGCTGTCCATGGACATCTGTTATCAATTTCATACAGAACATGGGTTCTATCTGAAGTCAATCACAGATGCGTTGCTACTCCCGAGGACTATGATGGTCGCCTCATATAAAAGTGTACCGGCAACCATACCCTTCCATCGAAACGCAACAAATGCTTCACGCTCGGTGTGGCGGTGGTACTTCCCCGGTCGAACTACACTGGTTCTACCACCTTGCAAAATGCGTATGTAAAAAAAATGTTTACATAAGCAACATGTACAGTAGGTATTTTTTTGCAAGACTGAAATGGCAAACGAGCATGCAGTTCCCCTGGTGGTGAGTGGCCACTCGTTAAAATTTGTTTATATAGAACAAAAGATCTAAAGTCTAAAAATATTGTTTATTTCATTACAATTTAAATAAAATCGTTCGTTTGTTATTACTTCGTACCTCTTCGACAATTTTGATAGTTTGTTTGAATCCAATTAGGTACACGAAAAATATAAATTCATTTATTTTCTGCGTATTAATGTAAAATTTAAAGCTTAGGAAGGGAAGGTGTGCCACCTACCCCAAAGATTATGTTAAAATCGTAAGAGAAGCAAAATTATTCAAACAAAGACTTTGTGTTGACAAATTTCGGAGTCTATTCATTTCTATCTCAGCATACGGTAAGAAAATTTTAGAGACTATTTGATAACCCGCGTGTCGCAACGGTTACCATACCGGTCTTACACGCAATGGGTCCCGGGTTCGATTCCCGGCCAGACTGGTTTCTGAATGATGAGTTTAGATTCTGTCCTGTTCTGGGTCTGGGTGTTTGTGTATTCGTCTTTGTGTACCATGGCACCCACGACACAGGAGAACATCCTACTGTGGGGCTAGGAGTGTAGAAAGCGTTATTTTTTTTTTATTTGTCGATATATTTTTTTGGGCCAACAATTTGCAGAGACAGAGAGATAATTGTCAGAGGGTTAGCGTCCTTTTTGCTACAATCTTTACCCTTGATTTGATCCTAAACGGCCCCTCCAAGTTACCACTGATAATGTTCTTCTAATTACTTCTTCATCTTCTCGTTCAGCCACTCAGAGTTGAGTTCCTCTAGTTCTCGTACTTCGAGCATGCGAGGCGCGCCGACGGCGGAGGCTAGCGCGCGCTGGGTACCCGCGTACATTACCTGGAACATTGGGTACAACGGACTTTTAAACTTTTTAATTGGTATAGCTTTCGATTGGTATAGCGAAATAAAAACTGATGGAGCCAAATACAGAGCATTGCAGATACATCCGAACCGGCTGGCGGGGCATCTTACAATACCAGAAACCATTCGTCGACTTAAAAAGCGCTGTGATATATTCGACAATCTCGCCACAAACTGAATAGTTTGTTTTTTAAATAAAGGGTTGGCTCTAATGGGAACAGCAAATTTGTTGTGTGCTTATTTTGAAAGAAAGAAAGAAAGAAAGAAAGATCTTTATTTAGTCAATTTTTGGGTTACAATAATATTGATTACATATGATGTTAAAAAACAAAAAATAGAAATGGGCGCCAAAAATTGAATATGCCGGTTAAGGCGTTCTAAATGTATGGCACACACATACTCGTATTTATCATTAAAAGACTTACAATTATACACTATATTACAATGCTGATAACTTTAGAAGTATTTTTTGTATTTTACATTTTTAAATCATCGTTTAAGAATTCGTCATACGTGTAATAGCATTTTTCTATTAATATATTTTTTAATTTTCTGGCACATATGTGGTCTTTCTTTATTTGTTTTAATTGGTAAGGTAGTTTATTATATAACTTTATGGCCATACAGAGTGTGGCTTTTGTCACTACTGCTAGCTTTTTGTTTGGAGGGTATAATATTTTTTGTTCGCGCCGCGTATTGTCCCTATAATTACTTAATTCAAACAAATGGCGTTGTTTACGCACAAACATCACCATTTCTAATATGTATATGCATGGAAACGTTAGCACTTTTAGTTTTTTAAACCATGGTCGGCAACTAGTACGCAAATTAATGTTTGCTATCGCACGAATACATTTTTTTTGACAAATCAATAAATCATTTGCATTTGTGGCATTTCCCCAAATAATAATTCCATACTTTAGCCACGCGAAGACATACGCATAGTACGCTGATAGCGCAACATCTATGTTTGTGCATTTTTTAATTTCTCTTAACCCGTATACAAATTTATTCAATTTAGTTTTAATAATCTCAATGTGTGTATTCCATGTCATATTTGAGTCTAAATTTATACCTAATAAATTAAATTTATCAACTATTTCAATATCATTATTTTTATAACGGAAATTAAAATTCATAGCTCGTTTTTGAATTGGATAGAATTGCATTATTTTTGTCTTATCATAGTTAATTATTAAATTATGATTTTCTAACCAATAAGATATGTCATGAAATATATAATTAAGTTGTTCAGTTAGTTTAAATTCGTTTTTTGTTTTTAAAATTATGGAAATATCATCAGCAAATAAAATTATATTATAATTTAATTGTGTTGATAAATCATTAATGTAAATTAAAAATAGGATACAACCTAGCACACTACCTTGCGGAATTGAATTAAAGGTTATTTTTTCTGTGGACTTGTATTGTTCGATAGTCTTGGTTTTCTCATTTTTAAATTCTATATTGACATATTGTTTGACATTTGCGTGTAGGGACGCAAAATAAGCACACAACAAATTTGCTTATAGTCTTGGACTGATTGCAGATGAAACCACAGAAAAAACATGCGTGCGTACAAAGTACACATGTCAGAAGTGAAACTTCTTTGGCGAACTAATTTATAAATCTTGTTTATATTTATACAAATCTAAAACTTTAAAGGAGAATGCCCATGGCCAGTACTCTCAAAAAACGAGTTGTGTCACAATGATTTTTGTATAGAAAAAATAACTAAAATATTTCAGGTATTTTAGCCAATTTCCTGAAAAAATCACTTTGGAGTTAATTTTCTTAAATTAATAAGTATTTAACTTTACTTCCATTTTACATGTGACAGATATATTCGCCATTATGGTGGGATCAGGGATGTAGATCTGAGATCGACTAATCAAAGAATCGATTAAATAAGGTTATAAAATCGATTTACTGATTTATTTGAATTGACCCAAGAATCTCCTGTTATATTCTTAACATCTATTCTTAATATTAATTTAAAAACTAATGAATATTGTAAACTAATGAATGTTCGACTGAAAGAGTAGTTTAGTTTATCAGTCTTGAATACTAGTTAAACAATTCTTTACATAGTAAACATAAGAAATAAAAAATCATAAAAAAGGAAAAAAATGATACTCCAAGTATTTAAATCATTTTTAGTTTTTATATCTATTTATTTGTTATTTTATCACATTTTTAACAGTATTTTTAAAGCAGTGAATGGTTAAATAATACAGTTTAAATCTCAAAATCGATTATATTATATTACCGATATGGTACCTTCCATCCCTCCATAGAGGCCATTTAACTGGTTTGTCTCTGTCACATTGATTTGTTCGTATGTTTTGTTGCGTCGAGTTGAGCTTAATTTCGTTCCTCCGTAACTAAATACTAAACTTATCAATAATTACAAATACTTACGTGCCGTGATTGTGTGAAAATAGTGTTACAAATAAGAAAGGACTTAAAATAGTGTTAAGAACACCTGCATAGTCCATATTACCGAATCTATTATAACCTAAAAACAAACTTATTATGTGGAATATCTCAATACTTTTAATAAGAATTTTGACACAAGTTGGTACGTGTAATTTACTTTGATAACAAAAGCAAATAAAGGTATTTTTATCAGGGCACAAAAATATTGAGGTCAGTACATTTGCTCATACAAAATGGGCATTCTCCTTTCCAAGATTAAGAGGAAGGGAAAAAGGCGTGATACGACGTTCGCTCTGTCTCACTTTTTCTCTCAATCTTTCTCACTCGCTTGCTCCCTACTCTCACTCCACGGCTAGTTGCTCATGCTACGTTCGCCCTGTCTTACTCTCTCTCAATCGGTCTCGATCACTCTCTCTCTCTCTTTTCCGACACTTCCGTTGCATACCGGCGTGACGTTTCATCTGTAAAAATTTTACCCTCATGCGCCTAAAGAAGTTTCACTTCAAAAAAATAAAAAAAATAAAAATAATAATAAAAAAAAAATTGGTATAGCTAAGTTAGACAGACAAAAAAGATATGTTTTCGTATTTTACATGGGCTAATAATCTAAGTACTGATATAAAAAGTGTTGGATTAATTGAAATACACATGAAAAAATGACACTGAATTCAGTTTTTGTACAAAAAAAGGGAGGGGGGAGATTTAAAAAAAGATGGGAGAACGCTGTTGATGAAATTTCTGAAATAGTTACAAAAAATGGAAATGGTTCTGATTTTGTTAACGATCATACGGATTTTGTTAATTTAAAAAATTATGAAATCAAAAATCTGTCGAAAAAAACTTTGTTGTTTTTGGTCTGAAGACACCCGGAAACTTAGGATTCAGAAGACACGGGACAAATCAGAGTGGTGAAGGCTCAAAAGGCTAATGGCCTGGGATTTAAACCTCGGACTTTCGATTTAGAAGCCGAGTGTCAACTATTAGTCTATCCAGGGCCATCTTAGTCCATGCTGGGGCCCTTGGGCACACAAGAATTCGGGCCCCTTTTGATATGTAAAGAAAGTTGTACTTTCTTACACTCCAAAAGGGCCCCGACGACTTTCGTGCAGCGAGAATTGTAAGCCCGACCATATCTTGATATTAAATGTGAGAAAAATTGTCAGCCCTTCGGACCCTCTGAGGTTGGGTACCCTATTTTTTTTTTGTTTTCGAGGGGGAAACCTTCAAAAGGTACCCGATGCCGTGGGAGCGACGCAGAGTTATGAGAGATTTTTACCGCACTAAAACCCCCCCGGTGGCCGTCCTCGGCGCTGAAAAGGAGGACTCCGGGATCTCGACACGACTTCAACCGTAATCCTCTGAGCGCGTTGCCCCATCGGGCTCCTCCCAGATGGGCGGCTGGGCCCACCGCTCCTTCTAGTCTTTACGACGGTATGCGTCCACAAATACCGCCGTCCTTCCCGGGATTGCCTGACCGAACGGTTCGAGCTCCCACTCTAGCCGTCTGCAACCCCGAAAGCTCCTTTTAGTCGCCTCTTACGACAGGCAGGGGATGCCGTAGCCCTATTCTGATCCCGGAATTACAGGGCGTACTATATAGGCCTACGGAAGCATTTACACATTGTACGTTACATTTTCTTACATCACTACCGGATCGGAACACGATCTCAACTGCCTCGAGGCGCGCAGGCCGTAAGGTAACCGATTACTTGAAGTAGACAGCAGGAAACCGCTCGAGTCAGTTAAACTAGCGCCATTTAGGGGAGGTATTGCCGTTAAAGGGCGGATGGATTGGGACTTGAACCTCAGGCTCTCGATTTAGAGGTCAAATTTCAAGTATTAGACTATCACTGCTCACATTATCTAGTTCATCCATCCATCAGCCTTTGAAAGTCCATTGCTGGACATAGGCCTCCCCTAATCTGCGCCACTTCGATCGGCCCTGAGCCATCCGAATCCAACGGTTACCCGCCGTCTTCTTCAGGTAGAAGAGTCCTCGAATGGAGACCACGTCTAGGCAAAAGGAGTGCAGGCCGCCCCCCGACCCGGTGGACTGATGACCTGAAGAACACATTGTCTAGTTATTTACCTGTAATTCCATTTGTGCGTCCCTCGGTGTGTAGAATATAAAGCAGAGAGGATATGACACTCTTCCGTCATCGTGAGTCATCCGGAATCTGAAATGGATAATGAGAGATTTAAGACTCATATTACCGCGAATTTGATGATATTTTTGTGGGTCAATAAACATCGGCAAAGAGAATTCAAAAAGCGTTTAGCGTGAGAACACGAGACATTAAGCGTTAAACTGCATTAAAATCCGTATCGTAGATTTAAAGCTCTAAGCATACACATGGACAGAAAGCGGGAGGCGACTTTGTTTTATACTATGTAGTGATTTAAATAGCAAGTCACTAAGTAGTCACTGCCGCCCATGGGCATCTGTAAGCAACTTCATATAGAACAAAGGTTCTACATAAAGTCTTTCACAGATCCGTTGCTACTCTCGAATACTGAGCTCACTTATACAAGGTCGCATCATATATAAGAGAGCGGCAAACCACACTCTCCCAGCGGAACGCAAAAACTGCTTCACGCTAGAAATAGGTGTGGCGGTAGTACTTCCCCGGTCGAACTAAACTAGTTCTACCATCTGGAAAGATAAGATGATAAGATGTAGGTTTGTAGGTGGTAAAACCAGTGTAGTTCGACCGGGGAAGTACCACCGCCACACCTATTTCTAGCGTGATGCAGTTTTTGCGGCGATGGAAGGGTGTGGTGGCCAGCACTCTTTTACATGAGGCGACCATCTTAGTCCTCGGGAGCAGCACCGCATCTTTGATTGACTTCAGATTGAACCCATGTTCTGTTTGTAGTAGATTACAGATGTCCACGGGCGGCAGTGACCACTTACCATCAGGTGGACTGCATGCTCGTTTGCTACGTTTATCTTATAAAAAAAAATCAACCATAGCTAAATTGCTACCCCTAAGATTAAGTTAAAATCAGATAAGTATGTCTGTCACACGTTTCAAATCAAAATAGCATAGCAGTGCAGAAATAGGTGTGATGGTGGTGCCCTCCAGTCGAACAACAAAGGCCTTAGGTATGTGGTGGTGTCAACCCATTATTGTCCCACTGCTGGGCACGAGTCTTCCCTCAGAATGAGAGAGTTTTAGGCCATAGTCCACCGCGCTGGCCAAGTGCGAATTGGTGGACAAGAATTAGGTATGTACTTACGTGTATATGATGAATCTGGGTTGATGTGAGGGCAGCACTTCTTGAAGGTCCTCAATCTCCAGATCGGTGAGCTCCTCGTCGATTTGCAAGGACTGCTTTTCTCTGTTCACCTGGAACAATGTATAGATAGGAACAACGTATAGATACTAGGTGAACCCCGCAGCTTCGCCCGCGTTAAGAAAATCGATGTATCGATTGTCCCATGGGAATAAAATATTTTCCCACAGTAAAAAGTAGCCTATATGTTAATCCAGAGTGTCAGCTAACTCCCTAGCAAGTTTTACGAAAATCGCTCCAGCTGTTTAGACGTGAAGAAGTAACAAACATACATACAAACTTTCGCCTTTAAAATATTAGTATGAAGTATGATGAAGCCAGAAGGAGGGTAATGTTCAAGCGTTTGTATGTTTATATGTAAGACCCTCTCTTTGCCGGATTGTTTGTTTGACAGATTGTGAAATATGACATATGATTGGTATCAACTCAGTTTGCAGACTTTCACAAGAGGGGATCATCATAGTCCTCGGGAGTAGCAATGTATCTGTGGTTGACTTCAGATGGAACCCATGTTCTGTATGACGTTAATTACAGATGTTCATGAGCGGCCGTGACCACTTACCACCAGGTGGACTGCAAGTTCGTTTGCTACTTCAATGAAATTAAAAAAAAGACAGGCTATATAATCTTTAAATATGAGTAAAATGAAATGAAATGTGTCTTTATTTTGTATAGGTCTACGGGTGCACTTACAAGTTGTCAATTACATTTTTTTCTTACACTACCACCAGATCGGAATACAACCTCAACTGAGAAGATTCGGCAAGAAACTCAGCGGGTTTGTCTTTTTTCTTAATTATATCCATTTTTCTTTAAATATAATTACAATCACGTTTCTTATATATATTAGGTGAAATATAGAAAAAAAGTGACTGCAAGTTTCAATTTACTCAGGTTTCTGTTTTTATTATAATCTTGCGAAATTACGTTTTTTGAATGTGATGCAATAAATAAACATTATTATTTATTATATAAACTTAGTCGCCTGATTTAGTGATCGTAATAACAGTCGAAATGGAATCCAAATAAAAACTATACTTGATACTTGCCGATGTGTAACATCATTCTCATTATTAATAGATTATACAGTGAAATCTCTTTGTTCACATTATTATCGACGGGTAGAACAAAATCTTATATGAAAAATTACCAATTTACAGTATGAAGCTTAACCGTTTTGTGGACATACAAACATTGATTACTTACGCCAAGAAAGACGATCTATGGAAAATCATTGTAAAAGCTATTTAGGAATTTATTAAAAAAGTTCCTAAATAGCTAATAATTTTTAAAGGTGGTAGAACCAGTGTAATTCGACCGGGGAGGTACCACCGCCACACCTACTTCCAACTTGAAGCATTCATTGCGTTTCGATGGAAGGGTGTGGTTGCCGGCACACTTTTATATGAGGCGACCATCCTAGTCCTCGGGAGTAGCAACGCATCTGTGATTGACTTCAGATAGAACCTATGTTCTATATGAAGTTCCTTACAGATGTCCATGGGCAGCGGTTACCACTTACCATCAGGTGGACTGCATGCTCGTTTGCTGCTTCATTATTATAAAAAAAAACAAAAGCTAGTACAATCAACATAGCTTCATACCGTAAAGTGGTAATTTTTCATATACGATTTTGTTCTAGGGACCCGTTGATGTATCCGTCCAGCCATTTGGTATGTAGCATGTGATGAAGATATTGACATTTATGCATACTTACATCTTCTATCTTCTTCATAAAATGAATGTTTGTCTGTATGTCCTCTATATAATTGCAAACTATCCATTTGATCATGTGATGATCTTCAGCAAAGTTGTTGTTCATGAGCTCGCGAAGGTTTCTGGTACAGCTAGCACACAATATGTTTTCAGAACATATATGGTTCAACCCAGGAGGTACCTCTACACCTATTTCTAGTGTACAACAATGCTTGCATTTCGGTGGAAGGGTGTGGTTTCCGGCTCATATATGAGCTGACTATCTTAGTAGCAACATATCTATGTTTGATTTTAGATAGAACCTTGGTTTTGTATAAAGATTTTTTGCATAAACCATAGTATTGCGTATTAAGTTTTAGAAGATGATTATCAAAAGATGTGGGTAGAACATGAATCACTACATAGTATGAAACAAAGTCATTTCCTGCTGTCTGCCCTATGTATGCTTAGATCTTTAAAACTAAGATATGGATTTTAATGCAGCTTTTTTAATAGATAGAATGATTCAAGAGGAAGTTTTTTATGTACAATACATGTTTAATATAGTAGAGAAACACTGATAATTTTAGATTTTTGACTTTTAAGCAGAGCGGAGTTCGCTGGGTCAACTAGTTATTAATAAACTGCAGTTTATGTTTGTCAATGCAACTAGAGTGTTTCATTTTATCGGTGATGAGGATAGGATATACATAATATGATCTATACATAAGACATTTCAGATCAACTGCTAAACATAGCCACCATTTTCTCAACAGTCAAAACACAACAGGCGACCCAGATGGCGCAATGGTTAACACGCCGTACCACTAATCTGAGGGTCCTGGGTTTGATTCCCAGCGAGGCGGAAATTTGAATGATGAGTTTGAATTTCCGTTCTTGGTCTGGGTGTGTGTCCTTGTCTTGTGTGTTGTACATGGCACCCACGACACAGGGAATCCTAGTGTGGGGCTATGAGTGTGAAACGTTATTATTTATTTATTTATTTATTATTTAAGTCACAACACTGTTTACATTAGAATAATTTTATCAGGAGTCCTAATATTATTTATTTATTCTTTTTGTGCCTTACAACCAATGTTAGTACATGGGTGGACTTAATGCTATAAGCATTTTCTGCAAGTCAACCATCAGGAAGTCAGACACATTGTAGTCTGTATAATAAAGAACATTAATAGTGCTATTGAATAATATTGAAATGAAATGAAATGTCTTTATTTTGTATAGGCCTGCGGGGGCACTTACAATTGTCAGTTACATTTTTTTTTCTTACACTACCACTGGATCGGAATACAACCTCAACTGAGAAGATCCGGCAAGAAACTCAGCGGGTTTGTCTTTTTTTCTTATTTATATTCATTTTTTTAATATTATTACAATCATGTTTTTAATTGTATAAATAATTGTATATTGAAGTAGCATATGAGCATGCCGTTTAACTTATACTAGGTGGAAGTCTGTAAGCAACTTCCTATGGAACCAGCAGTTTCCAAGCAGCATTGCCAGATGTTTTTTACTAAATCGGGATTTTTGAACTTTTTGGGTGGAAAAAGCAGGACTTCAAAGTCAAAAGCGGGACAGCAGTCCTCGCGCTACTAAGGGCCCTGCGCCTCTCCTTGGTGTAGGAGGACCGGAGGATTTGAAGGAATGGATTTAATACAAGTAAAAGACTCGTAACAATAATAATTGCTATACAATTTTTTTACAACCAACAGATCCAAATGAAGTCTATAAAATAATTTTTAATCTTAAAAACACCAACGCAGCAGGAATTGATGACATAAATACAAAATTCATTAAACTTTGTGCAAAATTTATCTGCAAACCGTTGAGTCATATAATAAATATGTCCTTTGAAGAAGGGCGATTCCCCGATATTTTAAAAATATCTGTTGTTAAACCACTTTATAAAACCGGAGATAAAACTGTCTTGAATAATTACCGCCCAATCACACTGATTCCAGTATTCTCCAAAATCTTCGAAAAAATTATGTTTGTATTACAATACTACCGGCACCAATATCACGCCTATTTCTGTCATATAGAAATATAGCGGTGCTGTTTTTAGTGACGGCAAAGTGCATTTATATCTCTTAGAAACAAGCCTCATTTCTGATTCGAGTAATGCTAAAAAGCACTTAAAATCACTTAACAACAATATCCATTTGATATTATCTATACTTATAAATAAAATTGAAGTGTCTGTTTGTAATATCAAAATAACAGCTTTTTATCAATTGCATATGAAAGAATACATGATACTGATAACAAAACAACAATCAGTAAAATTTTTGTCTGTCTGTCTGTCTGTCTGTCTGTCTGTCTGTCTGTCTGTTTGTTTGGGGTAATCTCCAAAACCGCTTGACCGATTTTATCGGAGTTTTCACTATTAGATAGCTAATTTTACAGCGCGTAACTTAGGCTACTTTTATTTTAGAAAAATAATTAGGGTACTTCGGAGAAACATAAAAACCTTCAAAAAATACCTCCGCTTTATGCAGATTAAATGATAACTTAGGTTCAGTCGATATGGTTTACATGAAACTTGGAGTGAACCTTGAGTATCTAGAATAACATAATATGATAAAAAAATTGACCTTCAACTCCTCAACCCTCATGATGCAGGGTTACTGCCCGTCTTAGCCGCAAGAGCTACTTATTTTCTGCTTTCAAATTTGGCATAACGTTTTTGAGCAAAAACAAATGGTGAAAAATTTGACCTTCAACTCCTCAACCTTCATGATGCAGGGGCACTGCCTGCCTAAACCGTAAAAGTTAGATTATTTTACTTAAAATATTTAAGGAGGTTTGTAAGCAGAAACAAATGATGTAAAAATTGACCTTTACCTCCCTATGATTCGAGGATACATCGTTAACCCATTATTGTCCCACTGCCGTGCACGGGTCTTCTCTCGGAATTAGGAAATTTTAGGCCATAGTCCACCGCGCTGGCCAAGTGCGAATTGGTGGCCTTCACACACCTCCGAGAACTTTTTTTTAACGAATTCTCGGGAGTGTGGGTTTCCTCACAATGTTTTCCTTTACCGAAAAGAAATGATAATTAATTTCTACTGCGCACATAAAACAGTGGTGCGTGCCTGGGTTTGAACCTCGGACCTCCCGATTAAGAGGGCAAGTTTCAAGTTTCACTGCTCTTGATTCGAGGATACCTACTGCATATTCTACAGAAGTTGGCCATTAGGTGCTTTCATCTATACAAATAAATGTAATTTAAATGTCTTTTGAATATGAGAATTCTACTTTTTACTAAATTAATATGGAAATGGATATTCCGTTTTTTAATTCACGTACTTCGTACAAACAAATTTATACCTACAAAAAACAAAGGAAATTTAATTAATTCGACTTATTTTCGTAGTAGTTTCTTACCTCGGCTAATACCGAGGTGGGTAACTACTTATACATGAAGTAAACAATATTCACGATTATAACTATAGATACACCTATACAAGCAGACACATCACGATGCTGCCACGACCGAGCATTCTCAACTTTCAAGCGTGTTGAAAGATTTACTTTGTGTATTGTTTTAATAAGGGATAACAGATGTCGCTGGATGTACCTATCCTGAGTTACGCCAAGGGCTGAATCCTGAAGTTTGTAGGTATATAAAAGTGAGTGAATTATTTTGAGTTCAAATTCGATTACGTTGGATTCAATTGGTACGATTTGTTTAAAATAGGGACTTTGTAACGTATCACTATTTAACACAATTATATGCAGGTAATATTATATTTTTTTCTTAACGTAATGATATACTCAACTGACTTCGAAAAGGAGGAGGATCAATTCGGTTGGTATGTTTGTTTTATGTATGTAGGTACATCGATTTTTCGGCCAACTGAGGAAGAATTTTCTTTCATTCAATTGAGTTTACTTGCAGTTTGATACTATTATCATCATTCATAACTTCAGAAATATGTGAGATTGCGATGGAGCATCATATAAGATATTTTGGCATATGTACCTATCTATGTAGAATTGAAACGAAGATAACTTAAGTCATCGACTTGCATGGATTATTAATAAGAGCTGTTAATAATTGTTACAATATGCTGTACAATGTGTACAAGTACCTACTGGTAGTAATAAATATTTAAGGGGGGGGGGACTTTCATGTGACAAATGTTATCTATTTACTCAATATTAATAAGAAACAACAGTAGCTTGAAATATTCAAGGAATTTTCAATCAAACAAATGGGGCTTTTTGCCGTTTTGTTTATAAATAATGGTACGGAACCCTTCGTGCGCGAGTCCGCTTCGAAGTTGCTAAGTTGCTATCAGTCCTACCGAAAAAATGTTGTTTAGTTAAAAAATTTTGGGGCATAAAATTTGATACTTAGGTATATGTCATGTGTCCCTGTAGTTCCGAGATTAGAAAAGGCCTACGGCATCCCCTGCCTGTCGTAAGAGGCGACTAAAAGGGGCTTCCGGGGTTGCAGACGGCTAGAGTGGGAGCTCGAACCGTTCGGTCAGGCAATCCCGGGAAGGACGGCGGTATGTGTGGTCGCATATCGTCGTAAAGACTAGACGGAGCGGTGGGCCCAGCCGCCCATCTGGGAGGAGCCCGATAGGACAACGCACTCGGCGGATTCCGGTTGAAGTTTCGAGATCCCGGAGTCCTCCTTTTAGCGCCGAGGACGGCCACCGGGGAGGGTGTTAGTGCGGTAAAAATCCCACATAACCATGCGTCGCTCCCACGGCGTCGGGTACCTTTTGAAGGTTTCCCCCTCGAGAACAAAAAAAAAGGTATATGTCATGTATTCTTAAAACGCGGGCGAAGCTGCGGGTTTCAGCTAGTCATAAATATTACACACATTGCCACGGAAACAACAAAACAAGTACCTTTATGATAAGAGCAGAGTTGTGCTGTATTCTCTGAAATCGGAACACATTTAGAGCTTTCATCACATCCTCAGGAATATCACAGACGTTTACATTTGGTGCGGACATCTTAAGTTTAGTAAAAATATCGAAATTCACGAACAATTACACATTTATTGAATCACTTGAGCGGAAACTACCTTTATCAAGGATGAATAGTTCCGTGAATCCGTGACGTGACAGTAGCGTTTGGATTCTGCTCTGGTATAATTTAAACATTCATTTTGTAAGTATATACAAAAAATTATTAGAAACTTAAAATTATAAATAAAAATTCAAAATAAAAAGTCATATTTACAAGTATGTACTTTGACACAGTCATTGAAAAACTTAAATACTACCTACGTATTAGAATAACTACAATTTATGTGGTGAAATTCAATCATCACGAAATTAAGAGTGTATTGCCTGAACATTTGTATATGAGTGTGTGTGTTTGTGGGTATGAGAATGATTCCTGAGTATTTTTAACTCTCATAAAAGAATAGCTAGCAAATCCTTTTTAGTAGCGGCTTTAGGGTAACGCGTTGTTGGGCCATCATCAAGGGCGTACATTTTTTTATCTAAAAATTTGAATTGAAATCCAGTAAGGAGACATTGCAATAATTTCGGCCCGGGTCCTAATAGTGTTAAAACCAACACTGATTACAACATTAAAGCTAAAGGATCATTATTTTACTCAAATTTGAAAAGTATAGCAAAGTGTTTCTAAACTATTTACATTCATTTTTTTAGTTTTATTTAAATTAATAAATTAAATTAAAGTATAGTGAAAAAACAAAACGTGCAATCGTTCAAAATTGTAACTAATATTTCTTGTTAGTTTCTGTCGTTGTCAATTGTCAGTGTCATTGATCAGATGTCTATATTGATGAACGTAAAATATCATAAAATCATTAATTTGCGCCATAAAATCCTTGTAATGCTTACTGGATAGAGTATGTTCGTTCGCGACAAAAGAAATCCGCCCGTCGGTTTGTTTGTGGGCGTTTTTAGAGGTTATCTATTGTTTGAATAATTTAGAAAGTGTCATTCTGTGATTTTGAAGTAATTTTGTGATTTATCGGCGGTTTAAGTGTTTGTGTGGCCTATTTAAAGGTCAACTACTCAAGTATATGTAAGTGTTACTTATAATTGCTATTAAGGCTCGTAATTTGCTTAAATGTTGTGATTAGAGTTATTTATTACGTATGAGTTCGTAGGTCGTTCCTTTCACAAAACTGGTTTTTGTATTACGGGTTCTATTATTGCTATTTAAATACGAAATTAGTCTGATGTTTACGTATTTTTTGTTTTATTTATAAATTAGCGGTAAAAGTAAATTGAAACAATTATTGTCCAAACACTTGTTGCTGTAAAAAAATGTAAAAGATGTTTTTTTTATATATTTTTGTTATTTACTATTTTTTAAATATAGAATTGATAATTTGCATGTCTGTGTTTACCATGAATTCAACTGAAACAATGCAAAAAAAAAATGTCAAATTATCTTATAATTAAGTACCTACAAACTTTTTATCTTTCAGCAAAGATATTCTATTGCACAATTATTATACAACTTTTTTGTTATTTTTGTGGTAATGTCACTGAACTCTTGTGACTATAGTTATACTCTTTAAAATTCCAGAGTTAAGTAATTAACTTAAAAATATCTCATTTTGTAAAAGATGGAAATAACAGATTTATATGCAATCCGCCTAATGGTTCCTGATAACTGCAGCCCATGGACATCAGATGCGTTGCTACTCCCGAAGACTATGATGGTCGCCTCATATAAAGTGTGCCGGTAACCACACCCTTCCATCGAAGCAAAGAATTATGCTATAAATAGGTGTGGTGGTAGTACTTCCCAAGTTAAAATACACTGGTTCTACCACCTGGCATAGCACCTTATATAAAAGTGAGCCTGTGACCACAACCTTCCATTGAAATACAAGAATTTGTTCCTGCCACAATATGTAACTTCATACTTTAACTACAATGTTATTGGCTTTCATGGCTTACATTTGAGTTCATTAAAGAGAAATATAAAAAGCATTGTTTAATTTAACGTTAAAAATTGCCTTTTTTGCCTATCAGTCAGTCCGAGCCACAATATGTAAAATATAAATATGTAAATATAGTTTCAAATACATGCTTTTTAAGCATAACAAACTAAAAAGTACAAAATAATTCTTAAAATAAGCTAAAAACTATTATGAAGGAAAAATACTACTTAATATTATTGTGAAACCGTGGGGTGTGGGGCATAATATAATTTGGTTGCTTGATATACAAAAAATTATGTATAAAGTGCAAAGTGTGTTTAATAATGAGGAAAATGGTAGAATTTATTTGAATTGTCATTATTTAATCATCACATAATCCCATAATATCAACTGTTATCCGTAAACCCCAGAGATTGTTATCTAAGATAATTAAGATGGTAAAACTATAAAAAGTATATAGATATGTTATAATTTATTGTTATATATAAAGTTTATTGTGGATTACCTACTGTATATAGGTTAACGCAAGACTGTGTTGAGACTGCATACCATAATATTGTTTTTAATAGATTGAGGTAGAAAATGGGCATACAGTCCACCTGATGGTAAGTGATTACTGCCATCAAGTGTTCATACATGTTTATTACTGAATTTTATAGATATTTTGAAGATTTTACCCAAGGACAGATGTAAGCAACTTTATACAGAACAAGGGTTCTATCTAAATTCAATCACAGATGCATTGCTTCTTCTGAGGGTGAAGATTGTCGCTTCATACAAAAGTGAGCTGGACATTTAACAAATTTGCATCCATTCTGCTGAAGTGCTAGTGGCTCCCCCCGGGTTAGATTTTTAGCCAATAGCCTCCATGCGTGACTGCAGTGGGTGTTGATGTTACACAGGAAGGCATTGCTGCCTATATTCTTGACTAGTGGACCTAAAAGTCAAAAATCTAAAATTATTAGTATTTTTTTACTGCATTAAACATGTATTATACATAAAAAACCTTCATTTTGAATCCCTCTATCTAAAAAAAACTGCATTAAAATCCGTAATGTAGTTTTAAAGATCTAAGCATACATAGGGACAGATAGCGAGAAGTAACTTTGTTTTATATTATTTAGTGATGTAGTCTCTCAGTTGCCTTATACAACATTAAATAACGTTAAACCCATACTTTGTTTTCATTTCGCGCCTTATTATTAATAAAACGTAACGCTTCAGCGTAACCGTTACAAGAATCGTAACATGCATATTTTGTTTTTCGTCGTGGCATGATTGATTATTAGGGTTGTATACTCAAAGGGTAAAAACAGAAACCTATTATTAAGACCGCTGTCCGTCTGTCTGTCCTGTCACCAGGGTGTGTTAGTATAACATAATGCTCCAACGTAACTATTTTCATTACAAGTTGCACTTATACTTAGTAACGTAACGCTCCAGCGTAACTGTTACCTTTACGAAAATTAGTATAACCGTACTTGTATTGCCATTTCGCTAATAAAAGTTTTTTTTTCTTTTATTTTATTCTCCTGTCAGTATTTTCTACTTTTCTTTCATCCCAATAGCCACTGTTCCTATTTCCATTCTATAAACTAGCTCTTACCCGCGGCTTCGCCTGCACGGGCAAAGGGAATTAACATTATCGTTTGTTATCGTGATTCATAACTTGCGAATGAATTTTACTAGCGCCATCTATTAACAACGTCTGGAACTACTAAATATGGATCAAGATAAATCACCGATATTCTCATGGGAATGAGAGAGCGCGGTAAAAAGTAGCCTACGTCACTCTCCGCGCTCCTATCTCCCAGCATATAAACCATATATAGTAGCTATGTGGTAACGTGAAAGAGGAACAAACAAACACACTTTCACATTTATAATATTAGTATGGATTTCTTTTTTGCAAACAAATGTTAGACTTCGTCGCTTAAAAAGATTGCAAAAAAATATCTAGAAAATACACTATGATACTTGACCAATGCTTGAAGTTCCGATAGCGCTGTGGTTGACCCGTTTACGATTTTAACGTTTATCTTCCAGGTTCAACGTACGTGCACAATGGTGATAGCATGCTGATAACACTATCAAGATGGCCGAGGCATGTGAGTGACTCTTTTTGCATGGTAACATATCGCTGGTCGCTTAAGTTCTAACACTGCGTAACTCAAAAAATGCCCATTTTGATTTAATGAAATAATGGTATCTCAAAATAAAATAGGAACATATTACGTTTTCATAAAAAATACTATTTTAATATGAGAATATTAATATTTTAAACGCAATATATTATTTGGTAGTTGTAGAATTAAAACTTGAGAAAATAAAAATTAAAAATATTAAAAATTAAAACTTATTTGAGACAGTTTATTTGCTCTCCTGAAAAGTTGCTAATTTTGAGATCCGCCGTTTCGAGTGTGTAAGGATCTAAGGATGCAGTGATGGATTAATTATTGAAAGTGTCTGTAAATAGAGGGAACCAGGCTTGAATTTCAGGTACGTTTGACATTTATATATAAATCTCTCGTCAACCCATTATTGTCCCACTGCTGGGCACGGGTCTTCTCTCAGAATGAGAGAGTTTTAGGCCATAGTCCACTGCGCTGGCCAAGTGCGAATTGGTGGACTTCACACACCTCCGAGAACCTTTTTTTTTTAAGAACTCTCGGTTGTGTAGGTTTCCTCACGATGTATTCCTTCACCGAAAAGCAGTGATAATTCATTTCTAATACGCACATAATTTTAGAAAAAACAGTGGTGCGTAGGTGCCTGGGTTTGAACTTCGGACCTCCCGATTGAGAGGGCAAGTTTCAACCATTAGGCTATCACTGCTCATATATCAATATATTAATGCTTATATATTAATACGTCAAGCAAAAACTTGATCCTTTTTAAAGATCCTGCCGCAGACGGAGGAGTATTAAATTACACACGGTTATACTTGATGTAGAGATCAACTATAACCGTGCGTAATGCATAAAATCAACTAAAAACATGTTACACACACTACCTTACATATAACACACATATATAATAAACGAAATAGAACATTCAATGACTTACTATGAAAACACATGACGTCAAAAATGTCAGATGTCTTTGTCAAAATACCCGCTATTGCTTTTAAATGCAGCTTAGCTAATTATACCTCTTTTTACCTTTAACGGGTGCGATCAAAATAACTTGACAGTTATAACAATTTATTTGAATTTGAGAAATATTCGTGCTACTTTGGACAATATGAAGTTTAGTTTTTCAATTTAAATTACGGTCGAATTTCGACCGTTGCGACGGGTGACTAGTCTAAATAATATGGTTTTATGGCGAATGAAAATATCGTGAAAAAACCTACAAGTCTGAGAAAAAAGATACCGAAGAAAGTTCTCAAAGTATATGAAGTTTACCTATTCGCTCTTAGCCAGCGCTGTGGACTATGACCTAAATCCTCATTCTGAGTGGAGACCCGTGCCCTGCTGTGGGACCAGATTTTTTTTTGTGCCCAGACAAAGGGGAAGGGCTACCCTCCATGCGGGGAGGGTGGTGGTGAATGCTCATGCATACCAATACGGCCGTCCGCATTGGTTATGTGGGACTCACGAAAGAACCTACGTGCCTACCCACTAAACACCACCAGATGTTGGCTTTGGCCTCTGAGGCCTTAAAGCCTTCGTCGGGTAAATGCCCCCTGTGGGCTGAAAAATGGATTGATCAGTCTTTAAAGGTGGCAACACACTGGAATCGAATATATAAACGAGTGTGATTCGACCGAGGTACCTATTTCTAGGGTGAAGTACTTACATTCCGATGGATGTGTGATTGCCGGTTTACTTTCATATGAGGCATCATATGAGGCATTTTATCTTAGTCCGCGGGAGTGGCAACATTTGAAATCCACTATTGCTGGAACTTTTGTTTTATCTGATCGAATTAGCAAACAAGCATGCAGTCCATCTGACGGTAAGTGGTTACTGCCGTCCATAGACATCGTAAGCAACTTCAAATAAAACAAAATTCTGTGTGGAGTCAATCAGAGATGAGTTGCTAGTCTCGACTATGATGGTCGCCTCATATAAAGTGTGCCGGCAACCACACTCTTCCATCAAAACGTAAGAACTGGAAATAGGTGTGTATGTGAATTGACGACCCGCGTAGCACAGCGGTTACCATACCGGTCTGACACGCAGTGGGTCCCGGGTTCGATTTCCGGCCAGACAGGTATCTGAATGATGAATTTAGATTCTTGTTCTGGGTCTGGGTGTTTGTGTATTCGTCTTTGTGTGTTTCCATGGCACCCACGACACAGGAGGAAATCCTACGGTGGGGCTAAGAGTTTTCGGAGCAACTTTCATTTTATATGGACTTTCTTATGACATAGAAGAAGCAAACGAGCATGCAGTCTTATCTGATGATAAGCGGCTACTGCCCCTGTGATAATCAACCCCAGATAACATCAGTTACCTGAGGCCACAGATTCGTTGCTTCACCTGACGACTCGGTTGGAACGCTTTGTATAAGTATATTTACCTTTTTTTTTGTTTTTACCTTCCAAAGGTACCCGACGTCGTGGGAGTGACGCAGGGTTATGTGGGATTTTTACCGCACTAAAACCCCCTCAGTGGCCGTCCTCGGCGCTGAAAAGGAGGACTCCGGGATCTCGAAACTACTTCAACCGGAATCCTCCGAGCGCGCTGCCCCATTGGGCTCCTCCCAGATGGGCGGCGGGGCCCACCGCTCCGTCTAGTCTTTACGACGGTATGCGACCACACATACCGCCGTCCTTCCCGGGATTGCCTGACCGAACGGTTCGAGCTCCCACTCTAGCCGTCTGCAACCCCGGAAGCCCCTTTTAGTCGCCTCTTATGACAGGCAGGGGATGCCGTAGCCCTATTCTGATCTCAGAACTACAGGGCGTAAGTATATATTCCTACAACACTCTTCAAACCAGAACAGAGTAGTGCATAACACAGCTAATATTAGGCAGAAATATGTGTAACGGTAGTAATTCTTGAGTCGAAGACAAAGAGTTTGAAGGACCTTTAAATTGTAGATTTTAACTGTCGTTGATGTTTGCCTAGATTTTTATTCTTTCCAAGAAATCCAATACTGATTGACCTCATAGTCTTCAACTGTTATTCTTCATCTCGCATTTATTCTTCAACTAGCTCTTACCAGCGGCTTCGCCCGCACAGTCAAAGGTAATTGACATTAGCATTTGATAGAGTGACGCAGAACTTGCAAATGAATTTTACTAACGCCATCTATTAACAACGTCTGGAACTACTAAATATGTATCAACTAACAAAACATCGACATTCTCATGAGAATGAGAGAGCGCGGTAAAAAGTAGCCTACGTCACTCTCCGCCCTCCTAACTATCTCCCAGCATATAAACCATATTATATAATAGCTATGTGGCGACGTGAAAGAGGAACAAACAAAAACACTTTCACATTTATAATGACTACTAGTATGGAAGTATGGATTTTTTTTTTATCTGACAGAAGTAGCAAACGAGCATGCAGTCCACCTGATGGTAAGTGGTCACTGCCGCCCATGGACATCTGTAATCAACTACATACATAATGGATTCCATCTGTAGTAAATCACGGATGCGTTGCTACTTCCGAGGACTATGATGGTCGCCTCATGTGAAAGTGTGCCGGCAACCACACCCTTATATCGAAACGCAAGAAATGCTTCACGCTAGAAATAGGTGTGGCGGTGGTATTACTCCGGTCGAACTACACTGGTTCTACCACCTTGCGATAGAGGACAATATGGATTTGTATTTATAGTGAGCATGCTAGGCCTCCCGGTCCTTTTCACCGATTTTTTTACCGACAGTCCATTTACAAAACTATATAATCGTCAGTCTTCAGACCTGACACTGTTTAGTAATCAGCACTGGTAAGCCATTACCAGGGGAGGCTTTTTTTTGTCCAGGGAGAAACCTTTAAAAGGTTCTTGACGTCGTGGGAGCGACGCAGAGTTATTTGATATTCTTATCGCACTAAAACAAAGAGAACTCCTGGATGGTTTGAGCTCCCACTCCAGCTGCCCGCAACCCCGGAAGCCCCTTTTAGTCTCCTCTTACGACAGGCAGGGGATACTGCAGCCCTATTGTGATCCCGGAATTACATGCAACTCAACTCGTTTGTCGGCAAAAAACAAAAAAGGTCCTGAGAGAAAACAAAATAAAAGAGTTAGTGCTACCGTTTTTAATCTTGACATTATATAATATACTTTATAATGTCAAGATAAAAATTTAAGTGTTACCTACATATCGTTTTTGATCGTTTTCTAACTTTATCTCGATTAAAAAAGATAAAATACATTATGTAATACCCCACATATTCATATGTAGAATTCGCATAGGTAAAATTTTTGAATTTGTTTTATTAACTTTAAAACTTTTATGTTTTTTACGTATTTCTTAACCAACGGGTGAAATTGGGACCTTGTCACTAATGGTGCTGCTACACTGCTGTTTAAAATGTTTACTAAAGTTAGTAGTTTGCCAAGAAATATATGATCACAATGTTAGTAAACATTTTTAAACTATTTAACAAATTATAACAAAATAAAACATATATTACCATTGAGTGTTTGACGCCAGATATTGCGTTTTTTTCTTTTTTTAAACAAAAAATAAAGGCTAATCCAATGAGCAAAACCTCTTCCATTTTCGTGTAGACTCGTGCTTCGGGTCCCTATAGCCTCGGGATCAGAATAGGGCTACGGTATCCCCTGCCTGTCGTAAGAAGCGACTAAAAGGGGCTTCCGGGGTTGCAAACGGCTAGAGTGGGAGCTCGAACCGTTCGGTCAGGCAATCCCGGGAAGGACGGCGGTATGTGTGGTCGCATACTGTCATAAAGACTAGACGGAACGGTGGGCCCAGCCGCCCATCTGGGAGGAGCCCGATGGGGCAGCGCGCTCGGAGGATTCCGGTTGAAGTCGTTTCGAGATCCCGGAGTCCTCCTTTTCAGCGCCTAGGACGGCCACCGGGGGGGTTTTAGTGCGGTAAAAATCCCACATAACCCTGCGTCGCTCCCACGGAGGAAGGTCTCCCCCTCGAAAACAAAAAAAAAAAGACTCGTGCTTCGGAAAGTAAATTCAAACTATAAGCGAGATGATTTTTCAAATGTTATAGATTTGTAAACATTTTCCATCAGTGTAGGAGCACTGGATAACATTTAATAATTCCTAACACAGGGTAACAATTCCTAATATTTGTTAATAAATGTATTAGTGTTAGAAAATGACTGCAAACATTTTAAACAGCAGTGTGGCAGCACCATAAGACGATGTTCTTCTGTACTACTCGACCAAAATAATTAGGCGCACGACAGTTGAAACATCATCAGAACTAGGGATTTTCCATCCCGATACAAAGTATATTCTATTACCAATTACCAAGAGTATGTAAATATACCATTATTAAAACATACACTATAGTGGTGTATGTTCAATAGTCGAGTATTTATTAAAGCACTTTCAAGTGTATAATATATTCGCAGACATGAAATATTTTCTTTCTTTTTTTATGTGTGTAAGAGACTGATGACTATTACAGCACACATTCGATTTTCCACTTGGGAGACAGGAATACTGAGCCCATAAATCTTTTCTTGTTAAATCAAATGCGTATTTTCAATGTAAGAGTCCTTTCTCCTCCACGAATAGTCTTTTTCCTACCCATTTTGACGAATAATCAACAAATTTAAAATAAGTTTAAAAAATCAACAATCATTAATTACACTAAAATTATAACGAAATAACATTAAACACGTGCTGGCTAATGTAAACACCTAGACGATACACGACTGCACGTCACTAGGGGATGCGCGGGGACAGAAGCAAGATGCGAGGTATAGAACCGCTTTTGTTTTATGCGCCTAATTGTTGTGGTCAAGTAATACTCACGTCACTCGACTGTATCTCATAAACCGTAGCGAGTTCTTTATAAAAATGAGTATTTGTTTGTATGTCCTATATAGAATCGTGGACTATTCATTTGATCATGCGATGATCTTTAGCAAAGTTGTTATTCATGAGCTCGCGAAGGTGTCTGGTGTTTTTTTTGTGATGCCGTAGCAAAGCGCGCAGGGTACAACTAGTTTGAAATATTAGCTAGTTTGAAATACGGATGACATGCTACTGTTGCCGCTATTACAAATACTAAAAGCTAATTAAATATTTAAGGAGGGCTCCCATACTAGAAACATGTGTTTTTGCTCGATAGTTTTGAATAGCATGTTGCCAAGTTCAGCGTGTTGCCAAATTGTCAAAGAAACGATAGAAATTCCAATATAAAAAACGTGACCTTTATTAATTATGTGCATGAATTGCTTAAAGGTATGATTGTATTTATACTCGGGGCAAATTCGATATGCAATGTTTAAACAAGCAAAGCAAAGCGTTGCCTAGCAACCACTGGCAGGCAGGGAAATGCAACTTTGTGTTGTTTTATCAGCCGTCCTTTACCTTTTATCTGTAACTTATAAATAGGTTGCAAATCCCTTCATGGAATTAATTTGTGTACAAATTCGTGCAAGTTGGTGGTAACCCTACGTAAGATTTTTATGTTTTGTTTACATTTATTCCAGATCGAATTTGCCCCGAGTATAGATAAATAAGGATTTATACTGCATCAATCTAAAAAAGAAATATTCCTCCATACTTTGTTGTGTTAAGTATCAATTTTCATGAGACGGCAGCGTCTTCGGTGGAAGCTCACAGGCAGCTTGGCTATTCGAATGCTTCTAATACTGCCATTTTTTTTGTTCCAGACGAAACAACGGAGATGCTGGAAAGATCGCCAAGGTGAATATTTTTCTACCGTTTTTAATACAATAAACACACGCTTTCTACACTCATAATTTCATTACCATGTAAAAAAAAACATAATTATATTAAAAAATGGATATAAATAAGAAAAAAGACAAATCCGCTAAATTTCTTACCGGATCTTCTCAGTTGTCGTATTCCGATCCGGTGGTAGTGTAAGAAAAAATGTAACTGATAATTTGTAAGTGCCCCCGTAGGCCTATACAAAAAGACATTTCATTTCATTGCATAGCCCACACTAGGATTTTCTCCTGTGTCACGACACAGGCGTAATTCCTAGTATGGGCTTTTTTTTTGTAGTGGCGTAGCAACGTGTGCAGGGTACAGCTAGTTATACATAAAAACCTTACTCTTGAATCACTCTATCTATTAAAAAAAAATGCATTAAAATCCGTAGCGTAGTTTTAAAGATCTAAGCGTACATAAGGACAGACAGCGGGAAGCGGCTTTGTTTTATACCATGTAGCAATGGAATCCGATTTTACCCCAATTGCCTTAAAAAATATTATCATACTTGGCATAGAATTATTGGTATCCTGTAGTTGCGGCTACCATACGTCTGGTATTTCCTGGATTTGTCCTAATCTGTGTTCCGGTCTGTGCTGTAATCAGGTCTTAGACATAATCTAGTCATAAACACTTAAAAAATATATTTTATTGATATATACAGATTTACATATAAAAGTCGCAAGTATTGCAATAGGGCTAAGGTATCTCCTGTCGTAAGAGGCGACTAAAAGGGGCTTCCGGAGTTGCGGGCGGCTAGAGTGGAAGCTCGAACCGTTTGGTCAGGCAACCCCCCCAAAGGACGGCGGTATGTGTGGTCGCATACCGTCATAAAGACCAGATGGAGCGGTGGGCCCAGCCGCCCATCTGTGAGGAGCCTGATGGCGCAACGCGCTCAGAGGACTCAGGTTGCGTTCCTTTGGAGATCCCGGAGTCCTCTTTCTAGTGCCGACGATAGTCACCAGGGGGTTTTAGTGCGGTAAAAGTCCCTCATAACGCTGCGTCGCTCCCACGGCGTCACCCGGCGGGTACTTTTGAAGGTTTCCCCTTCAAGAAAGAAAAAGGCGGAGGTGTGGGTGTCAGCCTTTTTTTAATAAGACAGAGTAAAAAATAGTAATTAAGTACCATTATTTTCTCATGTGCCTACACCCTTAACGCATTAGGCCGGCTCTGTATGGTAACCCTACTCTTTCGATTATTTACGCAATCTCCTATACCGAACTCCGAGAATTACACGTGCAAACAATATTTGATCTTATGCACATAAGTGCTAGAGCTTAAATTTTGTTTTGTTGTTTATATAAGCGAGTATCTAATATCTACTTGCTATCTCGCAATGTAAGTGGTTTTATTGCTTTGCAATCACTGTAGTGATGTTCGTTTGTCGATATTATTTTGCGATACTATTGACTGGTATCGATATCGATACATTTTGTGTTGAGCAATGTTGTTCGAAGTTTCAATTGTGTTGTTTAAAGTGAGTATCTAATATCTACTTGCTATCTCGCAATGTAAGAGATTTTTGTTGTAATCACTGTAGTGATATTCGTGTGTCGATATTATTTTATCGATAAATTTTGAGTCGATATAAGTTGTACGTAGTTTCAATTGTGTTTCGTTTTTAAAATTAACAAAATATACTTATATTCTAAGAAGGAATCTCATTAAAAATCAACTGTACATGCCTGGGATTTAAACCTGAGACTCGCGATGGACAGGTTGAATTACAGCCATTACGCTTACTCTCAACTTCATTTACACATTTTTTTAGTCGTTAACTGACACGGTAACACTTCTTAGGCTATTAACGCAAACTCCGAGGCTTATACGTGCCAATAATATTTTATCTTATGCACGTAAGTGTTAGAGCCTTAATTGAGTTTTGTTGTTCATATATCGAGTATCTAATATCTCCTTGCTATCTCGCAATTGCTTTGCAATCACTGTAGTGATTTAGTTTGTCGATATCATTTATATTTTATCGATAGATTGGTATCGACGTCGATACATTTAGTGTTGACAAAAGTTGTATGTAGTTTCAATTGTGTTGTTTAAAGCAAGTATCTTATATTTACTTGCTATCTACCAATGTAAGTGGTTTTATTGCTTTGCAATCGCTCTAGTGTTGTTCAAGTATCGATATTATTTTATCGATACATTTTGAGTCGATAAAAGTTGTAAGTAGTTTCAGTTATGTTTCGTCGTCTGTATAACCGAGTATCAAGTATCTACTGGCCAAATCGCAATGGTTTTATTCCTTTGCAATCAGTTTAGTGGTGTTTGTGTATCGTTTTTGTATTGTCGTTAATTTTTACGTCGATAATAGTTTCAAAAGTAATATTTGTGGTTACAAGTTATTGTTGTATATGAAGCTCTTGATCGTGGCGCTTCTGCGTTCTGATTCTTCTCTGGAGATCTCACTTTGCAAAGTTGTATATTTTGTCTTATGGTAAATGTGCACATCATCATGTACTCGTATATTTCACTAAGTCCTTTGTAGTTGTTAACTGAGTTTATTTTTTGTCTCGAACATCTCTGCTATTTTAACGCTGTGGCATTTGACATAATCCCGACCAAGCGTTGAAGCCCATTGTTACATGAGTTGTCGTCAACCCATTATTGTCCCACTGCTGGGCACGGGTCTTCTCTCAGAATGAGAGATTGTTACTTAAGTTACAAGAGTTAATTTAAAAAGTCACAAACACCGTGATTCGTACGCTTATTACGCGTACGTCAAGTTGATTAAATGGTCTTCAGTCGATTGAAAGACTCATAGGTTTGTAAATTTGATCGTTTATGACTGTCAATATGAACTATATGAAACACTTTTTACATTTTGGATTGGTTAAACGTCTTGATTCCCGCTCGAATTATTAATAATTCGGGTTCTACCGTCGATATATTAAGGTCTCGTTTGCAGACTTTATTTTATTTATTATTGTAATGCCGAGGGGAGCCGGGCAGTCAATATTAGTACCCAATACAGTTCCCTTTTGTACTAACAGTTACGAAAACAACATGCAGGAAGTATATGCAAATGTGTACTGTGTTTATTTGATTATTAACGTGATTTTATTTGCAAACAAACCCCAACTTCTCAAATTGTAAGACGTTTCACGTCAAATCCTAATCATGACTAGAGTGACTTTAATTCGTGTGCACCAGTGTTAGTCATAGTAAGGCGGGATTTATCGATATATCTCACCAATACAGCTTACTCGCGCGGCGCAATCGCTCCGTCTATTCATTAAGTTGCGTGTGATACTTCCGAATTTACAATTAGAACGTTCAATTAGAATTATTCATGCGGGAAATAGTGTTTGTTGCTTGAATCTGAGGTTTTGTAAATTAGTAACAAGATATTACTACAGAAACATAAAACCCGATTCCTTTCTTTTAGTTTTTAATTTAATCAATTCAACCCTTTTTAATCAAGAATTTCGCCCCCACCCCCTTTCAGATCGCAGTCCCCATATTCGTAAATTTATAACCTATATCATTCTGTAAACTGATTCAATGTCAATAATATATCATAAGATACAATCCCTAAAACCACCGACGGCTGTGGCGCGTGCTAAAAATGGATACACATTTATTTATTTTATTCATTTATTTCTTAGGAAAACTTACAGCTAATATAATACAGTAGAGCTTAAACTATAATCATACATATAACTATAACATGCATACATACTTGGAAAAAAGTCGGATAAAAACGTGACTCATTTATCGACATATCCCAACACTACAACTCATTACTCGCGCAGCGCAAACCGCTCCGTTGATCCGTTCATTCAGTACTCGAGCGACGTTGCGTCATTAGGACGTGTCGGCGGAACGCGGCGAAAGTTGTGATACTTCCGAATTAAAAAGTAAAACGTTATTTACGCGGGAAATAGTGTTTGTTGCTTTATTCTGTGTTGTTTTTTAAATTGTAGACGAGTTTATAAAAAGTGTTTTTGTTTAATTGTAGTGTCGAAAGCTTATGTCTGGTGTTGTGAGTGTTTCTTTAGTCGTTTTTTATCTATTGTTGTTTCGGAAATTGATTTTTATAAGTTTGAGGTACTGTGACGCATATTAATTGAGTTTTTACAATTTTGCCCCAAAAAACAAACATAAGACAATCAGGTTTGTTCGTCGTTTACACATAATTGAGGAAGGCTTTTAGCCAAAAATTTATTTTCTTTGGAAAAAAGCTTTTTAATAGCTTTTAATGTACTTTGGATAAATATATTAAACCTATTAAAAGTTTGATTTACGATTTATTATTTAAAAGAGACAGATTAGGTATATTTATAACTAAAAAGTTTTGATCAATCTTTGACTTTAAAAGAAAATCTATGTACGATTTTTTAATAATTTGAAGTAGCAAACTGTTATTAAGTCCCTAGTAAATAGTCACTGCGGTCCATGGATCTGTAAGCAACTGCATACATAATGCAGATTCTATCTGAAGTCAATCACAGATGCGTTGCTACTTCGAAGGACTCAGATGGTCGCCTCCTATAAAAGAGTGTCGGCAACAACACCTTTCCACGTCGCGCAAGAGCTGCTTCACGCTGGAAATAGGTATGGTCGAACCGCCCGGTCTGCCCGGTCGAACCATGCTCGGAAACCTTCAAAAGGTACCTGACGTTGTGGGAGCGACGCAGGGTTATGTGGGATTTTTACCGCACTAAATCTCCCCGGTAGCCGTTCTTGGCGCTCCAAAGGAACGCAACCGGAGTCCTCTGAGCGCGTTGCCCCATCGGGCTCACAGATAGGCGGCTGGACCCACCGCTCCGTCTGGTCTTTACGACGGTATGCTTACGGCCATCGTTCCCGGGGACGCCACATCGAACGGTTCGAGCTCCCACTCTAACCGCCTGCAACCCCGGAAGTCCCTTTTAGTCGCCTTATACGACAGGCAGGGCATACCGTAGCCTATTCTGATTTCGGAGCTACAGCTAAATTTGCCGAACTCTGCTCTGAAAGGTGTGGTTAAGGGAGACATGCTTATCCGATTATTTCAATTAGTCCTCAGTAGTAGCAACGCATTTTAGGCGACTCTAGTTAAGACTTATCTTATTTGGAGTTGATTATGATATCAATTGGCGGCAGTGACCTTATTCGGTCAGATAGACACTCGTTTGCTATATTTGTATTATAAAATAAGAAATTATAACAACAATAAATCCGACTGTTAAAACTAAAATATGCACTCGTTTTTTTTTTCTTATAATATATTTTTTTTAATACGTTATGGAACTGTTGTCAAAGCAACATAGAAATATTTTAAGTATGTACATTTTTGTAATCATACTAAGTAGTCATATCATACTCATACTATACTATACTATAATATTATAAAGGCGAAAGTTTGTGAGTGTGTATGTTTGTTACTTCTTCACGTCTAAACGGCTGGAGCGATTTTCGTAAAATTTGGTAGGGAGTTAGTTGACACTCTGGATTAACATAGGCTACTTTTTACTGTGGGAAAATATCTTATTCCCATGGGACAATCGATGCATCGATTTTTTAGCGCGGGCGAATCGGCGGGGTCCAGCTAGTCCCCTAAATGATAGCTTTCATTTGATACTTATATTGTTATGATAATAAAAAATTGCCCCCCCCCCCTTTTTTTTTTCTCTGATTACAGACGTTATATTGAAAAATTATAAAGCCTTGTCAATCCGCAAACTGAGCCGTTTCAAATATGCCATATGTTACGATCTGAACATTTGGGCAGTAGCGCATATCAAAAAAATGGACATACATAAAAACGAAGTTACGTATGTATACGGTAACATTTCATGTGATACAGTCGGCTAAAAGACTTCATAAAAGTTTACTACTTCTATAATAGGTAAAAAATTATTGTTATACCACGGTAATAGTATCTACAGTATTCTAACTTCATACAAACGTACGAAACGCAAGTTGTACGCGCCTCGATTTCGGTATGCACACGGTACGCAACAGCTAGCGAATGTGCCGTAGTGACGAGCGGGCGGTGTGCCGTGTGATGGTTTTTTAAGCAGTGGTTATTTTTATTTAAATAATACTGTAGCGAAGTGCTGTTGTAAACTATATGGGGTGTTTTTGGTTGCTTTAATTCAATTGTCTTAATATTATTTGGTAGAATATTATTCAGTGTCAAATTTATACCTACTATTTGTGTACGATTTATTGTTAAGGCTCTCAAATATTAAAAGAACGCGTTGTTTATTACCTTAATCTACTGAATAAAAACATAATAAGAAATAAAAAAGTCAAGTATGCAGATGTAATTAATACCCGGGCGGGTAGCCCTAACGCGAACTCTCGTCCAGCGCGTTTGTAGGTATAAAATTCAAGGACAGAGCTGAGTTATAATACTGTATGATACTACTACTGTGTTTATACTTTTTGGGGCCGTGCGTATACTACTTAAATGTATTGTTCACGTCTTGATCTAATAAATGGTATAGTTGTATAAAAAGACATGATAAGGAAACTGGTTCTATGTATAAATATAAGAAAAAATATAACAAAAGTCAAGGGCACAGTACAAACAATTAGTAGTTTGAATGTCAGAGAACTTGCACACATAGCACTTATCAATAAATAGTGGTTCGAAATGTTTTAGCTGCCACTAAATACTGCCAATAACTTCCAATAACTTCGGAATCATAAGACATCGAAATTTTTCGATAAAGAAACAAAAAAAGATCCTTTTAGGCATTGTTTGACTGTCCTGTTTCGAAATGCTAGAATTCTGTGTTTCGACTACATAAGCAGCCACATTAGCGCTAACCTAACCCGACCCCCGTACCTCACAGGAGGTGCCCTTAGGTCAGCCGCATTTCACATCTAACGAGAAGGAAGGCGCAAGTCAAAGACTCCAGCAATAGCTTAGGGTCTGCAACCGTCCCTTTCTCTAGCGAAGGAGGAAAGTCAAGGTACCCGGCACTGGGGACCAAAGCCATCCCTCTCTTCCAGACCACCATCTTGTCCCGGTTTGAGGGCTCGCCATAACTTCGCCAACCCGGTGAAGTTGGAGAAGCTGTAAAGGCTATTTAGGCCAACAGCAACGATTGCTTAAAAAAAGAGCCACCACCTCTGCTATTTCTGCCTTTTTTTTTGTTTTCGAGGAGGAAACCTTCAAAAGGTACCCGACGCCGTGGGAGCGACGCAGGGTTATGTGGGATTTTTACCGCACTAAAACCCCCCCGGTGGCCGTCCTCGGCGCTGAAAAGGAGGACTCCGGGATCTCGAAACGACTTCAACCGGAATCCTCCGAGCGCGTTGCCCCATCAGGCTCCTCCCAGATGGGCGGCTGGGCTCACCGCTCCGTCTAGTCTTTACGACGGTATGCGACCACACATACCGCCGTCCTTCCCGGGATCGCCTGACCGAACGGTTCGAGCTCCCGCTCTACCGCCCGCAACCCCGGAAGCCCCTTTTAGTCGCCTCTTACGACAGGCAGGGGATAACGTAGCCCTATTCTGACCCCGAGGCTACAGGGACCTGCTATTTCTGCCTAGTAACAGCATGTAATGGGCTGCAGTATTCTTCGCTGAAGGGTGTGGTGAGGGAAACATTCTTAGGAGGCGTTCCATCAGCAATCTTAGTCTTCAAGAGTAGCAACGCATCTGTGACTAATCTCAGGCAAGATTAATCTTATCTAGCATCATCCATACATCAGCCCGTTCATTTCCACTGCTGGACGTAGGCCTACCCTAAATATATTTTTTTATTTGACTGAAGTAGCAAACGAGCATACAGTCTACCTGATGGTAAGTGGCCACTGCTGCCCATGGACATCTGTAATAAACTTCATACAGAACATGGGTTCCATCTGAAGTGAATCACAGATGCGTTGCTACTCCCGAGGACATCATAGTCCTCGGGAGTAGCAACGCATCTGTGATTCGTCGTGATCGTGGTCGTCTCATATAAAAGTGCCGGTAACCACGCACTTCCATCTCGCGCAAGAAATGGTTCACGCTAGAAATAGGTGTGGCGGTGGTACTTCCCCGGTCGTACTACACTAGTTCTACCACCTTTAGAATATATAATCTCGGTTAATAAATAACATTCATTATGTACATATGTACATACGACATTTGCTACTTACAAATTCTAACAAAATGCTAAGGGAGGGAGGGGGCTCCCCCATTGAAATGAAATGAAATGTCTTTATTTTGTATAGGCCTACGGGGGCACTTACAAATTGTCAGTTACATTTTTTTTCTTACACTACCACCGGATCGGAATACGACCTCAACTGAGAAGATCCGGCAAGAAACTCAGCATTCTCTAATATATGCCAATGGGTATAGCTCACACATTATGCCAGCTTATGATAATATCTTATGACTAATTACGGGGAAATAACTGCAGAAGTAAGCGGATACATACAATAAACATAGGTATATATTTTTTTACTTTGCTACACGGAAAATCCTCTTGGTGATAATTACGTCTGAAACGTTAATAACGTAAATAAAACAAAACATGTCTTGTTTAATTTTACCGTGGATTAAGTTCTGTGCTCTTATTACAAGTTTGTTACGTACAAAACAATTATTGTTTATTTTTTTGATCAATGTATGATCAATTAGGAATTGCAATCCGGAAAACCAGATCCGGTAATCCGGCGGATCCGGCACAAATTTATACAAATCGGATCCGGTACCAATTCACCACCGTGATTGTGATTGTGATTGTATATTTTGACAAAGATTTCACATTACAAAAATAATTACCGTTAGAAATCAATCCTTTTTTTTACACTGTTTTAACCGTTCGATTAATGCCGCCGGATCCGGCCGGATCGAGAAAAAAACGGCCGGATCCGGCCGGATTGAAAATGATGCCGGATTGCAAATAGGGAATTTGCAATATTACAGGGGAGGGGGTTACGGAGTGAATAAACTCCGATATTTGTTGACGAAAACTTTTTTTTTTCTCGTTTATACTAAAGGTGGGAGGGAGTCCGGGTGGATATTGTTATGATAATGGTTCCTTTCCGTCACTTTTGTCTGTACAAAATCATCACACTATAGCCTGTACCATTCTAACAACTTTTTTTTTTATCTGACTGAAGTAGCAAACGAGCATGCAGTCCACCGGATGATAAGTGGTCACTGCCGCCCTGCGACATCTGTTATCAACTTCATATAGAATATGGGTTCCATCTGAAGTCAATCACAGATGCGTTGCTACTCCCGAGGACTATGATGGTCGCCTCATGTGAAAGTGTGCCGGCAACCACACCGAAACCAAACGCAAGAACTGCTTCACGCTAGAAATAGGTGTGGAAGTGGTACTTCCCCGGTCGAACTACTCTGGTTCTACCACATTGAAAACTTAATTGATTCCAATAACATGTCGTATGTTATAATCCGTGATGCGATTTGGGCTGTAGCGTGAGACAAAGAAATGGCTATACATCCATACACTCGAAAACAATTCTCCTGGCTCTATCCATACACTCGAAAACAATTCTCCTGGCTATACATCCATACACTCGAAAACAATTTTCCTGGCTATACATCCATACACTCGAAAACAATTCTCCTGGCGATACATCCATACACTCGAAAACAATTCTCCTGGCTATACATCCATACACTCGAAAACAACTCTCCTGGCTATACATCCATACACTCGAAAACAATTCTCCTGGCTATACATCCATACACTCGAAAACAATTCTCCTGGCTATAAATCCATACACACGAAAACAATTCTCCTGGCTATACATCCATACACTCGAAAACAATTCTCCTGGCTATACATCCATACACTCGAAAACAATTCTCCTGGCTATACATCCATACACTCGAAAACAACTCTCCTGGCTATACATCCATACACTCGAAAACAATTCTCCTGGCTATACATCCATACACTCGAAAACAATTCTCCTGGCTATACATCCATACACTCGAAAACAATTCTCCTGGCTATACATACATACACTCGAAAACAATTCTCCTGGCGATACATCCATACACTCGAAATCAATTCTCCTGGCTATACATCCATACACTCGAAAACAATTCTCCTGGCTATACATCCATACACTCGAAAACAATTCTCCTGGCTATACATCCATACACTCGAAAACAATTCTCCTGGCTATACATACATACACTCGAAAACAATTCTCCTGGCGATACATCCATACACTCGAAAACAATTCTCCTAACGCAGTTCTCTAAAAAAAATATGTATCCTATCCAAAAATATCACAATTTTAGTGTTGTTACATCTCTTTAAAC
Organism: Spicauda simplicius; assembly: GCA_949699795.1. NCBI lineage: Eukaryota > Metazoa > Arthropoda > Insecta > Lepidoptera > Hesperiidae > Spicauda > Spicauda simplicius. The sequence continues at coordinate 910,583 of OX453084.1, forward strand.
GCGGGTAAAACCGCGAGGCGCGTTTAGTTCAAAATAATGATTACATTTATTGTCTCGCTAGAAGAATAAGTCTACAAGTCAACACCTATTGTCTCTAAGATAACGACTAAACAAATACAATTTAGCGAAGTAAATAATACAACAAAGATGTTATGATACATTGACAATACATTGATAGGGGACTAGACTTTTCCCGCGGGTCCGTCCACTTTGATCGAATTTATAATGGAAATGGTTTCAGCGAAATGCAATCTGTACGTTTTGTCTGAAAAAAAAAAAAAAACAAACATACATTCAAATGTGGTAGAAACAGTGTAGTTACCGGGGAGGTAACTCTGCCTCACACATTTCTACCGTGAAGCAGCTTTTGTGTTGTGTGTGAAGAGTGTGGTTGCCGGGTCACTTTTATATAAGGCGACTATCTTAGTCCTCGGGAGTAGCAAGGCATCTGTGATTGACTTCAGATGAAACCCATGTTCTGTATGAAGTTGCTTACAGATGTCCATGGGCGACAATGACTTACTATCAGGTGGACTGCATGCTCGTTTGCTCCTTGAACGTAATAAAAAATACAATTTTGCGTTTTTGCTATTGGTATATAAAACACTTTTAACGAACTCCATTTGAATTTCCTGCCAGGATTTGAAGCAGTGACGTTTACTCTTTTAACCTTGAGTATATTTAGGGTACCCGTGTAAAATATAAAAAACTCCCACCGAAATCACGAACCGTTACCATGAAGGGCAAATTCGGATTTATCGTAACAAGGTAAATATTTGAGCGCGCGGTTATTTGATATCGGCTCAACAAATAATGATAAGGTTACTTACCGTTAGGGATATCTAATTTGTACAAATATAGATAGGTGGTTTGTATATCTGCTTTATCTATATAGTATATTTAATAAATGTCAAAGTGTAGCCAAACAGGGTTCTCTTTTACTGAACTGTAAGGCAAGATACTGGAGCTAACTTTCATTACCATGTAAAAAAACATAATTGTAATTATATAAAAAAATGGCTATAAATAAGAAAAAAGACAAACCCGCTGAGTTTCTTGCCGGATCTTCTCAGTTGAGGTCGTATTCCGATCCGGTGGTAGTGTAAGAAAAAATGTAACTGACAATTTGTAAGTGCCCCCGTAGGCCTAAAATAAGACAGTTCATTTCATTTTATTTCATTTATTAATACGTGAAGCATAAACTGATTCGATTTTAAGATACTTGCCGCGGACAGAGGAGTTAGTTTATGTAGAGAAGGATCAAAGAAATATTTAACTCACAAACTAAAAAAATATATACTAAACCTGTTTTTCTCCGTGTCTAATAAGAGTCTGGGACTAATGTTCACCAAAATCAATCCAATAAATGTTCATCTCAAATCAAATACATTTTACGAAAACTTTCATTTAATCACTACATAGTGTAAAACATAGTCGCTTCCCGCTGTCCGTCTGTCCCGATTTTTAAAACTACGCTACTGATATTAATGTAGGTAGTTTTTTAAGAGATAGTGTGATTTAAAAGGAAGGTTTTTATGTATAACGAAGTGATACCGAAGTGGGCGTGACGCCAGGAAGCCCTGGCGTCTTCATTACTGTCGATTCTTGAAGATTTCAAGTAAAACACTGGAGTTATTCTTCTTCGATTTATTCACAATTGAGGAGGTCCGATCGCTTCGACGGTTAAACAAGAATCTTTTTCTACCGACAGGCGCTCGACTTTTTATAACAATGTTTGGCGAGGTGACAATAACAAATTAATGGAGAGTAAACTAAATTACAATTCTAAAAATCACTAAATATTGGTAATTTAATAAACAAACAATTTTCGATCTTTAAACTAAATAAAATAATTATTTTCGGCGACGTGTTTTTCATAAATACGCGGTGTCGCGCCGACATGTATAATATAGTGGCGGTATATATATAATTTTAAATGCGGCGATATACCTTTAAATGTGGCGCCAGGACTATATAACTTTAAGTGGGGTCACAGAAAAAGGAGTGAGGGGAGGGAAGATGTTTTATTAACAACAATATGGCGATTAAATGAAAGGTAGTACGTAGACTCTGGTCCGGTCCACTCCGGTCACTCCGGTCACTCCACTCACTCCGCTCATTCCGCTCATTCCGGTCCTTCCGAACACTCCGGTCACTCCGGACAATCCGGGCAAATTGATCACTTCGGGCAATCTGGTCTATCTGGGCAATCCGGTCACTCTGGTCACTCCAAGCAATTCGGTCACTCCGGGCAATTCGGTCACTCCGGGCAATTCGGTCTCCGGGCAATTTGGTCTCCAGGCAAATCGTTCACTCCGGGCAATTCGGTCACCTAGGGCAATTCGGTCACTTCCGGCAATTCGGTCACTCCGGGCAATTCGGTCACTCTGGGTAATCTGGTCACTCTGGGCAATCCGGTCACTTTGGTCACTCCGGGCAATTCGGTCCCTCCGGGCAATTCGGTCCCTCCGGGCAATTCGGTCACTCCGGGCAATTCGGTCCCTCCGGGCAATTCGGTCACTCCGGGCAATTCGGTCACTCCGGGCAATTCGGTCCCTCCGGGCAATTCGGTCACTCCGGGAAATTCGGTCCCTCCGGGCAATTCGGTCACTCCGGGCAATCCGGTCACTCTGGTTACTCCAAGCAATTCGGTCACTCCGGGCAATTCGGTCACTCCGGGCAATTCGATCCCTCCGGGCAATTTGGTCACTCCGGGCAATTCGGTCCCTCCGGGCAATTCGGTCACTCCGGGCAATTCGGTCACTTCTGTCAATTCGGTCTCTCCGGGCAATTCGGTCACTCCGGGCAATCTGGTCACTCTGGGCAATCCGGTCACTCTGGTCACTCCGTGCAATTCGGTCACTCCGGGCAATTCGGTCACTCCCGGCAATTCGGTCATTTCGGGCAATTCGGTCTCTCCGGGCAACTCGGTCTCTCCGGGCAATTCGGTCACTCCGGGCAATTTGGTCACTCCGGGCAATTCGGCCAATCCGGGAAATCCGGTCACTCTAGAAAACCCAGTTATTTTGGGCACTCCGGTCACTCTGGTCACTCCGGGCGATTCGGCCACTCCGGGCAATCTGGTCAATTCAGTCACTCCGGGCAATCTGGTCACTCTGGGCAATCCGGTCACTCCGGGTACTACGGTCACTCTGACCACTCTGGACAATCCGGTCACTCCGGGCACTACGGTCACTATGGACATTCCGGGCGATTCGGTCACTCCGTTCAATCTGGTCAATTCTGTCACTCCGGATAATCTGGTCACTCTAGACAATCCGGTCACTCTGGGCACTCCGGTCACTCTGTCGTAAAAAATCATAAACTTTTTAATTAATGAAAGCGTAATATAACTACACTATTAATTACAGTAGTACAGTATATATATGTAACTGACAATTTGTAAGTGCCTCCATACGCCTATGCAAAATAAATACATTTCTTTTTAATACTGTACTGTAATTAGTACCATAAAGTATCAAGTCTAGTCTAGTTTTTTAAGTAAAATGTTGATATTGAATTTTTAATTTTGCGGTAATTCATGCAAAACAGTATAATATAATATAAGTATGAATGAGCAGTGATACCCTAATGGTTAAAACTTGCCCTCTCGATCGGGAGGTCCGAGGTTCAAACCCAGGCACGCACCACTGATTTATGTGCGTATTAGAAATTAATTATCACTGCTTTTCGGTGAAGGAAAACATCGTGAGGAAACCTATACACCCGAGAGTTCTTTAAAAAAAAAAAGTTCTCGGAGGTGTGTGAAGTCCACCAATTCGCACTTGGCCAGCGCGGTGGACTATGGCCTAAACTCTGTCATTCTGAGAGAAGACCCGTGCCCAGCAGTGGGACAATAATGGGTTGACGAGAGATCCCCTGCCTGTAAGAGGCGACTAACAGGGGGCCTCTAGGGTTGCGGACGGCTAGAGAGGGAGCTCGAACCGTCCAACAAGCAACCTCGAGAAGGACGGCGGTATGTGTGGCTGCATCTCGCCGTAAGCACCGGATGATGAAGGGGGATGGTACACGTCCCCCAAGAGATGAGCCCGTGAGGGGCGCTGCGCTAGGGGACACCGGTTCGTTCCGTTGGATTTTCCGAGTCCCCTACTGCAAGAGCTGAGGAAGGCCACCGTGGAGGTTTTAGTGGGTAAAAATCCCATATAACCCGGAGTCTCTCCCAAGGCTTGGGTGTACCTTTTGAAGGTTTCCCTCCCCGTAACAAGAAAAAAAAGGTAACTTCGTTTTTATATAATCGACTCTAAACAGTTCATTTCTTGTTTCATAATTAGCGTAATTCAGTTTTTATGAAGCCATAATTGAAATGTGAGTAACGATTACTAAAGATTGGACTTGAGTAAGAGTGAAAGTGGTTACCGTCGCGAGAAATTTCTAATGTGAAGCAGTTATAGCGGGAACCCACGTAAAACAGAGGTTCCCAAATTCATTTCGTGCCACTTTGAAAATCTGTTATTTTATAGCACCCTCCATTTTCTTTCACTTTAAAAACTTTAGTAACATATCGATCTCTATTGGAATCTATATTTTAATACGTGAAGCAAAAATTTGTGATTCGTTTTAAACTACTTGCCACAGGCGGAGGAGTATGAAATTACGCACGGTTATAGTTGATGTAGAGAAAGAAGGATTGCGCAATGCTAATATTTTTTCAAATTATGAGTAAAACATACATAAAATAAACTAAAAACACATTACACTCACTACCTTGCATTTAAGAGAAACACATAATATACGAAATAGAACATTCAATGTCTTACTTACACACAACGTCAAAAATGTCAGATGTCTTTGTCAAAATAAGCCTCTTTTTACCTTTAACGTGTGCGTTCAAAATAACTTGAAAATTGTTACAATTTATTTAAATTAGAGAAATATTGGTGCTTTTTTAGACAATATGAAGTTTAGTTTTTTTAATTTAAATTACGGTCGAATTTCGACCGTTGCGACGAGTGACTAGTTTAATTAAACCTATCAGCGTTGCCAGGTGTCCCGACTTTTAAAGAAGATAAACGCCTCGAAATCTGTACAAATTTAAGTCATCTTTAGTTTGTCGATCAAAAAAAAAATCGCCAAATTGTAGAACCCTACGCCCACGACGTTAGTCACATCAGCACCTCTAATTTTTTGTAAGCCCTTACCGCCCCCCTTCCAGCGCACTCAAGGGGGCGTTATCACCCACTTTGAGAATGACTGATATAAAACCAAGGTTCTTTTTAAAATCAATCATTACACACGTATTAAATTAATTAAAAAAAAATTTAGTCTTATTGGGGATTATGAAGTAATCTTTAAAAAACGCGTAAGTACCTAAATATTTAATTTTAAGACATACAGATTTAATTTTAAGACATGATGTAAGACGGGGAAAAAACAAAACAACAATAAAATTATAACTTATATGTTTCTATATAAGTTGCTCAACAACTTGATTGACGATCCGGAGCTGCTAGGTAACCTTATGTTCGATATTCCATCGCGCTCACCACGACATCCAAGACCGTTGCTAACACACAAGACATATAAAACTAATTTAGGACACCACTCATTATTCCCTAGACTTTGCAGAATTCTCAAGGAATTCTTAGGAAAAGACAGTTCGATAGACATTTTGCACGATAAATTATCTGTTTTTAAAAGTAAAATTATCAAAGTATTGAAGTCTGTCCCATCTTCAGCCCCGTAAGTCATATAAGCCATATATTCATTTATTCATATATATACATACATATTATATTCTTATAACCTTATATATATACACATGCATGTATGAATGATTGTAACCCATACAATTTGTTGTTTTCATGTTTATGCACATTGTTAAGTTCGCTGTACTTGTCTATAATTAGGATTACATGTTTATCATATATATGGCCCTGTATTAGATAGTAACTTGTCAAATATGTAATCTAGTTGATAAGTCAAATAAATAAATAAATAAATAAATAAATAAATAAATAAAATGATATCTTGTTTGATAAAAAGAGAACATTTCGCGGGTTAATCGTTATTTTTTGCTTGTTTATATATTTTGGTAACGTGCAATTAAATATGCGATACCTAAAAACTGCAGTGCAGCAGAGCAGTGACAGCCTGGTGGTTGAAACTTGCCCTCAATCAGGAGGTCCGAGGTTCAAACCCAGGCACGCACCACTGATTTATGTGCGTATTAGAAATTGATTATCACTTCTCTTTGGTGAAGGAAAACATCGTAAGGAAACCTACACACCCGAGAGTTCTTTAAAAAAAATGTTCTCGGAGGTGTGTAAAGTCCATCAATTCGCACTTGGCCAGCACGGTGGACTATGGCCTTTAACTCTCTCATTCTGAAAGAGGACCCGTGCCGTGCGTGGGACAATAATGGGTTGTACCCACACCTCCATTTAAAAACTGTGGTTTTCATTTTTACACGCTTTATATTAGCTTGGGTTTTATCTATGAATGTAACGGAATCTTTGTGTTCAATTTTCACCGGTTTCCAGAATTCTGGTTAATATGAAACTTAGCACACGTGTCAAAGACTGATGACAATGCAATGATATAAAAAAAAAAATCACAAAAGCGTTTTTTTAGTTTTTACTAAGATTTATAATTATTTTTTATACTTTCATAGATTTAATTTTGAACAACGTTTAAATATAATTATGCTAGCTTATTCCCCGGGACTTGAACCGCTTTGATTAATCCAGGTTATAAACTATCTGTTAGATGAGAGAGGAGTCCGGTTGTGTTCCTTTGGAGAACCCGGAGTCCTCTTTGTAGCGCCGAGGACGGCCACTAGGTTTTAGTGCGGTAAAAATCCTTCTTCGCTCCCACGGCATCGGATACCTTTTGCAACTTTCCCCCTCGAAATAGAAAAAGGCTATCTGTTCGCGTATGTGTGTGTCTGATATTTTCAGCGCAATCCTACGGGTTGTTTTTGTGGGAAAGATTAACACAAACATCCTTACAAACTTCCGGATTTATAAGATAAGATAAGATTACTAATTTATTACGAGTTTTTTATTTTTTTGTTTGCTACTTCGATGTTTTATACTTTTGATAAAAGGATAAATTCACGATCTAGGTATTGTTCAAAAACATCCCCAACTAAATAATTTATTAAGTTATACTTGTAGGTAATTAATTATAAAATTTTAGCATAGATTTAGACTAAATTTGAATGTAGTGTTTACCTGTTATTAATAGATCATTAAGCAATATATTGTGCTGTGTTCGCTATATATATAAACCTAATAAAGAGAAAAGATATAGTGTCTGCACAAAACACAAAAAATAGCAAACAACACAGATAGTAAACTTTCGACCTTTACCAAATCAGTTCATATTACAGTCACATCATCTTACCGGCGATAAAGTGTAAAATATAAAAATATAACAAAGTGTAAGTGTATAGTGTAAAAGTGTACAATGTGTCGAGTGTAGTGTAAGTGTGAAGTGATAATGTTGTCCCGGAATTGCAAGTACCAGAGGTTGGACGATGTGGAGTTTGGGTAAGTTCCTTTATATTATATAATAATAAAGCCTTTGATAAAGCCCGAGCAGTGATAGCCTAATGGTTGAAACTTGCCCTCTCGATCAGGAGGTCCGAGATTGAAACCTACGCATCACAGATTTTTCTAAAATTATGTGCGTATTAGAAATTAATTATCAGCCTAATTATTTAAAGCCTATTGTACCTTAAAATATATATGTCATATTTGTTATATGAATTTTTATGGTGTACAATAAAGAGTTTTTGTATTGTATTGTATCACTGCTTTACGATGAATATCGTGAGAAGACCTACACACCCAAGACTTCTTTAAACAAGTTCTGAAAGGTGTGTGAAGTCCATCAATTCGCACTTAGCCAGTAAGGTGGACTATAGCATAAAACTCCTCGGCACGGATATTATAATGAGTGTCTGTGTATTCCGGACCTCTTCCTTAGCAAAGCTGACAAAGCAAATCTTAAAGCCGAGTTTTAGTTTTTTACACCAACAACACCTTTTCTGCCTTAGTAGCAATTTAAAGCGCAGCTGTAGAGAAAGAGAGAAATATCTACACCTTTTACACCTACACCGTGGTATTACAAAGGTGGTAGAACCAGTGTAGTTCGACCGGGGAAGTACCACCGCCGCACCTATTTCTAACGTGAAGCATTCATTGCGTTTCGACGGAAGGGTGTCACCGGCACACTTTTATATGAGGCGACCATCCTAGTCCTCGGGAGTAGCAACACATCTGTGATTGACTTTAGATAGAATCTATGTTCTATATGAAGTTGCTTACAGATGTCCTTGGGCAGGAGTGACCACTTACCATCAGGTGGACTGCATGTTCGTTTGCTACTTCATTATTATATAAAAAAAAAAACTTATCTGAAGCGCTGTAACTTAGTCGTCGTGGGTAGCAACGCATCTGATTAGCTTCGGGTAATTCTGATATTATCTGGAGTTGATATGTCCATGGGCGACAGTGGCCACTTACTATCACTGCATCGTTTGAAGCTTTCGTGTGATTAAAAAAATCTGATAAGATATACCTTGGCCGACTTTAGTGGTAACAATTTTGTCACTAATCCTTGTAACACAGATAAGTAGCCAATTAATTTTTAAAGAGTTTAGTATCAATTTTATTTCGTGCTAATAACAAATTGTTTGGTAATTTACATATGCGTTTTTTCCGAGGTGTCTCGATTTGGAGCAGCAAAGTCTATATTCTACACTCACGCTTTCTACACTCATAGCCCCACAGTAGGATTTTTTCCTGTGTCGTGGGTGCCATGGACACATACAAAGACGAATACACAAACACCCAGACCCAGAACAAGAATCTAAACTCATCATTCAGACACCTGTCTGGCCGGGAATCGAACCCGGGACCCACTGCACGTCAGCCCGGTATGGTAACCGCTCGGCCACGCGGGTCGTCAAAACGTATATTGGAACGTTTCAGAAAATTCAGTTGAGATTAATCTTATCTGGGATGGAATATTGTGCCTCCTCAACCATTAAATTGACTGCATGTTAGTGTAATAAAAACATATCTTCTCATCACTACTCATTTATTTCACATATTATCACTACATATGTTTAGATATTTTCTGTCTTAATTTTTTTTTGTTATACCGCATTCGATGTTTTTCTTACTGGGCAATTCCACGTAAAAGTGTCCTGCGACTGAAAAAAAAAATTGAAGTAATTTACATTGAAAAATACTCCGTGTGTTGGCAAAACTATTGTATTTTTAGGTTTCATTGATGACAACACATTTTTTTTTAATTTATGGCAATACGGACGTTTTTATGGTGACGTCATAAATATTAACTGTTGGCGCGTTTTGCAACGGACTTTTAAATACATTTATAAAGGAAAAGTTTTTTGTATTATTGTAATGTTATACTATATATTGCTACACTTGCTAATGAATTACCGATAAACAGTCAGTAATGTTTGTAATAATTGTAGCAATAAGAGATATTTAGCGAAATAATGTACAACGTCGAGATGTAGTGTCGGTCACAATATTAGCCGAAGTTTCTCTCTATCTTTTGTAAAACTTATTCTAGATAACTAATATTTTTTTGTGTCCTATTTGACATAAAAACTTACATAATGCCATTATTAAAAAGTTCTAAATTTCGTTAATTATTCTTCGAAAATTTAAAAGGAGTTCGTAGTGTCAGTCACGCTGTAGAGTCGGTCACGAAACACGTAGGGTCAGTCACGTTTTTTTTTTTCAAAATTATAGATAGATATAGTTGCCGTGGGAGCACCACCGGGTTTTGTGGGACTTTTAACTCACTTAAACCCCCCGGCGGCCCTCCTCAGCACTACGCGGAGAACTCCAATGGAATACAACCGAAAGCTTCGGAGAGCGCGATGCGCCTTTTGCGCTCTTCCCTGGTGAACATTTGTATTCACTATCCCTCCTGGTGTTTACGTCACTTAGCTCGACGAGCTCCCACTCTTACCGCCAGCAATCTCGGAAGCCCCTTTTAGTCGTTTCTTACGACTGGCAGGGGGTACCGTAGCCCTGTTGTGGTCCCGGAACTACAGGGACTAAAATGATTGTCTGCGCAAGTATGTAACATGAAAATTAGATGTTAGCTGTGAACGCATTTTCAGTTTCACCGGTTACTATACGACAATTCTTAAGCAAAATGTGCACTTTGTGAAGCGCGAACGGCATCTTATTGATATTAAAGTGTATGTGGTATGATGTTTTTTTTTGTTTATTATTCTTAAAAAAAAATTTTTTTTCGCTTATTTATATGTTTAAAATGGTTTGTAAAGATTTTATGCAGTACCCTGTAGAGTTATTTTCTAAGGTTTCCTCGAAAACTACAAATATTTTGCATTCCAAAGTGATGGTAGTGTCAGTCACGTTTTGGGCTGTAGTGTCAGTCACGATTTGTTTTTCGAATAAATTTGATTCAACAATACCAAGGTTCTTAATTCTAATATTTTCCTATAATTTGTTTCATATATAACTGCCACAGATAGAATTTAAAATTTTAAATCATGCAAATTGGAAGATTCTCGAATTTGAAAAACACTCTCAAAAACGAGTTCTTTTTGAACGTAGTGTCGGTCACATTTACATTTTGGTAAATAAGTCATACTTCATAAAGTTTTATATGGATACTTTATATTACACAGGGATAATTGAAGATTCAACTATATAATCATATACAAACTATCACTGTGGGTATAGGAGTACATAAAATATGAAGCAAAATAAGTCACATTTTGGCGTCAAATGTAGTGTCAGTCACATATGGAATTGCCCTACTTCTTGAGGTTGACTGGCAGAGAATGCTTATAGCATTACGTCCACCTTTGTACATTATTGATAAGTATGTACCTTATCAATAATGTACAAAGGTGGACAATAAATAAAAAAATAAATAATCGTTAATAATATTTAAGATTATCCTTTTCGGCGTCCATGTTAATTATCATTGACTACACTCTTTTGTTTTTAATCCACACGTCATTGACATCTATTCAGCCAGATACCTTATGAAAGGAGGTTTGTTGTACAATAATTATTTAAATCCGAAAATCATGTCATTAGTTTCTACTTTCATATTACAAAAAAAAAACGGATACAACATACGAGAGTTTTTGATACAAGTATGACTGCGCCAAAGCCTAACCTAATCTAACCTAACTCTGTCTTGAAACGGCAGTGTAGCGCAGCAGTGCTCTGATTTGTTCGTATAAGGAAGTTACAGGTGTGACATGGTAATGGCAATATTGGTGCCAACCCATTATTGTCCCACTGCTTTGCACGGTTCTTCTCTCAGAATGAGAGAGTTTTAGGCCATAGTCCACCGCGCTGGCCAAGCGCAAATTGGTGGACTATGGCAATATTGCAGTCACGAAATACGTGGAAAGGCGTTTTTCTTGTGGTGAGGAATAATTTCATGAAAAAAAACAAGAAAAGTAGAAAAAAATGATAAGAAACAAGTTTTACTTGAGGTCATGTTCTGATCCGGTGGTACCTATTGTAAGAAAAAAAAATGTCCCCGATAATATGTTAGTATGGTGTAAACCTATTGAAAATAAATAGCATTCATTACATCTGGATAAAACCGAGCAACACAATTTGAAGGTGGTAGAACCAGTGTATGTAGTTCGACGGCGGAAGTACCACCGCCGCACCTATTTCTAGCGTGAAGCATTTCTTGCGTTTCGATGGAAGGGTGTGGTTGCCGGCACACTTTTATATGAGGCGACCATCGTAGTCCTCGGGAGTAGCAACGCATCTGTGATGGACTTGAGATAGAACCCATGTTCTGTATGAAGTTGATTACAGATGTCCATGGGCGGCAGAGACCACTTACCATCAGGTGGACTGCATGCTACTTCAGTTTTTTTTTTTTTTTTTTTTATTTGACTGAAGTGGCAAACGAGCATGCAGTCCACCTGATGGTAAGTGGTCACTGCCGCCCAGTTAGATAAAAAAAGCCAATAATAAGAATTCAATTCCTTTTCATAAACATATCGGCATCTTTCATGGTCTTTTTTGTCTTGAACGATTCATTTGCTTTATAGCTTAATTGCGTACAATCACTTAATTTTTATTACACTTATAATAATAACTAATTTATTCCCGCGGCTCCGCTCGCTTTGATGTGTACTACGATAATGAATATCCCGTAAATTTCCGCGAAATCTTCCAGGTCCTATTATGTTTGTCCCTGTAGTTCCGGGACCAGAATACGCTCACCAGGGAGGAGCCCGAAAGGGGAAGCGCGGCCGGAAGAGATCCCGGAGTCCTCCACGCAGCGCTGAGGACGGCTTAGGTGGGTTTTAGTGCGGTAAAAATCCCACATAACCCTGCGTCGCTCCCACGGCGTCGGGTACCTTTTGAAGGTTTCAAAATCCTCGAAAACAAAAAAAAAATAAGGGGGTATTCAAAATACCTCCCGTGAAATGTTCACGTAGTTTGAATACGTACCCTTATTGTTCTATAGTTGTAAAATAACAACAATAATGTAAGTGTTATATCTATTATCTGTACACTATCTTATCAATGTCAATTGATAATTCGCACCTCAAGTTGTGTACTGCGAATATGATCCAAGTGTTTCATACATTTCTACTTATAATTATAGGGCACATTATGTTTCTATCGAAGTTAAAAAGGAAATGAGGATAGAGTCGACCTGATGGTAAGTTACAGATGGTAATATACGTATTTACAGAGTATTTACATTACTTAACTATTTACTATTTTAAATACCATTGAGATTTCGGTAAAACGTAATCACGAAACCTATGAATACCATCCACGCGTACTGATAAAATAGTTCTAAAGTTTTAACTAGACGGCGTTATACTTAATAAAAAACGTAACGAGGTCATTCATCAGTTGATTTTACTCCTCACATTTTTCTCATACCGGGCCCTTATATATGCAAATAGATTCTCAAGGAGTAAACTCCAAAAATCTGGCAATGCTGGTATCAACCCTTGCAACATTTGTACTTATAAATATAGAGCGCATTATGTTTCTATCAAAATTAAAAAGAAAATGAGCATGGAGTGGACCTAATAGTAAGTTACAGCCGTCCATGGGCATCTTTCTCATATTCATCTCGTGCGCACAATAAAAATGTATTCGTATGATATTCAAGTTGACTCTTCATGATTATGCATGCGTTTAGGGTCACACGTAGGGTTGCGTATTTCCAAGGATTAAAGTACATTGGCTATAAACAGTGAATAAAGTACGAGGTTTCTAAATAAAGTAGAAACATATGAATTTAAAGTAGTATTATCGCGGAATTGATACATTTTAATAATTAACGGGTACTCACGATAGACGGTTTTATACAACCCGGTATTAACGGGTACTGACATATCGTGAGTACCCGTTAATTATTAAAAATAATGTAGAGGCATTTTTAATTATTCTTTTTGGCTCGAGGCAACTTTTAGGATGGTGCGGGATTTAGGGGAAAACTGGGATATGTATGGATTATTCCGGACGCCTCTATTTCTGCATTTATTGAGCAAAAGGAAGGTCACCAAATCAAAATATTTGTTAATTATTGAAGTGAAACTTCTTTAGGCGCATGAGGGTAAAATTTTTACAGATGAAACGTCACGCCGGTATGCAACGGAAGTGTCGGAAAAGAGAGAGAGATCGAGACCGATTGAGAGAGAGTAAGACAGGGCGAACGTAGCATGAGCAACTAGCCGTGGAGTGAGAGTAGGGAGCAAGCGAGTGAAAAAGATTGAGAGAAAAAGTGAGACAGAGCGAACGTCGTATCACGCCTTTATCCTTCCTCTTAATCTTGGAAATTTAAAGTTTTAGATTTGTATAAATATAAACAAGATTTATAACTTAGTTCGCCAAAGAAGTTTCACTTCTGACATGTGTACTTTGTACGCACGCATGTTTTTTTATTTACTTAGTTTCGTTTGGCACAAGATCTAGTCTAACATATAGGATACCTGTTACCTTGGTGGACGTAACCGAAGCGAGGGAAGGTTGGAATAATCTTGTACTCTATATTGAATGGGTATCAACCCTTGTAACATGCATCGTTGCATATGCATAAGCATGTGCATCACACATACACCTTGGCAGTAACCTCGATTAAATAGTATTAACTGTACTGTCCTTAAGAAAACAATAATGTTTTATGTTACTCGTTATTATCATTATTCTAAAGATAATAATTAACATAATATGCAAATAATTAAAGTTATTTGGTTTGTGCATGGTTTTTTATAGTTACTCGGGAACCCTAGAGATGTTATGGTTTTAAAGGAACATAAGGCATTACTTTTTCATATGTAATTAACTAACGGTCACTTACTATCAGAAGAACATTTTTTTTATAAGATTGAAGTAGCAAATGAGCATGCAGTTCACCTGGTGGTAAGTGGTTATTGCCGCCCATGGACAACTGTAAGCAACCTCATTTAGAACAAGGGTTCAATCTGAAGTCAATCACAGGTGCGTTGCTACTCCCGAGGACTAAGGTGGTCTCCTCATATAAAAGTGTGCACGCACCAGCAACCTCACTCTTCTACCGAAACGTAAAAAAATCTTCACGCTAGAAATAGATGCGGTGAACTGCATGTTCGTATATCGTCAACTCAGTATTGACCCAATGCTGGGCACGGGTCTTCTCTCGGATTGAGAGAGTTTTAGGCCATAGTCCACCGCGCTGGCCAAGTGCGAATTGGTAGACTTCACACATTTTTAAGAACCTTCTTTTAAGAACTCACAAGCGTGTAGGTTTCCTCACTATGTTTTCCTTCACCGCAAAGCGGTGATAATTAATCTCAATACGCACATTTTAGAAATAAAAATGTAGTGGCATGCATGATATTTGAACCTTGGACCATTTTCAACCATTAGGCTATCACTGTTTACCGGTTGTGTTCCGTTGGCGATGCCGATGGCCACCGGAGGGTTTTAATGAGGTAAAAATCCCGCATTACCCGGGTACCTTTTCAGGGTTTCCCCCTCGATAACAAACGAAAAAAAAAGAAAGCCTATCACTATTGAATACGTTGGAGGGAGCAGCACGCTAAAGCTTATGAAAAGCGAATTTCGTGGCCTAGCGCTAAATATAGTACCTAACAACTTTCTCAAGACGGCCGGGAATTTAATTTTCTAGGGTGAAGCGGGGAAGGTCGAACGCGGGATGAAATTACGCCCACACAGATATGTCGGGAGTGGGTGGAATTTTTCATTTATTACGGACCTTATTGATTGTACTCTATTGAGCTTTCTAGCGACGTGGGCTTATACAAAAATGTCTGCAAATCTTATCTGACGACTTTGGCGACCTACGTGGCTGAGCGGTTACCATACCGGTCTGACGCGCGATGGGTCCTCGGTTCGATCTCGGCCAGATAGGTATCTGAATGATGAGTTTAGATTCATTTTGTGGCTTTGGGTGTTTGTGTATTCGTCTTGTATGTGTCCATGGAACCCACGACACAGGAGAAAATAGTGTGGGGAAATGAGTATAGAAAGTGTATCTATCTTCTATATATTAATACGTGACGCAAAAACTTGGGATTCCTTTTTAAAGCAAATTATGCGAACGGAGGACTATGAAATTTGGCACGGTCATGGTTTATAAAGAGGAGTACGGGATTCTAATATTTTTTTAAGCTATTGCAATTTTTTGCGGGCTTTGAGCGCGGCAACCGAATCAAGAAATTCCGTAACGAAAAAACCTAACGTCAAAAATGTCAAAGTCCTTATCGAAATACCGCTATAGCTTTTAAATGCGGATTAGCTAATTAAACCTCTTTATAGTTAACGGGCGCGTTCAAAATAATTTAAATTTTTTATATAATTTTATTTTAATTAGAGTAATATTGGTACTACATTGAACAATATGAAATTTAGTTTTAAAATTACGAATTGGTGGACTTCGCACACCTCAGAGAACTTTTTTTTAGAGAACTGGTTAGGTTTCCTCACGATGATTTCCTTCACCGAAAAGCAGTGATAATTAATTTCTAATACGCACATAAATCAGTGGTGCGTGCCTGGGTTTGAACCTCGGACCTCCCGATTGAGAGGGCAAGTTTCAACCATTAGGCTATCACTCTATCTCTATAAAGTTGGTATACTATATACTAATAATTAATTTTCAAGCTACCGACTTCTGACGTCATGTCGGAGTTCCCACACAGATAGTATTGCGTGGGATAGTGATAAAAATGTCGGCGTGTTTTTTATATTTAAAATCGAGGTAGCCTACGAAAATTCACGAATAAAACAAATCATATTTGTTGGTTTCATCTTTGTAACATAATATACAAGTTTGAAAAAGGGGAGGGTAGGGTGAAGCGAAACATATATGACCATGCTTGTGGGTTTTCCAGATGGTAGAACTAGTGTAATTCGACTGGGGCAGTATCACCGCCACACTTATTTCTAACGTGAAGCAGTTGCGTTACGATGGAAGGATATGATTGTCGGCACACTTTTATATGAGGCGACCATTTTAGTCCACGGGAGTAGCAATGCATCTGTGGTTGACTTCAGGTGAAACCCATGTTCTGTATGAAGTTGATTACAGATGTCCATGACCGGCAGTGACCACTTACCATCAGGTGGGCTACATGATCGTTTTGTACGTCAATCTTATAAAAACGTCTAATTTAAAGAAGTTATAATGCTTGTACATAAGTACACACTTATGTACAAGCATTATAACTTCTTTGGCATAATAAGATAAAAATTTATATATATATATATAACTTGGGTACTTATGCCTTATTTTACGTTTGTGGAAAAAACTACTCGAACAATAGAAACAATTATAATGTTGACTATAACCAACTTCAGGGTGTCGGTTTTTCGTGATGGTGTGCGCGCGCATCGTAAAACTAAAATGTTGACTATAGCTAAATTCGGGGTGTCGGTTTTTCGTGACGGTGTGCGCGCGCATCTTAAAAACTTTAATGTTGACTATAGCTAACTTCAGGGTGTTGGTTTTTCGTGACGGTGTGAAGGCGCATCGTAAAAATATGCTCTCATCATAGAAGTATAACTTAAAAAACTATGTATTGAGAAACTTCGGTCCAGTTGTCCTTGCATATAAAAAATGAAAGTTCCGCTTGTCTAAACATTGCATTAATTTGCAAAAATAATTATATGGAGTACTGAATATGTATGTATGTACCTAACAGTGGAAGTTGCTATAATTTTTAGTCTTTGTCTGTTTGTTTGTTTATTTGACGACCCGCGTGGCGCAGCGGTTACCACACCGGTCTGCCACGCTGTGGGTCCCGGGTTCGATTCCCAGCCAGACAGGTATCTGAATGATGAGTTTAGATTCTTGTTCCGGGTGTGGGTGTTTGTATGTGTCCATAGCACCCACGACACAGCAGAAAATCCTAGTGTGGGGCTATGAGTGTAGAAAGCGTTTGTTTGTTTGTTTGTTTGTTTGTTGTTTGAAATGGTTTGAAACTACACCTACTAAATTTAATCTCAAAGTTTCTATGAAGATTTAATCCATACCTTGAGGTAATATGTAGTACCTATTATTAACTTTTATCTGTAACTTATAATAGGTTTCAAATCCATTCATGGAATTAAGGTTGTAACATCATTATTTATACAATGAAGATAATGGTAAATAAATTTTGTTTGACTGGTTTTAGCATATTATCTTGCGTGTGAATAAAAAAAAAATATTTTATTTTAAAAAAAGCGTGGGGTGCATGGTGTCAATGGTTATAGATATTTTATTGAGTAGAGTGATTATCATTTCGATAATATCTTAAAAAGCACCCAACGCTTTATACGCTTTTTTACGCTAAAATATATTTTTTTTTATTCACACTATTATTAATTTATATTCATTGAAATTTTTAACACTATTTTCTTGATTTAAATTCATTTAAATTTATTTTCTATTTTTTAGTTCGGTTTTCTATAAAAAGCGTGTTTTTTAGTTTTTTTAAACTATTATTTATTTTCTACTTTTTAGTCAAATTAAAAAATGGAATAATTTTATCAAATTAGTGCATTGTCATCGGTCCTCAATAAATCTACAAAGTTTGAACGAAATCTGGCCGTTTAAAGTGGGTCAAAATCGCGCCCAAAGAAGTCGGTTACAAACAAACATACAGGTAAAGCTAATAAAAAGCTAATAAAAATATATCTATTTGCAGTCTAGAAATAGTAATTACAATAATAATCATAATCCTAATGTCTTAGTGTCAATAATATAATTTTAAAAGTCAATTTATTTGGAGCTTTTAATCTCTTAAAATTATTTAATTCTTGCGAATGCGACTATCTTAAAACATGCTAATATTCGCGAATGCAAATGCGAATATTCATTACTTTACCACGTGGCGCTGCGCATGTCGCATAGCAAGTAAGCATTATATAAAGTCCGGTGTTAGTGAAAGGCTACCTTGAGCGGTGTCATGTTGATCGGACGGAATTGGAGTAAAAGTAAAAGGTTTGCTTTAATTGCGTTGTCGTTGGATTGGTTTAGAGGAAATGGTCAAATTTTTGGAGTTGTCACAATAAGGTGGTAGTGTAAAAAAGGTAATAGACAATGTAAGTGCTTCCGTAGGCCTATGCAAAAATTCATTAAGCGAAGCTATATTTTGGCGAGCATGCAGTCCACCTGATGGTAAAAAAGTGGTCACCGCCGCCTATGGACATGTTTAAGCAACTTCACATAGAACATAGGTTTTATCTGAAGTCAATCAGATGCGTTGTTACTCCAGAGGACTATGATGGTCGCCTCATAAAAAAGTGTGCCGGCAACCATACCCTTCCATCGAAACGCAAGGAATGCTTCACGTTAGATATACGTGTCGCAGTGGTACCTCTCCGGTCGAACCTAACACCTTCTTCCAACTTTAAACAGATATAAGACTTCTACGTAATCTGAAGATAGTCGATCCTAGAGTATCCGCTTGTAATGCATTTACACAAGCCTACACACTCATTACTATCTACTAGTCACCCGTAGCATCGGCCGAAATTCGACCGTAATTTAAATTAAAAATCAAATGTCATCTGACATTCTTGACGTTGTGTCTTTTCATTTTCATTTACTAAGTACATATGTGTTTGTGACAAATGCAAGGCAGTGTGTGTAATGTGTTTTTAGTTGATTTTATGTATGAAAAATGCATTATTTGAAAAAAATATTAACATTCTGCACTCCTTCTCTACGTCCACTATAACCGTGCAAAATTTCATACTAATCCGTCCGCGGCATATTACTTAAAAATCCGTCACAAATTTTTGCTTCACGTATTAATATAATAATAACTATTTGTAGCGTTAAATAATGCTTCTTCTTAAATTTAAATCTAACGCTAAGGTAGGTAGGTAGGTAGGCTAACTAATGGACAGTAGTCAACGTTGCCTATGGACATTTGCAATACAAGCCCAAGTGAGAGAAGACAAGCTCTTTTCGCACCATTTTTGAAGAATATATTCGTACATACATACACACCAACGTTGCCAGTGTTTATTTTTATTAAGTCGTTATTTGGGAACTTTTTGATTGAAAAAAGCGGGACTTCATAGTCAAAGTACAAAGGGCCCTTTTTCAACGGGCGGTCGACAAACTGGAGATCGACTTAAATTTGTATAGGATTGGCAACCTGCTTTTTTGGTCAACAAACTTAAGTTCCACTTATATTTGCAATTGGCGACCGTTTTTTGGAAAAGTCCTTTCCTTTTCGAAAAGCGGGACTGGGCCTGTCCCGCGCGGGACATTTGATTTTGATGAAAAGTCGGGACGTCCCGCCAAAATCGGGAAGTCTGGCAACCCTACAGACGTACGCCTGAGGTCGTCCCGGGGCGCTATGACATGGGGTTCTTCAAGAAAGGTGTAAAAAGAGCTCTCCTCCAAAGCCGGCGATGCATTGGCGACTCCTCTGGTGTGCAAATGTCCATACGGTAACTGCTTTCCATCAGGTGTCTCGTCAGCCTTATCGTTAGGTCTATCTGTAAAAACAAACCGCTCGAAAAACATTACCCTCCTTACGCAGTCAGGTAAAAATGCGTCCATGGCCACCATGAATTGAATGTTACAACCGGACCTAATGGCAGCCATGATTACAACAACCTTGCAATGATTAATCTTATCGATACAACGATTTGTCTTATGTACTGTCTTTTTATATTTGTTATTCAATGTTTTTTTTATAATATTGAAGTAGCAAACGAGCATGCAGTCCAACTGATGGTAAGTGATCACTGCCTCCCATGAACATCTGTAAGCAATTTAATATCGCAACTTTATTCGTAAAAAGAAATAACTCAAAATGGTTTGCGACTTTTCGACGACAAAGTCGCTTCTCGCTGTCCGTATGTACGCTTAGATACATTTTAAGAATTAACGGGTACTTACCATATGCTGTTTTTGAATTCTTTAAGAATTCTTTTTGCCGATATTTCGACCCAGTTACATGGATCGTGGTCACGGCGAAACTGCGGTGGCGGGGAGAAACCGTTGACAAGCACTAATTGTAGATTAACCTATCTACCCTTCGTCTGGTTTGTTTTTCTTTTTTAGGTCCCATATAACGACACACAACACTAACTTTTTGTGATTTACATATAAAAGTGTCAAATCAATTCCGCGATAATACTAGTCTAAAATCATGTATGCTTAGATCTTTAAAACTACGCTACTACGGATTTTAACGCAGTTTTTTTTAATAGATAGAGTGATTTAAGAGGAATGTTTTTTTATATTTAATACATGGATAATATAGTAGAGATACACGGATAATTTTAGTTGTTTGACTTTTAGGCGGAACGAAGATGTCGGGTCATCTAGTCTAAAATAAACCACAGATGTCTTTTTTTTCTTGTTTTCGAGGGAGAAACCTTCAAAAGGTACCCGACGCCGTGGGAGCGACGCAGGGTTATGTGGGATTTTTACCGCACTAAAACCCCCCCGGTGGCCGTCCTCGGCGCTGAAAAGGAGTACTCCGGGATCTCGAAACGACTTCAACCGGAATCCTCCGAGCGCGTTGCCCCATCGGGCTCCTCCCAGATGGGCGGCTGGGCCCACCGCTCCGTCTAGTCTTTACGGCGGTATGCGACCACACATACCGCCGTCCTTCCCGGGATTGCCTGACCGAACGGTTCGAGCTCCCACTCTAGCCGCCCGCAACCTCGCAAGCCCCTTTTAGTTGCCTCTTACGACAGGCAGGGGATACCGTAGCCCTATTCTGATCCCGGAACTATAGGGACGACGGTTTTTTACCTTAACACGAGTTTATAAAGTTTTCCGCAAAAAGCATAGTTCTTTTTTCGCTTGTACTCTTCAATGTATATCGCACGAATACGTTTACGTTTTCATCAATATGTTTTCATTTTGCAATTTTGAACGAATACATAAACAATCATTGTTTTGGGCTTAATAAACTCATACTAAGCCAATGCGTGAGATAAAAAAAAAACATGCGTGCGTACAAAGTACACATGTCAGAAGTGAAACTTCTTTGGCGAACTAATTTATAAATCTTGTTTATATTTATACAAATCTAAAACTTTAAATTTCCAAGATTAAGAGGAAGGGAAAAAGGCGTGATACGACGTTCGCTCTGTCTGACTTTTTCTCTCAATCTTTCTCACTCGCTTGCTCCCTACTCTCACTCCACGGCTAGTTGCTCATGCTACGTTCGCCCTGTCTTACTCTCTCTCAATCGGTCTCGACCACTCTCTCTCTCTTTTCCGACACTTCCGTTGCATACCGGCGTGACGTTTCATCTGTAAAAATTTTACCCTCATGCGCCTAAAGAAGTTTCACTTCAAAAACGCTTTCTACACTCATAGCCCCACACTAGGATCTTTTCCCGTGTCGTGGGTATAATGGACACACACAAGACGAATACACAAACACCCAGACCGAGAACATGAATCTAAACTCATCATTCAGATACCTGTTTGGCCGGGAATCGAACCCGGGACCCATTACGTCAGACCGGTATGGTAACCGCTCCGCCACGCGGGTCGCCAGTTAGAATTTCAACACCGAGATTTAAAAGTAGATTATTAGCAAACAATTCAATTGTTTGTACGGAACCGTTAAATCTATGCAATGCAGAACCATTGTTTTCCGTTTCGATCGCTCGTGGGCGTTGTTTGGTATCACCGTCACTATTTTTGGTGTTTAGCACTGATTTATTTCGGCTTAAAGTTTATCTATATATTAATACACTAGCTGTACCCGCGGCTTTGCCAGCGTGCAAATCAACGTGTCACAAAGTTTTTCTCCCGCAAATCTCGACGCCGTGGGAATTCTATGATAAAAAGTAGTAACATTAATATCGGTTTGGCCGCTCAAGGATTACCTGGTCAAACACAGAGTGAAAAAACGAATTTAAAGTGTGTATTTGTGGGTAGGAACGTATTATTATGTATTTTTTTTTTAATTAGACGAATTCTAATATTGTAAATCGCTTTTTTGAACCAATTTACATTCTTAGTGGTCTAATTCACAATATCGGGATACTTTTTTCAATCAACTCCTCCACATTTGAACCAAAACGTATCGATTATAAAGATTGATTTGAAGTTTTCCGAATTGGAAAATACTATTTGAAGTAATTTTGGCGGATTCAAATTTCTAAGTAAAATTATAGGTAAACCTACTTTTAATATTAATTTGTGTTCAGGAGTTCCGGAAGGCATTAAGGAATTCAAAAATTCTGTTGGATAATGTACTGCTTCCTCTATCTCAATGACTGTGTCTACCGAATAGTATATCTGTGACGCTGTAAATTTTGAAAAAAAAAAAAATATCATTTATTTTATCGACACGTTCATTGGTGGGTGGGTATATAGCCGTCTTTTGGAACCAATTTATAGTGTTATTGGTTGTATTACCAATATCGGGATATACTTTTTCAACCAACTCCTCCACATTTAAACGAAGACGTATCGATATAAAGATTGATTTTAACTTTTCCGGATAACAAAGCACTATTATCTACTTGAAGTAAATCATTAGAAAATTGGAATATCACTGAACAGCGACATATATTCTAAGTTCATATTTTGTTTCATGTGGCCAAATATAAGATCTTTTAAGAGGTGCATCGGGCTATTTGTGTGCGTAAATCCCGCATTGTTCTTTGTAAAGCAGAAGACATAGTCAAAACACTTTTACAATTCATACGAATAGGGCGCACCCGCTCGCAGGGCGCTACCGCACCCTGCTCGCTTATTTTTTATGTTTTCTTTTATGTTCCAACCTAACCTAACCCATCCTGTTTAAAAAGCTACAGCTAAATCCAACTCATAACAATAACATGACAATACTCCTGCATTTTCAGGATTTAGGTATTCAAAGCGACACTTTTCATCACAATGTTCTCTCAACGGGTTGTAATGTATTGTAATCAATAAGTACCAAACTCATACGGCTTAAGTAGTTTGTGTACTTAGATTATCAGGGTTGATGAATTGAAGTTTAATTTATTAATCACATTTCAGTTTAATGAGCTGTCATTGAACTTATAATATATACTAAACACAACCGTAAGCCATATGCGACTACCTTTTATAATTTAGGCTTGCAGTATCCCGCATTATAAGGGAGGAGTTGAAGGTAAAAAAAAATATCCCATGTCTTAGCTTAGTATTCTTATTACTTATACGTAAGAACTTGAGAGCCAACTTCTATAGCTTGGGCTTGCAGTACCCTGCATCATCAGGGCTGAGGAGCTTAAGGTCGAAATTGTCATCATGTGTCTTTGCTTAGTAATTATATTACATACCCGAAAGCATTAAATGGCCAACTCCTATGGCTTAGGCTTGCAGTACCCTGCATCATCAGGCTTGAGGAGTTGAAGATCGAAATTTTCATCTTGTGTCTTTGCTTAGTAATTATATTACATACCCGAAAGCACTAAATAGCTAACTTCTATGGCCTAGGCTTGAAGCACCCCTGCATCATCAGGGTTGAGGAGATGATGGTCAAAATTTTCATCTTGTGTCTTTGCTTAGTAATTATATTACATACCCGAAAGCATTAAATGGCCAACTCCTATGGCTTAGGCTTGCAGTACCCTGCATCATCAGGCTTGAGGAGTTGAAGATCGAAATTTTCATCTTGTGTCTTTGCTTAGTAATTATATTACATACCCGAAAGCACTAAATAGCTAACTTCTATGGCTTAGGCTTGAAGTACCCCTGCATCATCAGGGTTGAGGAGTTAAAGGTCAAAATTTTCATCATGTGTCTTTGCTTAGTAATGATATTAAATACCTGAAAGCATCAAATGCCCATCTCGTATCGTTTAGGCTAGCAGTATCCTGCATCATCAGGGGTGAGGAGTTGAAGGTCGAAATTTTCATCATGTATCTTTGCTTAGTAATTATATTAAATACCTGAAAGCATCAAATGCCCATCTCGTATAGTTTAGGCTAGCAGTATCCTGCATCATCAGGGGTGAGGAGTTGAAGGTCGAAATTTTCATTTTGTATCTTTGCTTAGTAATCATATTACATACTTGAAAGCACCAAATGGCCATCTCCTATGGCTTAGGCTTGAAGTAGGTAACCCTGCATCATCAGGGTTGAGGAGTTGAAGGTCAACATTTTTACCGTGTATCTTTGCTTGGTATTTTTTTTTATCACATAACCGTAAGTGCCAAATAGCCAACTCTTACGGTTTAGTCTTGAAATACCCTTACATCATCAGGGTTGAGGAGTTGAAGATCAAATTATTGTCCCATGAATTTGTTTAACAATCTTATTATATATCCATAAAAACAAATTGACTTACTTCTACGGTTCAGGCTAGCAGTACCCCTGCATCATCAGGATTGAAGAGTTGAAGGTCAATTTTTTTAGGAAATAACTGCTTAGTAATCTCATTCTACATTCAACCCAATTGGACTCCTACAGGTTAGGTTTGGCCGAGTATCGCTAATTTCATTAATTTGCTTCAAAGAAATGGATCATATGATCAGAACCGTATCAAACTCATCAGAGTACCCTTGAAGTACATTCTTTCAAATAAAAGAAAAATCATCAAAATCGGTTGGCGGGAAATTGAGTTATTCATCTATTTATCGCGCACATCGTTAATGCAAATATCACACTTATGCGCTTTTCTTATGGATGCCACTGTCAAAAGTGAACTAAAAATAAATGGGACCCGACGACACGCACTACCTTTCAAATGAAAAAAAAACATCCAAATCCGTTCACCCAGTGCGGAGAAATCGAGTAACAAATATAAAATTAAAAAAAAAATACAGACGAATTGATAACCTCCTCCTTTTTGGAAGTCGGTTTGAAACGATGTTTTAACATAAAAATCAAGGCGAAATACTAAATTTAATTGAGGTGGCCTCAAAATTGACTGACTTTCATACAAACTTACATCTCCTCCATTTGGGTTAAATTGGGGGGGGGGGGGCGCAAGAAAATTCATTCTTAACTGACGTCTACGTCATAAAAGGAACCCCTAGTAAAAATCATATTCGTATCTTTAGCAATTTAGGCTCTACGATGTTTATTCAATAGATGAGTGAGAGAACATCCTTTCGTTTTTATATAAATATATATAGATATAGAGATATAGATTTGTATAGTATCAAATAACATAGGTACACACATAACCAATAAAAAATACATAACAAAGGAATACATTTTACAGACCATAACATGTTTAGTTTCTACCAATTCAACTATGCAGTTACTCAACACTTATCGAACACAGAATCAATACTGCGTAGTTTTAAATTGACATAACTTTTTTATTCGTAAACCGATTTACATAAAATAAACACTAAATGTTAAGTGAAGTTTCCCCCAACACATCTGTGAATTATATTCAAATTGGATAAGCCGTTTCTGAGATTAGCGTTTTCAAACACACAGACAAACAGACAAACAGACAAACAGATAAACAGACAAACAGACAAACAGACAAACAGAAAAGATTTCTAAAAACCATTATTTTGGGTTCTATATCGTATTAAAGACCTCTAGAAATGGTTTTCACCTAAATTTATTCCATGTACAGACAGCGACCTCTTACAGATTTATTATAGTATAGATGAAGCAAAAACTTGTGACGCATTTTTATGTAATATGCCGCGGACGGATTAGTATGAAATTTTGCACGGTTATAGTGGACGTAGAGAAGGAGTGCAGAATGTTAATGTTTTTTTCAAATAATGCTTACAACATACATAAAATCTACTACACACACATTACACACACCACCGTGCATTTGTCACGAATACATAAATAATAAACGAAATTTTACGAAATAGAGCATTCAATGTCTTACTATGAAAACACATAACGTCAGAAATGTCAGTGTATTTGTCAAAATACCCGCTATTGCTTTTAAATGCGGTTTAGCTAATTAAACTTCTTTTTATATTTAACGAGTGCGTTCAAAATTACTTGGAAATTATTACATTTGATTTGAATTTGAGAAATATTCGTACTACTTTGGACAATATGAAGTTTAGTTTTTAAATTTAAATTATGGTCGAATTTCGACCGATGTGACGGGTGACTAGTTAATAGAGTTAGCGCTTCTCATTCGTCACCAAAAGGTGGTAGAACCAGTGTACTTCGACCGGGGATATACCACCGCCACACTTATTTCTAGCTTGAAGCAGTTCTTGCGTTTCGGTAGAAAGGTGTGGAAGCCGGGTCACTTTTTGAAGTGAAACTTCTTTAGGCGCATGAGGGTAAAATTTTTACAGATGAAACGTCACGCCGGTATGCAACGGAAGTGTCGGAAAAGAGAGAGAGAGTGATCGAGACCGATTGAGAGAGAGTAAGACAGGGCGAACGTAGCATGAGCAACTAGCCGTGGAGTGAGAGTAGGGAGCAAGCGAGTGAGAAAGATTGAGAGAAAAAGTGAGACAGAGCGAACGTCGTATCACGCCTTTTTCCCTTCCTCTTAATCTTAGAAATTTAAAGTTTTAGATTTGTATAAATATAAACAAGATTTATAAATTAGTTCGCCAAAGAAGTTTCACTTCTGACATGTGTACTTTGTACGCACGCATGTTTTTTTTACGAGGCGACCATCTTAGTCCTCGGGAAAAGCAACGCAATTTCAGATAGAAACTTTGTTCTATATGAAGAAGTTGCCAACCGGTGTCCATGGGTGGCAGTATCGGCTTAACATCAGCTGGAGTGCATGCTCAATTGCTACCAAGCTGCTTGCTTGAAGATCTGTTAAAAAAATGTATGGTCCTGTAGATAAAATTCGATATATTAATTCTGTACTGTATGTATTTAATATTTGCATTCTCTCTCATCAACCCATTATTTTCCCACTACTGGGCACGGGTCTTCTCTCAGAATGAGAGAGTTTAGGCCATAGTCCACCGCGCTGGCCAAGTGCGAATTGGTGGACTTCACACACCTCCGAGAACTTTTTTTTTTAAGTACTCTCGGGTGTGTAGGTTTCCTCACGATGTTTTCCTTCACCGAAAAGCAGTGATAATTAATTTCTAATACGCACATGAATCAGTGGGGCGTGCCTGGGTTTGAACCTCGGACCTCCCGATCGAGAGGGCAAGTTTCAACCATTAGGCTATCACTGCTCTTTGCATATTTGCATTAGACATTGATTTATATAATCTGAACGATATATTATTAAAACATTAACACTTGAATGGTCACACACCTACGATTTGTGTAATAATAAAATTCGCATGTCTCTCTGTTACTATAACATTAGTTCAAACATCTATTATCTGTATAATAAACATTGTGTATTTTATTTAATCTGTCCCTAAGTTTTCAAACATGGCGCTGCGTGTGGTTCGCGCGCTGTCATGTCATTGGGTGATTAGCTGTCATAAAGTACAGATTAAATATAAAAAGTGCATTTAGAATAACAGATCAAAAATTTGAATTTTATCAAGTGATAGGGTAAGTATTGCAAGCAATTAAATATGAATGTACTTATTAAAAAGTAGAGTTTAATATATTTTAACATAGCTTTAAATTGTTGTAATTTTGGATGATAAAATCCATCTAGGATTTTAATGAAAAAATTTTGCGAGTCATGTACTATATAGGTATATTTCTTATCACTAAAATTAAATTCAATAGTTTTGATTAGATTCGATTATAAACACAGACATACCGATGTACAAAATTAAATAAAAATATAGAAACTCGTACCAGTAACAAACAATCTTGTTATATTTTATTTTGTATTATAATGTGATGTACAATAATATGTTTTATAACCGGGATCTACATTTATAGCCGGGAATTAAAGGTGCATTTTAATTGTCTACCAAATGAGTATTGTCAAAAATCCTAGATAAATAATCAATTAATTGGATGCAATCTTAAAAACAATTAATTTATAACAATGTTCTAATCAAAAAAATAAAAATAAAATCAATCCATAATCCCATGTCAACAAGTAATAAAGTAAAATAGTTTATTTTTTGTCACAACCGATAGTATTGTTTATGGGGATCTATAGAGAATGATTTAATTTAAATACTAGTTGACTAGACTAGACGGCGCGGTGGGCCCAGCCGCGCTCAGAGGACTCTGGTTGCGTTTCTTTCTGAATCTCAAAGTCCTCTTTATAGCGCCGAGGACGGCCACCGGGGGTTTTAGTGCAGTAAAAATCCCACATAACCCCGGGGTTACGACCGGCTAGTGGGAGCTCGGACCTTTCGGTCAGGCGACCCCGCTCAAGACGGCGGTATATATGTAGTCGCATACTGTCGTAAAGACCAGACGGAGCGGTGGGCCCAGCCTCTCATCTTTGAGGAGCCCAATGAGGCAACGCCCTCAGAGGACTCCGGTTACGTTCTTTTGGAGATCCCGGAGTCCTCTTGTAGCGCCGACGACGGCCATCTGGGGGCTTTTAGTGCGGTAAAAATCCCACATAACACTGCGTCGCTCCCACGGCGTCAGGTACCTTTTGAAGGTTTCCCCCTCGAGAACATAAAAAAGGGCAAAGCTTGTAGATAATAAACTAAAGGTTAGTTTTCGTTTGAAGTTCATTGAATCTTTTTCAATGAGTCTATAATATACTTTTTGTTAGTTACTAAGTAATTAATTAGGTATATTGTACTCTGCATACACGGGGATATCCTGCCACTTTTGATAAGAAAATAGAAGGAAACAATAAAGATTTTATGCACTTGTTTTTATTACAATAGTGCAGGTAATTAAACCGTTTATGGAAATGTTTTAAAAGCCATAAAAACCAATGAAGCCTACTTAACACGGTTTCAATAAAATGTATGGAAGTTGCTATGTGGCACTTTCAACCCATAACACACTCCAAAAATATTTTTTTATGATTAGGCAGGGGGTGGAATTAGTCTATTTCTACCGGGAAACCACCACCACCACTAATATCCAGGTTAGGTAAAAGAGTTCTCTTGCCCTGTACTCCCGGGACCAGATTAAGACTACGGTATCCCCTGCCTGTCGTAAGAGGCGACTAAAAGGCGCTTTTGGGGTTACGGGCGGCTAGAGTGGGAGCTCGAACCGTCCAGCCAAGCGGCAAAGGACGGTGGCATGTGTGGTCGCACGCAGCCGTAAATCATAGAAGGTGTGGTGAGCGTATTCGCTAACCAGGGGCGCGCTTGAAATAGGCATCGCGCTTAGAGGACTCCGGTTGTGTTCCGTTGGAGATCCCGGAGTCCCCCACGCAGCGCTGAGGACGGCCACCGAGGGGGATTTAGTGCGGTAAGAATCCCACATAACCCGCGTCGCTCCCACGGCGTCGGGTACCTTTAGAAGGTTTCCCACTCGTAAAAAAAAAGTAAAAGAGTTCTTGCGTTTGGTTGCCGGCTCTCTTTCGTATGTAGCGACCATCTTGATCCTCGGATGTAGCAACGCATCTGTGATTGACTTCAGAAATCCATCCCTCCCTGTCTTTACGATGGAGCAAAGTGGTCTTTGCAGGACACCTGAACGTCCATGGCCACTACTGCAATGGTGAAAAGATCTTACGATTTCTACCGAACTCCTATCAAAAGTTTTAACAAAATCATTTCAAGAAAATGTAATATATAGAACTACAAAATATTGGAACACGTTATACCGAGACGAACTAATTACAATGGTAATGTGGCGTAATGAAACTAATTAAATTAAATAATTTAATCAAATAAGCACAAATCAACAAGGGGTCCTAAACCTGATTTTGACGTTTAGGACCCCTTGTTGAAAAGATATTTTTTGCAAAAATCGTCACTGAAATTCGTCCACATTCAATCAGTGATGCCCGCAAACATTGTACCCTCAGTCGCGTAACATTTATTTTGAAGTCACATTATAATTTTATTTTTAAATATTATACGGCAATTGTTTAAACAAGTCAGGAAATCTAATAAATGCTTATAGCCATTACATACACATTTTTATTGTGCATCTTTAAATTGAACTAATATAATAATAATAATAATAGCTTTATTTATATAAATGTGGTTAACAATTGATGTTGGTGCAATTAAAATTTTTAGACCTCACATTTGCCACATAGCGGCGTACAAATTATTTTATATTAGGTACATCATTTTATATTACATGGTCAAAATTATGTTGCATTATATTACATTACATTAATAACAGGTGACATAGAATTATATTTAATTACATTACATTTTAATATAATTACATTACATTAAATTGAATATATTAATTTATTATTTTCATTTCTACGTATAATTATGCGTAAAAGTCAATATCATTATAATTATAATTAAGATTTTATAAATTCTTCTAACCTGTGTTTATATCTAACAGGTCGTCAGTTAATCAGTCCGAAAAAAGTTTAAACTTTAATTGAAGTTAAAGGGTAGACACTTAAGTAAAGTAAGGGCAATACTTAGTATGGCAGTGTGCATAACATGGTGACTGTTCTTGATAGGAAACGGCACACGGCACTGGCGTTTGACTCTTCAAGGGCTTAAAGCGCTTGAAATGTACTAAACTATGGATTTATTTAGACTTATTATAAGGTAGTATAAAATTATAAAATTTCTGACTATATAGGAGATAAAACAGCTTGGGGCTGAACGATACGTTATCGTAATTAATTGAATGTCTAAGTGTAGCGTATCCTGCCAAATATACTTCTTATACAGTCAAATATAAGGCAAGATACTGGAGCTAGCTTTTATAACCAATGTAAAAACAATATGGCAATAAAAAGATGTACAAAGAAAAAGACAAATCCACTGAGTTTCTTGCCGGGTCTTCTCAGATCGGAACACGACCTTGAGGTCGTGTTCCGATCCGGTGGTAGCGTAAAAAATATATATGTAACTGACAATTTGTAAGTGCCCCCGTAGGCCTATGCAAAATAAAGACATTAATTTCATTTCAGTACGCGAACATGCAGTCGACCTGTATCTTTAGTACGAATTTATTATTTAGGCAAAGGGAGATCTCCCGCCAGGCTAGGTGATCATGCCTGGGGAGCGGCCGTGCTGCGACAGTCGATGTTCGGAACTTGTATATATGCGGGGTATTGAAAATGCTTCGATAGCGTGTTTCAGAATACTAGTAGCGCCATCTCTTGATGAGTAGCGTGAAGTTGCCACATAATGTTTCCTCGTAACAATATACAAGTTTTTATACGTTGTAATGCACATTGCACGCTTTCGTTTTCGGCAATAACTTGTATTTTGTTTGAAATAAGCAAAAACGCAAACAATCAATGTAGAGAAATGTTATAAACTCGTCTCAAGGGTACTGAAGGATACTGATGGTAATCTCGAAGGTGGTAGAACCAGTGTAGTTCGATCGAGAAAGTACCACCGCCACACTTACTTCTAGCGTGAGCATCTTGCGTTTCGATGGAAGAGTGTGGTTGCCAGAACACTTTCACATGAGACGACCATCATAGTCCTCGGGAGTGGTAACGCATCTGTGATTGACTTCAGATAAAACCCATGTTCTATATGAAGTTCATTACAGATGTCCATGAGCGGCAGTGACCACTTACCATCAGGTGGACTGCATGCTCGTTTGCTACTTCAGTCAGGTAGAAATAATGATATGTGGCTATTTACCATCAGTATCCTTCAGTGACTTGCTTCCCATATACATACGTAAACTTCATACAGAACAGGGGTCCTATCTGAGGTCAATCACAGATACATTGCTGCTAAAGTGAGCCCGTAAAGTCGGTTAGGATTAGTACTGTCAAGTCTTGAGAAAATGAGTCGTGTTTTTTTTATATATATGGCGGTATTGTGGCAACACCGGAACGCCAGCGCCATCTAGTGGCGTTCGATAAAGTTAGGGTTGTACCAGTTTAATGGCCGACACCTCAGTCTATCGTTGACGGTCGGCCGAAGCAGACGACTAAAGTCATCCCGCGTTCTTAGTGCTACGATTACTTGCCTACTTAGTTTAGTTTGATTAATTCAGTGATTGTAACAAGTTTAATTCGGCAATATACTGTGTGTTAAAATGAAGTCTGCAATTTATTCTCGTGCTAACATTCCCTATCAGAACCCACAGTATTTATTATCCTGATACGACGAGCGAAAAAGAACCACCGCCTCCGTCATATAAGTCTAAAAAGATTGGGGTTCTTTCATCACTAGTTTTAATTAATTTATTGCCAATCTGTATGTAGACGCTCATAAAATATGTATTTGTGGTATGAACACGCAAATCTGAATATCAATCATTTTAACATACAAGCAATATCCATATTTATGACAGAAATGAAAGTACTGCTTGTCTGTTGCTCATATTCGTAAAACGACATTTTAGGTTTAATTTGTTACTTTTTGCTTTTGTGTTTGAAATCCTGAGGTATTCCTAGAGCGCTATGACATGGGACTCTTCAAGAAAGGTGCGAAAAGAGCTCTCCTTCAAAGCTGGCGATGCACTGGCGACTCCTCTGGTGTTGCGAATGTCCAGGCGATGGTGACTACTTTCCATCAGCCCGCTGCCTTATCGTTAGGTTAAATTATAAAAAAAATCACAAAAACCCAAAATGGACACTTTAAAGGTTTAATGATTGATATTTGTAGTCCGTATCTTATTAGCGGAACAATAACCTAATAGGTGAAAATAGGCCTCTTAGAGTCCGGGGCTCAAACCCAGTCACGTATCTCTAAATTTTCTAAAATATGAGTAATTTACTATTGCTTTACTATGAAATAAAACATAGTGAAAAAACCTAAACACTAATAAAAACGTGCTTTCTACATTCATAGTCCCACAGTAGGATTTTCTCCTGTGTTGTGGGTGCCATGGACACAAACAAGACGAATACACGAACCTGAATTCTAAAAATCTTTTACCGTGGCAATAGGCTGGCCACATCGCTCGTAGGACCGATAACCGATGGGGAACGAAGCTCCTCGAGTGGCGACCACGTTTAGGCAAAAGGAGCACAGGTCGCCCCCCTACCAGGTGGACCGATGTTCTGAAGAAGACAGCGAGAAACCGTTGGATTCAGAAAGGCATAAAACCGGTTGGAGTGGCGTCATTTAGGGGAGGCCTTTGTCCAGCAGTGGACTTCAAAGATGATGGATGGATGGATGGAAAAATATTTTACTAACAACGCTAAACTGCTGCAATAAGCTACTTTAGAATCCAATAGTAATAACGTAAGCGCTTTAAACGCTGCAAGTGATAAATCTTTGCACTCGGTGCGAACTGAGGTTTGATTGAAGTCGCAAAATTAATTTTGTACCGCGTACCTTGAGAGTTAGTGGATAGAAATACAGTAGTTTGTTCAGCCTTTTCGTGCTGACTGTCGTCAACCCATTATTGTCCCACTGCTGGGCACGGATCTTCTCTCAGAATGAGAGAGTTTAGGCCATAGTCCACCGCGCTGGCCAAGCGCGAATTGGTGGACTTCACACACCTCCGAGAACTTTCTTTTTTTAAAGCACTCTCGGGTGTGTAGTGTGTGTGTTTCCTCACGATGTTTTCCTTCACCGAAAAGCAGTGATAATTAATGTATAATACGCACTAGAATCAGTGGTGCGTGCCTGGGTTTGAACCTCGGACCTCCCGATTGAGAGGGCAAGTTTCAACCATTAGGCTATCACTGCTCTACACTGCTGCTCTACGTGCTGACTGTAATAAAATGAAATGAAATGAATTGTCTTTATTTTATATAAACCAACGGGGGCGCTTACAAATTGTCAGGTACACATTTTTTTACACTACCACCGGATCGGAACACGACCTCAACTGAGAAGATCCGGCGAGAAACTCAGCGGGTTTGTCTTTTTCGTTATGTTGTATTTTTTTTAATCCAGTTTTTTTTTACATTGTAATCAAAGTTAGCTCCAATGTAAAAATAACTTAAATAATTTTGGGTGTAAATAACGCCATCTCTTGCAAATTTTTTAAAAAGTATCAATAATGGGTTGACGACGAATTCTTAACTGCAAGAAATAATAATTACAAACAGTTAAGCGCTGAAGCCGCTGCAAGTGATAAGGTTTGCACGCGGTACGTACCGAGGTTTGATTG
The DNA here is from genome assembly GCA_949699795.1 of Spicauda simplicius. Classification (NCBI taxonomy): domain Eukaryota; kingdom Metazoa; phylum Arthropoda; class Insecta; order Lepidoptera; family Hesperiidae; genus Spicauda; species Spicauda simplicius. The sequence goes on from OX453084.1 coordinate 945,048, forward strand.
AAGTAGTATGACGCAAAGTTAATTAAGTCTGTATTGTACTGCGTACCGTGAGAGATAGTGAAATGAAAAAGTGTATTTAGCGCCATCTATTGCTGGTTGTAGAAAGTGTTTGGATATAAAGGTGTATTTAAAGCCATCTCGTGCAGATTATGTGAAAAGAAACTTATTAGTTTTTGGGTGTATTTAATGCCAGATTTTGTTAAAAGACATTATTAAAAGTTTTTGTTGCGTTTAACGCCATATTTTGACAGTGTGAAAGTAGATTATTAATTCGTTCGAGTACTGCCTGTTTACAAGTGTAAGTGTTTTTTTTAGGTATTTTATTCAAATCTCGCGAAACGATTAATATGTTGGCGTTTCTGTGGTAATTGGGTGGGGTATGAAATTATAAGTATAAAAAGCTTTTATAGAGAAATTCAGCGTTGTGTAATAATTTTAAGTTGTATGTTTCAAGTTACATAGTTTATCTTTTTTTTCTCGAGGGGGAAACCTTCAAAAGGTACCCGACGCCGAGGGAGCGGTTTTACATTACATAGTGTATCCGTAATTCCCGTATTAAAATTATAACTTAGTGAAAACTTCACTGATCTTAGTATTAATTTTACTGTGTTGTTTAATTATGTACTATGTAATCGTTTGTTTCCCAAATAAAATAAAATGAATAAAAATAAATAATTGTGAATTAAAGTTCGTTACGCTTTCACGTCAAAACTACTCAACCGATTCTCACGAAACTTTGTACACATATTCTTAGAAGCATTACAAGAAACATAGGATACTTAAAAAAAAACATGCGTGCGTACAAAGTACACATGTCAGAAGTGAAACTTCTTTGGCGAACTAATTTATAAATCTTGTTTATATTTATACAAATCTAAAACTTTAAATTTCCAAGATTAAGAGGAAGGGAAAAAGGCGTGATACGACGTTCGCTCTGTCTCACTTTTTCTCTCAATCTTTCACACTCGCTTGCTCCCTACTCTCACTCCACGGCTAGTTGCTCATGCTACGTTCGCCCTGTCTTACTCTCTCTCAATCGGTCTCGATCACTCTGTCTCTCTTTTCCGACACTTCCGTTGCATACCGGCGTGACGTTTCATCTGTAAAAATTTTACCCTCATGCGCCTAAAGAAGTTTCACTTCAAAAATCACATATGATTGTTTGCCAAAAAATTGTAAAATGTAGCAACTTAAACGCGAGCTAAGTCGAGGGTAAAAGATAGTATGAATATAGGATTACATTTAGTGTTTTTTTTATCTGACTGAAGTAACAAGCGAGCATGCAAACAACCTGATGGTAAGTGGTCACTGCAGCCCATGGACATCTGTTATCAACTTCATACAGAACATGGGTTTCATCTGAAGTAATCACAGACGCGTTGCTACTCCCGAGGACTATGATGGTCGCCTCATGTGAAAGTTGAGAGGAGAGACGCGATACATGCCCAGAAGTGGGACATTTATGACTTGACGATAATAAAATAATAGTACATTTAGCACTATTGAAACCGCAGAATCGCTCTAATAAAAAATATTTTGCACTCGGCCCGCGGTCATTCTTATTGTGGTAATACCACTGTTTTGTAACTTAACTACAGTCTATTTTATTTGTAGTACGAGTTTTAAGCTTACTGTAAGTAAATATCTCTATATATTAATACGTGAAGCAAAAGCTTGTGATTAGTTTTTAAGATACTTGCCGCAGGCGGAGGAGTACGAAATTACGCACGGTTATATATCTACTACTAGTCACCCGTCGCAACGGTCGAAATTCAACCGTAATTTAAATAAAAAAAAAAAAAACTTCATATTGTCCAAAGTAGCACTAATATTTCTAATATAAAATAATCTTTATATTGTTCTATAATTTTCCTCTATGCCAAAGGTCATAAGTACAAATTGGTTCTGCCTTCATTGTGTAGCAAATCCACCCATCCATTCCCACAAACTTTCACCTTTATCGTACTGGTAAAAAAATGGTCGGTCACTTTGACTTTGAACTTAATTAGCGACCTCGATTTTCTTTATAACCGTGAAAACTAAACCGCGGATTCTGTTGAGATTAACACTATTAGTTACATTATATTTTTTATCTGATTGTAGCAGCAAACGGGCATGCAGTTCACCTGATGGTAAGTGGTCACTGCCGCCCATAGACTTCTGTAAGCAACTTGATATAGAACGTTGGTTCTATCTGAAGCCAATTACAGATGCGTTGCTACTGCCGAGGACTATGATAGTCGCCGCATATAAAAGTGTGCCGGTAACCACCCCCTTCCAACGAAACGCAAGAACTTTTTCACGCTAGAAATAGGTGTGGCGGTGGTACTTCCCCGGTCGTACTACACTGGTTCTACCACCTTGTAAAATAATAATAATAAATAATAATATAAATTGTTTTACTAGGAGGTAGTCTCAGTGTAGTTCGACTGGGTAGGTACCACCGCTACACTTAGGTGCGTCTAGTGTGAAGCAGTTCTTGCGCAAGGTGGAAGGGTGCGGTTCCCGGCTCACTTTCGTATGAGGCGAGCATCTTAGTCCACGGGAGTAGCAACACATCTGTGATTGAATTCATATAGAACCTTTGTCTTGTATTAAGTTTAAGTTACTTTCATATAAGTGGCAGTATCCACTACCCGTCAGTAGCCTTCCATCTCGCGCAAGAAATGCTTTACGCTAGAAATAGGTGAGGCGGTGGTACTTCATCGGTCGAACTTCACTGCTTCTACCTGCTGGCTGACTTCAGAAGGAATCTATTCTTATCTGATGTTAAAAACAGACGGCTATGGGTCGCAGTTATCACTTACCGGTGGACTGTATGCTCGTTTGCTATATTAAAAGAAATACATTAATAGTTGAGCTATGCAGTTAATGTTTTCAAAGAAATATGCAATGTTTAGTAATTAGAAATCGTGGCAGATTTCACATTTCTCAGGTCATTATGTGCACGTATTGAAGTTTTAAGTTGAAGATTGAAATACAGACTAAAAGTAGCAAACAAGCATGCAGTCTACCTGATAGGAAGTGGCCACCGCCTGTGGACATCTGTAATTATTTTCATACATGCATTTCTCCATTTAAGGTGGTAGAACCAGCGTAGTTCGACCGGGGAAGTACCACCGCCACACCTATTTCTAGCGTGAAGCATTTCTTGCGAGATGGAAGGGTGTGGTTGCCGGCACACTTTTATATGAGGCGACCATTGTAATCCTGGGGAGTAGCAACGCATCTGTGATTGACTTCAGATGGAACCCATGTTCTGTATGTAGTTGATTACAGATGTCGCAGGGCGGCAGTGACTAGTTACCATCAGGTGTTTTGCTTGCTCGTTTGCTACTTCAATCAGACAAAAAAGGTACAGAGTAATCGCGTCATATAAAAGAGAGCCAGCAACCACATCATTTCGGGAAGAACCGCTTTACACTAGAAATTTGGCGGTGGTAACTCCTCGAACCATGCTCGTAACAGCTTTCGTGTGATATCTATATTGTTATATAAAATTTAATTATTTAAAGATTTATACGTTTTGAAGGTGGTATATTTAAAGTTACCTATATAGCCTATGTAGGTAATACCAATTTCAAAGATATGTTATTTGATGTAATCCGTCATGCTGTTTGCGATGTAGCGCGTGCAAAAAATATTTATGTATGTCAGGTATATACATTGAAAGCCTAATTAATTTCCAAAAATCGTTTTTTCCTATACCTTCTCAGGAAAGAGGAGGTAGGGACGATTTAAAAAAAAAAATAATGTCTACACTAGCACGAATATTTCTCAAATTCAATTAAATTGGATCGATATTCAAGTTATTTTAAATACACCCGCTAAAGGTAACAAAGGTTTAATTAACAAAGCTGGATTTAAAAACAAAAGCGGGTATTTTAAAAATACATCTGACGTTTTTGATGTTATGTTATGTTTTAATGTTTTATTTTGTTTATTATATACCTGTGGCTTTGATACAAAAGCACAGCAGTGTGTGTAATGTGTTTTTAGCTGATTTAATGTATGGTTTATGCATTATTTGAAAAAAATATTGATAGGGACAATACGCGGCGCGAACAAAAATTAATATACCCTCCAAACAAAAAGCTAGCAGTAGTGACAAAAGCCACACTCTGTATGGCCATAAAGTTATATAATAAACTACCTTACCGATTAAAACAAATAAAGAAAGACCACATATGTGCCAGAAAATTAAAAAATATATTAATAGAAAAATGCTATTACACGTATGAAGAATTCTTAAACGATGATTTGAAAATATAAAATACAAAAAATATTTAATCTTATAAAGTTATCAGCATTGTAATATAGTGTCTAATTGTAAGTTTTTTAATGATAAATACGAGTGAGTGCCATACATTTAGAACGCCGTAACCGATATTCAATTTTTGGCGGTCTTTTTTTTTTTTAAACATCTTATGTATGATTACATTACAATACATTACAATATTATTGTAACCCAAAAATTGACTAAATAAAGATCTTTCTTTCTTTCTATATCAACCGCATACTCTATATATAACCTTGCCTAATTTCATAATCCTCCGTCCACGGCAAGTATTTTAAAAACGGATCACAAGTTTTTTGCTTCACGTGTTATTAATTAATATGAAACTAGGCGTATTAAATGAAAATCATTGACTAGACCATTCCATTTCAAGAGTATATGTGCTATGATACTTTTATGTTACTACTAGTTGACTCTGCGAAGTTCGTTCCGCCTAAGAGTCGAAAATCTAAAACTATCAGTGTTCCTCCACTATATTATACATAAAAACCTTCCTTTTGAATCAATCTATCTATCAAAAAAACTGCATTAAAATCCGTACCGTAGTTTTAAAAATCTAAGCATACATAGAGACAGACAGAGCGAAGCGACTTTGATTTATACTATGTAGTGATTTTGGCACTGCTGGGCACGGGTCATTCTCTCAGAATGAGAGAGTTATGGGCCACAGTCCACCGCGTTGGTGGTGTTGGTCCAAATGCGAATTGGTGGACTTCACACACCTCCGAGAACTTTTTTTAAAGAAGTCTCGGGTGTGTAGGTTTCCTCACGATGCTTTCGTTCATCGAAAAGCAGTGATCATTAATTTCTATTATGCACATAATTTTCGAAAAATCAGTGGTGCCTGGGTTTGAACCTTGGACCTCCCGATCAAGAGGGCAAGTTTCGACCATTAGGCTATCACTGCTCAGAACCAAAATGTATAAAAACGTTAAAAATACCCACTGATAAATACTTTAAGCAGGCGGGTAATTTGTTTCCGTAATATTTTTTGTTATTATAGGTTTTTTTCAGTAAATAAATTGTAAATTGGTAATGAGAGAAAAATAAACATTTTAAACCATAGCTACATTCGTAAATAGCCCATATGTTTTAATGGTGCCATAAAATGCCACACGTGTCGAGTGTAGTGATGTGACGAATATTCGCATTCGCGTTCTCGTTTTTTTTTATATGACTGAAGTGGCAAACGAGCATACAGTCCACCTAATGGTAAGTGGTCACTGCCGCCCTGCGACATCTGTAATCAACTACATACAGAACATGGGCTCCATCTGAAGTCCATCACAGATGCGTTGCTACTCCCGAGGACTATGATGATCGCCTCATGTGAAAGTGTGCCGGCAACCACACCCTTCCATCTCGCGTAAGAACTGCTTCACGCTAGAAATAGGTGTGGCGGTGGTACTTCCCCGGGTGAACCACCTACAAAAATGTCGCCAAATCTATACAAATCTAGTCTCAAGTACAGTTTCTAGACTCAAATAAACGTCGCCATTTTTTTACATTTTGCCGCCCCCTACACCGCTATACCGCCGCCCATATTGACATGAAATAAAAAAAAAACTGAATATTAAACACGCTTTCTATACTCATAGCCCCACACTAGGATTTTCTTCCGGGTCGTGGGTGCCATGGACAGACAAGATGAATACACAAACACCCAGACCCAGAACATGAATTTAAACTCATTCATTATTCAGATCGGTATCTGAATGATGAGTTTAGATTCATGTTCTGGGTCTGGGTGTTTGTGTATTCGTCTTGTGTGTCCATGGTACCCACGACACAGGAGAAAATCCTAGTGTGGGGCTATGAGTGTAGTAAGCGTTTAAAGTTTTTTTTTTTAGATCCCTGTCTGCCCGGGAGTCGAACTCGGGACCCATTGCGCGTCAGATGGTAACCGCTCCGCCACGCGGGTAGTCGCATATTCGCATTCGCATTCTCAAATGTCGGTTGATTTTAATTATACATTTATTAATTGAATTTTTATTAATTGAATTCAATTAATGACATTCGTCACATCACTATTCGAGTGTGATGGCATGGGCACATATATGCTGAGATGAATCATTGGGGCGTTACTTTGTTTATAAACTTCCTTGTTGGAAAATTTTGTCATAATATAGTTAATGGAACGATGCAATGAAATATGACTATGTTATTTTAATAAATAAAGGATTTTCGCTTTGTTTTGAAGTTATACTTTTTAGCTAGCGTTAGATATAGTCAACATTTTAGTTTCTTCTAATGTTAGCGTTGTTTTTTATACAAACGTAGTATAAGTCGAAAGATAAGAAAAAAATTTTTGAAGTGAAACTTCTTTAGGCGCATGAGGGTAAAATTTTTACAGATGAAACGTCACGCCGGTATGCAACGGAAGTGTCGGAAAAGAGAGAGAGAGTGATCGAGACCGATTGAGAGAGAGTAAGACAGGGCGAACGTAGCATGAGCAACTAGCCGTGGAGTGAGAGTAGGGAGCAAGCGAGTGAGAAAGATTGAGAAAAAAAGTGAGACAGAGCGAACGTCGTATCACGCCTTTTTCCCTTCCTCTTAATCTTGGAAATTTAAAGTTTTAGATTTGTATAAATATAAACAAGATTTATAAATTAGTTCGCCAAAGAAGTTTCACTTCTGACATGTGTACTTTGTACGCACGCATGTTTTTTTTTCTTGTTACGCCATAGAAGGTATAACTTCTAACGCGTGTACATAAGTACACACACTCTTTTTTTTTTAAAGCAAATCTTATTTAATGTGGAATACATGAATAATAAGTTCTTATCTAAAATTTATAGTTTCTCCATATTCGCGCAGCAAATGGGCAAACAATTACAAACATTTAATAATAACAACTAGACACGCGTCACATCGGTCGAAATTCGACCGTAATTTTATATTAAAAACTAAACTTCATGTTGTCCAAAGTAGTACAAATATTTCTCAAATTCAAATAAAGTGTAATAATTTTCAAGTAATTTGGAACGCACCCGTTAAATATAAAAACGTGTTTTCATAGTAAGACATCGAACGTTCTATTTCGTTTATTATTTACTAGCTTTTGCCCGCGGCTTCGCTCGCGTGGAATTTAGTCTGCCACATAAAGTTTGCAAGGTGGTAGAGCAATGTTTCAACCAGGGAGTTATCACCGCCGCACCTATTTCTACCGTGAAGCAGTTCTTGTGTTTCATTAGAAGGGTGTGGCTGCCGGCTCGCTTTTATATGAGGCGATCATCAAAGTCCTCGAGAGTAGCAACGCATCTGTGATTGACTTAAGATTGAACCCTTGCCCTACTTCCTAAATCTGTGTGTTTAAATTTCAAATCACAGGCACGTATATTAATTTGAATTAGTTTTGTTGGCAACGGATATTAATACTTATGCTGAAATTAAAAGTTTTATGAAAGGGTCTCAAAACGCGTGACGGTTACCAACGCGCAGTTGGCTAGCGTGGTCAACTACGACCTAAACTACTGCTAATCTGACATAATTATGTGCCGAGTTGTGTAACATTAAAAGGTCGATGACGATTGAATGACATATCTAACCTTTTCCACTGTTTCATTCTTATTGACCTTTTTTTTTTGTCGAGGGGGAAACCTTTAAAAGGTACCATACGCCGTGGGAGCGACGCAGGGTTATTTGGGATTCTTATCGCACCAGGACTCCGGGATCTTCAAAGGAACGCAACTGGAATCCTCTGAGTGCATTGCCCCATCGGGCTCCTCCCAAGTGAGCGGCTGGGCCCACCACTCCATCTAGTCTTTACCACGATATGCGACCACACGTATACCATCACCCTTCTCGGGATCGCCTGGCTGGACTGTTCAAGCTCCTTGCATCCTGGCTCTCACGACAGCATGCGACCACACATGCTGACATCTTTCCCGAAGTAGCTGACTGGGTGTTTCGAGTCTAGCCGCTCGCAACCCCGAAAGCCCCCTTTTAGTCGCCTCTTACAACAGACAGGGGATACCGTAGCCTTATTCTGATCCCGGAACTACAGGGACGTCATTCACATCGACCTTTCCCATTTTGCTCCGTGATTTATAACCATTTAAATATTAATTAACCGACTTCCAAAAAGGAGGAGGTTATCAATTCGTCTGTATTTTTTTTTTTTTTTTTTTTTTTTTTTATATTTGTTACCTCATTTCTCCGGACTGGGTGAACCGATTTAGATGATTTTTTTTTTATTTGAAAGGTAGTGCGTGTCATAGGGTCCCATTTTTTTTTAGTATTTTTTTGACTAGGGCATCCATAAGAAAAACGCATAAGTCTTAAATTTGCATTTTCAATGTACGCGATAAATGTATGAATAACTCAATATCCCGCCAACCGATTTTGATGATTCTTTTTTTATTAGAAAGGATGTACTCCAGGGGTAGTCTGATAAGAGTTTGATAAGGTTCTAATCATAGGATCTTCAACTTTTTGGAGCAAAATAATAAAATTAGTGATAGTCGGCCGAACCTTAGCTGGAGAAGTCCAATTGAGTAAAATATAGAATAAAATTACTATGTAGGTATTTACTATGAAAAATTTGACCTTCAACTCTTCAATCCTGATGATGCAGGGGTACCGCTAGCCTGAACTATAAAAGTTGGTCGTTTGATGTTTGCGAATATATAATGAAATTGTTAAGCAAATTCATGGGACAAAAATTTGACCTTCAACTCCTCAACCCTGATGATGCAGGGGTACTTAAAGCCAAAACCATAGGAATAAGCCATTTGGTGCTTACGTATATGTTATAAGATTACTGAGCAAAAACATAAGATGAAAAATTTGACCTTCAACTCCTCAACCCTGATGATGGAGGGGTACTTCAATCCTAAACCATAGAAGTTGGCAATTTGGTGCTTACGGTTATGTAAAGAAAATACTAAGCAAAAATATAAAATCAAAAATTTGACCTTCAACTCCTCAACCCTGATGATGAAGGGGTACTTCAATCCTAAACCATAGGAGTTGGCAATTTGGTGCTTACGGTTATGTAAAAATAATACTAAGCAGAGGCACAAAATTAAAATTTTGACCTTCAACTCCTCGACCCTGATGATGAAGGGGTACTTCAATTCTAAACCATAGGAGTTGGCAATTTGGTGCTTACGGGTATGTAAAAATAATACCAAACAGAGGCACAAAATTAAAATTTTGACCTTCAACTCCTAAACCCTGATGATGCAGGGTACTGCAAGCCTGAGCCATAGAAGTTAGCCACCTGGTACTAACGTATATGTTATAAGATTACTAAGCAACAATATAAGATGAAAAATTTGACCTTCAACTCCTCAACCCTGATGATGGAGGGGTACTTCCAGAGGGGGCGCCCTGTTTGTATGAATTGTAAAAGTGTTTTATGTTTAATTTTTGTGAATATGTAGATGCACAAAGCAAACTTAGAGGCTTTATTTAAATACAAACATAAAAATATAGTCACTAAAAAGTGTAAAATAAAAACTTTTTAACAAAAAATATCTACCGACTTCCATGTCACAAAAAAGTAAAAAATAATTTAAATATATTTTGGTCTAGAACATACTCAGTACTTAGTACATAGTTCTGAAGTCGGTGCTCATATAGGACGTAGTTACCGTCGTCCAGCGAAATATGTCGAGCACCGACTTCAGGACTATGTACTAAGTACTGAGTATGTTCTAGACCAAAATATATTTAAATTATTTTTTACTTTTTTGTGACATGGAAGTCGGTAGATATTTTTTGTTAAAAAGTTTTTTTCATAGAACTTCGTTGTATACGGCGGCGGCGCACGGCGCGTACTGCCGGTCAATCAATTGACTACGCAATATGTTATACTCGTAATATCTTCTAAACTACTTATCCAATTTATATGGTGTAAAAAGTAGATTTAATCTGTATTAGATGCTTGATTTTTTGAAATCATTTATTTTGATAAGGATTAATATTTAGTTTGTATAAAACACATGGAAACATCAACTTCATATTTTTTTAATTTTCAAAGTATAAAAAGAGTTATTGTGGGTTATACATAAAATATAGATATATGCTGTCGCGGACTTTTATTTAGATCTATGTGAGCCAAACAATCCCACCGTACATTATATTTGGATATCTCCAACGGTTTAGACAGCGTACGCGAAGATAGCTCTCAGAGGACAACTTTTTGTGCGACTAATGTGATATTTCTCGTTATAGTATAACCTTATTACAAAAAAATCGGTATAAATTATAGTCCATGTGTTATTCTGATGTATAACCTATACTACTGTAAAGTTTCAACCAAATCCTTTCAGTAGTTTTTGCGTGAAAGAATAACAAACACACATACATCCTCACAAACTTTCGCATTTATAATATTAGTAGGAAGTAGGATGTGTTTGTGACAAGTGCACGGTAGTGTGTGTATTGTGTTTTTAGTTGATTTTATGTATGTTATATGCATTATTTGAAAAAAATATTAACATTCTGCACGTCCACTATAACCGTGCAAAGTTTCATACTAATACTAATCGTTCGCGGCATATTACTTAAAAATGCGTCACAAGTTTTTGCTTCACGTATTATATCTGTAGATAATTCTAAAATAATAATGTGATGTCAAAAATAAAATAAATTTACAATTAATATTAATGACAAATTCAATTATATATCTGTACATTATATTTTCAGTCAAATTTATCGATTAAAAATCATTCATATGATAATAACATTTGTCATTTTAACATGAATTATTGTTTCTGCCTGTGATTGACATGATAAATAATGTGAATACCACAATTAATTATTAATAACTTTGAATTTTATAGATTGTCATATATCAATGTAGAATTTTATGATGAAACTTTTTGCATGCCTTGACAGGCGGAACTTGGCGGACCTAAATAATTTTACCATTACTGTACACCTACATGACCTACGGCGCCGAAACGTGGTCCTTCACTGTAGGCCTCATTCGGAGGCTCAGGGTCGCTCAGCGTGATATGGAGAGGGTTATGCTCGGAATTTTGCTACGAGACATGATTCGCAACGATGAAATCCGTAGACGAACGAACCTTACCGACACAGCTCTCAAAATTAGCAAGCTGAAGTGGCAATGGGCCGGCCACATCGCTCGTAGGACCGATAACCAATGGGGGAAGAAAGGTGCTTGAGTGGCGACTATATTTAGGCAAAAGGAATACAGGTCGCCCCACTACCAGATGGACCGATGACCTGAAGAAGACAGCGGGAAACCGTCGGTTTCAGAGGGCACATGACCGGTTGGAGTGGCGCCATTTAGGGGAGGCCTATGTTCAGCAGTGGACATCAAAAGGCTGATGGATGGATGGATGGTACACCTACATCATGTACCTATCCATGTCCTTGCGAAATAAAATATTTGTATTTGTATTTGTCTGTTAGGAATTGATTAAGTTTGTAAATAATCCTACATATTTTTTTTGATATATAGTGTAATAAAATCTGTTTGTTGTCCACAGCGAGTCCAGCCAGGACCTGGTGGCGGTCCGGGTGCCCATCAATGGCATGACCTGCCAGTCCTGCGTGCGCAGCATCGAGGGCTCCGTGAAGGACCTGCCTGGCGTCCATCACGTTAAGGTGAGACTTTTTGATGAACAAGCCTCCCGGGCAATGTAGAGATATTCGAAGAGAGACCGCGGAGTCATCTTCGCAGACCCGAGGACTGCAGCGAATGAAATTGATGTACAAAGCTTTGGTCTAAGAGAGAGTCGTAAGAGGCGACTTAAAAGGGACTTCCGGGGTTGCGGGCGGCTAGAGTGGGAGCTCGAACCGTTCAGTCAATCCCGGGTAGGACGGCGTTATGTGTGGTCACATACCGTCGTAAAGACTAGACGGAGCGGTGGGCCTAGCCGCCCATCTGGGATGAACCCGATGGGGGCAACGTGCTCAGAGGATTCCGGTAGCGTTCCTTTGAAGATCCCGGAGTCCTCTTTTTATAGCGCCGAAACGGTCACCGCGGGGATTTAGTGCGGAAAAATCCCACATAACCCCGCGTCGCTCCCACGGCGTCGGGTACATTTTGAAGGTTTTCCCCTCGAGAAAACAAAAAAAAGACTTACGGGGGCACGTACTGATTGACGGTTGCAATGTTTTTTCTTACCTTATTACCACCGGATCGAAACACGACCTCTGCTGAGAAGATCTGGTAACAAACCCGGTGGGTTAGTCTTTTTGTTATCATCTTGCTGTGTCATTTTTATTTGTGCTTAAAGAAATTCATAAGCGGCAGTGATCACATACCATCAAATAGACTGCATGCTCGTTTGGTACTTTAGTCTAATAGAAAAATCTTAGATACTGAGAATAAAATTAGCCCAGTATCATGATAATAATTTGATAAGCAACTTCAAAAGATGCGTCTTGAAAATGCCGCTCATTATGAGCAATCTAGGTTGATAATAAATAAATTTAGCTTTACTGCACCTTTTTATCTTTATAATCTATTTTAATAGTAGGATAAGGCCGTTTTATTGCCTATTTGGCTAATACTTAGGTTGAAACAATTGTTTAATTTTTGTTTTAGCTAGAATGTATAGTCTGAAGGATTTTCTACGCTGTTCCCACTTATGAGAAGAAATTCTTCCTAAATACAGTAATACCCCGAACTTACGCCATAGGGAGGACTGACTGATAACCGCGTAAGTCGAATTCGCTTAAGTCGGGGTACAAGAAATACGTAACAGAAAATAAAACGAAAAAAAATAAAGCTCATACAAGTACATAGTCCCACTATTCCACATTCTTATTTAAAAGTGTAGGATAGTAAGGTTATGTAATCATAATATAGAGATAGTGTGACGCAGCTGGCACTCAATAAACGACAAATTGAGGAGATTTGAAAACCGCGTAAATCCGAGTTCGTGTAAGTCGGGGTAGCATAAGTCGAGGTAGCGTAAGTCGAGGTATTACTATACTATAATTTATATCCATCCATACATCAGCTAATTTAGGTCTAATGTTTAGGTCCCCGTAATAAGGACCTATTACGGGGTTAGCCAATAGTTACCGAACCTGGCATAGGCGTTGTTAGCCGCATAAGGTTGTGATGTTACGCAGGTAGACGCTTTTTTGTTTGTTTTTTTTTTATCTGAATGAGCAAAGAAAAGAATGAGAAGTAGCAAACGAGCATATAGTCCACCTGATGGTATGTGGTCACTGCCACGCGTGGACCTCTGTTACGAACTTCAAATAGCACATGGTTTCTTTCTCAATTCAATCACAGATGCGTTGCACTCTCAAGGACTACGACGGTCGCCTAATATAAAAGTGTACCGGCAACCACACTCTTCCATCTCGCGCAAGAAATGCTTCACGCTAGAAATAGGTGTGGCGGTGGTACTTCCCCGGTCGAACTACACTGGTTCTACCACCTGCGTCTAGGTTCTATGTGTTAATCCAGATCATAAACTATGTGTATGTAAAATTTCAATGAAATCTTCTTATATATTTTTTATGTTAATTATAATCACGATTTATTTAATAGTTCTAATCTTACAATTGACATGATTGCACACCATTGTCATGGTAAAATGTACGATCTTTCTTATTGTAACCATTTTTGTGTACTGCATTCTCGCAATAAATTAATTTCATTCCACTTCTTACTCTTAGTAAGAAACATATTCATCCTCAAAAACTTTCATATAATTTCCATCCATCAGCTCTTTGATGTCCACTGCTGGACATAGGCCTCCCCTAAATGACGCCACTCCAGCCGGTCCTGTGCCCTCTGAATCCAAACTTTCCCGCTGTCTTCTACAGGTCATCGGTCCACCTGGTGGTGGGACGACCTGTACTCCTTTTGCCTAACCTTTTGACCAATAATGACTTAATTAATTTATATTTACTTATTTCGTCTTGGTGTCCAGGTGGAGCTATCAGAGCACGCGGGCTACTTCAGATATGACCCCGGCGTGTGTTCGGTGGAGGCCATACGGTCTCACATAGAAGACATGGGGTTTGAGGTGCCCGAACACAGCGAGGACGAAACCAGGTCGGTCTACTCGTAGTCTACTGGTCTACTTCAGGTCTACTCAGTAGACCATGGTGATTTCTGATGTGATTTAGTGTAGATATTTTAACTTGAAGATAATAGTGCTTAATTCATGGTATTTGTAAATGCAAATGAGTATGAAGTCCATTGCATAGTCTACCAGGTGGTAGAACCAGTGTAGTTCTACCCGGGAAGTACCACCGCCACACTTATTTCTAGCGTAAAGCATTTCTTGCGTTTCAAGGGACGGGTAATGTTGCCAGTACACTTCAATATGAAGCTCCATTTTTGTCCTCTGGACTGCCAACGCGTATGTCAGATGTCTTTGTCAAAATACCCGCTATTGCTTTTAAATGCAGCTTAGTTAATAAACCACTCTTTACCTTTAACGGGTGCTTTCAAAATAACTTGAAAATTATTACAATTTATTTAAATCCTAGAAAATTATTACTATTTACTTAAATTAGAGAAATATTGGTGCTCCTTTGGATAACATGAAGTTTAGTTTTTTAATTTAAATTACGGTCTAATTTCGACTGTTGCGACGGGTGACTAGTTGATATTAATAAGAATTGTCTATTTTTTTCAGAAGCCTCATACCACGGGAGATTCCAACCGACCTGCTGATAGACATGTCTGGAGCGGCCAGTGAGAACGAGGTGGTCATAGGAGTCACCGGCATGACCTGCCAGTCGTGTGTCAACACTATTGAAAGTTAGTATCTTCCTGCGTGTCTGGGTTTGAACCTCTGACCTCCCGATTGAGAGGGCAAGTTTGAAAAATGAGGCTATCACTGCTCTAAGTAGCAAATGAGCATGCAATTATTGATGGTAAGTGGCAACTATCGCCCATAGACATCTGTAAGCATCATCATCATCTTAGGCCTCGGAAGTAGCAAGTAGTACGTTCTACTTGCTACTTCCGAGGCCTAAGATGATGGCCCCATATGGACAGATATTCAGTCAGATATCTTTTATCTGACTGAAGTAGCAAACGAGCATGCAGTCCATCTGATGGTAAGTGGTCACTGCCGCCCTGCGACATCTGTAATCACCATGTTATAGAACATAGGTTCTATGTTATAAATCAAGGAAATCTTATGAAGAGTGTGTTGACTAAAGCCAATAAATATATCAATTTTTAATTTTTTTTCGAAACTCTTACATTATCATTCATTTTTAAACCTCAAATCAATATTATATTTTTTACAGACATACCATCGCAGTTGTTTCTTAATAAGAAATGGTAAACCGAATAATTCGGCCGAATATCCGGTTCGGTAAAAGTTAAACCGAATAGTATTCGGTTATTCGGTGAAACCACTATTCGGCGCATCTAATTATAAACAACTTTCACATTACAGCCGCCCTCCGCGACGTGCCCGGCGTCGTGTCGTCGTCGGTGTCGTTGGCGGACAACAACGCGACGGTCCGATACGACGACTCGACGACGCCGCGACTAATCGCCGACGCGATATACGCGTTGGGATTCGACGTCGACATTGGTAAGGAGCTTAACTTTTTCGATGAGTGACATCTATAGAGGCTTGTAAGACCGATTGTTGACGTGGCGACGCATATCGTGGCGACGCGTCTTCGTCACATACAACGACACGACGACGCCGCGAAGGATCGCCGACGCGATATACGCGCTGGGATTCTACGTCGACATTGGTAGGGATTTTTTTAACTTTTTCGATGAGTAGCGTCTATAGAGGCTTGTAAGTCCGATTATTGGCGTGGCGACAAGTATCGTGGCGATCTTTGTCAGATATGACGACACGACGACGCTGCGACGGATCGCCGACGCGATATATGCGTCGGGTTTCGACGTGGACATTGGTAAGGAGTTTTTTTAACAGTTTTTGTATGAGAACTATAGAGGCTGGTAAAACTGTTGGCGTGGCGACACAAGCCGTGGCGACGCGTCGCTGTCATATATAACAACACGACGATTCCGCGGCGGATAGCCGACGCGATATACGCGCTGGGATTCGACGTAGACATTGATAAGGTTTTATTTAAGGGTTGGTGGACAGTCATGGCGACGCGTCACCACGACTGAATCGAGTTGTGGCAATTCAAAATTTCAAGTTTTAGTTTTCTTTTTTTTTATATACATTTTTTTTTATTGTACACCAAAATTATTGTAACATTTTTTCGTTACGCGCCATCTTTTTCTGTTACGCGCCATCTTTTTTTTTCGTTACGCGCAATCTTTTCTGTTACGTGCCATCTTTTTTTTTCGTTACGCGCCATCTTTTTCTGTTACGCGCCATCTTTTTTTTTCGTTACGCGCCATCTTTTTCTGTTACGCGCCATCTTTTTCTGATACGCGCCATCTTTTTTTTCCGTTACGCGCCATCTTTTTCTTATCCCTACCACGCGTGATATTAGATAGATTATTGTAGATTAGATTATTAGATAAAGTTTAATAAAAGCGTTTTATTAAACTTTATCTAATTTAACTTTATTTAACCAATTTCTGTAAAGTTGCATATAGTAAATTATTTTTTGAAAAATAACGTCATAAAGAAGTTTCACTTCTTACGAGTGTACGCTAGTGCACGCACACATTTTTGTTTTTTTATTTTTCATTACGTCATACTTATTTCCCATCGTAAACTGTCTTCTTATGGATATTTTTAAAATCGGGTAGAGTAGCAATCCAGCGTTCAGTTTCTTATGTTTCATAATACTGTTGCAGGCACCACAAGTAAAAGTAACAACGAAGCCTCCGGCGATACGTTGAGAGAATCTTCACCGGCGAAGAATAGAGTGCAGATGAATGTGAGTTTGTTGTAAAAACACATTTTTAATTGAAGTAGCAACGAGCATGCAGTCCACCTGATGGTAAGTGGCCACTGCCGCCCATGAACATGTGTGAGCAACTTTAAATAGAACTATCTGAAGTCAATCACAGCTGCGTTGCTACTCCTGAGGACTACAATACAAACAGCTACAAACAACTACATACAGAATATGGGTTCTATCTGAAGTCATAGCATGGCATAGCAAAAAAAAAAAAACACTTTCTAGACTCATAGCCTCACACTAGGATTTTCTCCTGTGTCGTGGCTATCATGGACACACAACACGAATACACAAACACCTAGACCCAGAAAATAAGTCTAAACTCGTGACAACGATCCATGCAAACTGAGTCGTAATATCGGCAAAAATAATTCTATAAGAATTCATAAACCGCATATCGTGAGTACCCGTTAAGTATTATAATTATAATAAATCTAAACTCGTCATTCAGATACTTACCTGTTTGGCCGGGAATCGAACTCGGTACCCATTACGCGTCAGACCGGTAAGATAACCGCCACGCGGCTCGTCAAAAATCCTCAAAAATTGTATAATAAGATAAGATAATGATTGATTCGATTTGTTTATACTCACACATTTGGTTATTATACAAGAGTACAATATAACAAAAAAGAAAAAACAGAAAAGAGGGTGCAAAGCATCACGAGATGGACACTGCTCAGCATTATGTTAGCATCCGAAGATGGCCAGCGCTGATCTGCCTCAGTATAATGTTAATAACAAAATAAGATATATTATAATACTTAACGGGTACTCACGATATGCGGTTTATGAATTCTTATAGAATTCTTTTTGCCTTGACCACGATCCATGCAACTGGCTCGAAATATCGGTCCAACCAATTCCGCGATAATACTAGTCTAAATTCCAATTCGCACTTGGCCAGCGCGGTGGACTATGGCCTAAACTCTCTCATTCTGAGAGAAGACCCGTGCCAAGCAGTGGGACAGTAATGGGTTGACGATGAATGATGATGATGAATGAACTAGTCTAAAATCATAAAATAAGATAAGTTTATTGTTTTAGGGTACGGCCTCACCACCGCCAGAGAGCGATATAGCGCGCTGTACGCTGGAGGTGCGTGGAATGACATGTGCGTCGTGTGTGGCCGCCATCGAGAAGCACTGCGCCCGGCTCGACGGTGAGTGACGGTGGCCACCGGTGGCCGTGGAGAGGAGGTTACAAATGTGTCTAACGACACGAAAAGTTGTACCACCTTCAAAAATGTTGTTAATTTTTTGTAGACTCTTTCTGATTTTAGGGGGGGGCATGTTTAACAGCAAGAAAATCAATCATATTGGTACATACATGTCGGCGCGACACCGCGTATTTATGAAAAACACGTCGCCGATAATAATTATTTTAGTTAGTTTAAAGATCGAAAATTGTTTGTTTATTGAATTAGCAACATTTAATGATTTTTAGAATTGTAATTTAGTTTACCCTCCATAAATTTATTATTGTCACACCAAACATTGTTATAAAAAGGCGAGCGAACGCCGGTAGAAAGGATTTCTTGTGTAACCGCCGAAGCGATCGGACCTCCTCTGTTGTGAATAAATCGAAGAAGTTTACTGCTGTGTTTTACTTGAAATCTTCAAGAAAGGAAAATAATGAAGACTCCTAGCCATCCTGATGTCACACTTCACGCATTTCTCTTCGATATACATAATGTCATTCAATGAATTTAAATGTAACTCAAACAATCATATTAGTGGATTAAATTTAATTGAATAATAATATTAATATAAAAAAACCTTATCGTGGATTTCACTCGATTCAAAGAAAGAGCATTGCAAATCAAACAAATATGTACATTGGTTGATGTAATTTGATTGAAAGGAATCTACAGGTTCTACAGGTGGTAGTACCCGTGTAGTTCGACCGGGGAAGTACCACCGACACACCTATTTCTAGCGTGAAGCAGTTCTTGCGCGAGATAGAAGGGTGTGGTTGCCGACCCACTTTTATACAAGGCGACCATCATGGTCCTCGGGAGTAGCAACGCAACTGTGATTGACTTCAGATGGAACCCATTGCTACTTTAATTGTCAACGTTGTCACCACCGCACACGACAGTGTAATGGTGACAGCAATGGCCTAACGTGGAGCTAAGAAATAAAGAATATTGTTAAAAAAAATAAGAACTATTGTGACAAAAGGCACGGACGATCAGTCTGTGGAGTTTTTGTGTTATAATAAAAAAAAAACCCATTGCTACTATTCTTCATCTTGTAAGGTCTCAAACGCCACGGCGAATCTTAATAGATTTGGGGGGGGATCGCTATTTCTGGGTTGGCTTGCTTATTGCTACTCTCCTTACCAGGTGTCCAGTCAATACTGATAGCGTTGCTGGCAGCGAAGGCCGAGGTTCGGTACGAGCCCAGCAAGACATCAGCCCGAGCCGTGGCCGCGTCCATCAGCGAGCTGGGCTTCCCGGCCGAGGTGATCAGCGACTGCGATGGCAGTGGCCAGCGGGACCTTCAGCTGTTGGTGAGTTCTTTTTCTATTTAACTGAAGTAGCAAACGAGCATGCAGTCCATCTGATGGTAAGTGGTCACTGCCATATGGACATCTGTAAGCAACTTCATACAGAACATGGGATCCATCTGAAGTCAATCGTTGCGTTACTACTCCCGAGGACTAAGATGGTCGCCTCATGTGAAAGTGTGCCGGCAACCACACCCTTCTATCTCGCGCAAGAAATGCTTCACGCTAGAAATAGATGTGGCGGTGCTACTTCCCCGGGTGAACTACACTGGTTCTACCGCCTTGAAGCGGGACCTTCAGCTGTTGGTGACTGGACAAGGCTTAGGTTCGCTACGAGCCCAGCAAGGCATCAGCCCGAGCGGTGGCCGCGTCCATCAGCGAGCTGGGCTTCCCGGCCGAGGTGATCAGCGACTGCGATGGCAGTGGCCAGCGGGACCTTCAGCTGTTGGTTAGTGGACAATCAATACTTATAAAGCGAAGGCCGAGGTTCGATATGAGTCCATCCAGACATCAGTCTGAGAGGTGGCCGCGTCCATCAGTGTGCTGGGCTTAATAATAAGTGGCCATCCATTCATCACGTAATGTTTTACGTTAACATGTAACGCCGCTTTTCGGTTTAGTATCGCGCCCTTGCCGAAAAAATAAGTACACGTGATATTTTAATTCCCCCCCCCCCCCCCTCCCCGTGATATTTCGTGATATTTTTATGGACCTCCCACCCCCTTACGAGCCTCACATGATGACAGCCCCTAAGGTGATCAGCGACTGAGATGGTAGTGGCCAGCGGGACCTTCAGCTGTTGGTGAGTAAACAATTAACACTAATAGAGCGAAGGCCGAGGTTCGATATGAGTCCATCCAGACATCAGCCCGAGCGGTGGCCGCGTCCATCAGCGTGCTGGGCTTCCCGTCCGACGTGAGCCAGAGGGATCTGCAGCTGTTGGTAAGTGGACCTAGCTCTGTGATACTGGGTCTGGTGTGGATTGGTTACATGGGCTAATGCTGACAATCTAATTCCCCAACAAATTTAGGGCTGATCTGAATAACTCATCTGCTACCCTTCTCCTTCTTTCTCTTACACCTGTCCAAATTACCATTCTGCTAAAATACCCCCTTTAATTTGGGGGCGACGTAATCTTGATAATCCACCTTTCCTCTCAATTGTTAGTCGTAGTGAGTGGCTCGGCCTTGCCCCGACATTCTCTCGTCATCCGCTGATATGACGTGTCATCAACTTCCATTATTATATTATCTTAGTACATTGTAACTTACATTATCTTGGACTTACCCCGTACAATCAATCGCACTTCTCAAGGGATATAGCACGTCAAATCATATGAACGTTGTTCTCGTATGTGTACAAATCACCCATCTCTCTTACTCTTACTGTGTTCCAGATATGCCTCTCTCATACTCATAACTCTCTTCCAGATAAAAGGCATGACGTGTGCGTCATGCGTGAACAAGATAGAGAAGAGCGTGCTGAAGCTGGCCGGCGTCGCCTCCTGCGCCGTCGCGCTCACCACCTCCAAGTGAGTGCACGCACACGCACACACGCACGCACACACACACACACACACACGCACACACACACGCACACACACACCATACATACACGTACGCACACACGCGCACACGCACCATACATACACGTACGCACACACGCGCACACGCACACACAGCACGCGCACACAGCACGCACACACACACACACGCACACACACACACACACACCATACATACACGTACACACACCATACCAGTGACGTATGCTCTACTGGAACGATTACTTCGACCCACCTTGTTAGATGGGTCGTCATGAGCGTCGCGTGGCCGTAAGTCATGACGTCATGAGTGACGTGTTCGCCGCGACCACAACGACCGCGATCGTCTTGCGGTACGATGTTTTGGGCGTTTGGGGCTTTGTAAGCGTCTTCTGGAACGCACCCATAAGCACATACGTTCACGTATGTAGACACATACAAGCATATGGAATTACGCACGCGCGCACATATAGTTGCGGATACACAGAAAAAGAGCGAGAGAAAGAGACTTATGCAGGCGTATAATACACATGTACACAAGTGTGCATTCTCGCACGCGCACACACGCACTCTCTCTCTCTCTCTCTCTCACACACACACACACACACACACACACACACACACACAGAGAGAGAGAGAGACACACACACGGACACATACACACACACACACGCACACAAAAACTTACGCACATGTACAAATATACACGCGCGCTCACACATGCATACACTCCTGCGCAAACTTAGACAAACAAAGACACGCACCGACTTACATACAGAAAGACTTAACACGTGAAAAATTGTTTCGAATCGACGTCGACTAATGTACAGAATTTGAGCAATATATGGAGTTGTGAAAAGTCGTATGAGTGAATCATAAATTAATTCAAAATTCTTCTTTCAGAGCCAAAATCAAGTACGACGCCGAGCTGCTCGGTCCGCGAAAGATCTGCGACGCGATCGCTGAGCTGGGCTTCGAGGCCACTGTCCAGGGATCGCAGAACAGAGGCACCACCAACTACCTCGAGCATAAGTGAGTACCAAGAGGACGTTCATTGATTACGAATTTGGTGGAAAGGGGATTGTCGTCAACCCATTATTGTGCCACTGCTGGGCACGGGTCTTCTCTCAGAATGAGAGAGTTTTAGGCCATAGTCCACCAGTTCACCGCGCTGGCCAAGTGCGAATTGGTGGACTTCACACACCTTCCACAACTTTTTTTTTTAAAGTACTCTTGGGTGTGTAGGTTTCCTTACGATGTTTTCCTTCACCGAAAAAGAAAAGTGAATACTCGTTGCTTGCGTGAGACATTTAGGGGGAGGTTGATTCGATTTTCATTAAAGGTTTATGTAAGATTCGTATTTTTTGTTATTCAAGGATAATTTTTAATTTATTATAATTACTCATTATTTTGCATATTGTTTAAAATGGCTTGATTGAAATCGGGAGACCAAATCATAAGGCTCAAAATTTATTTCTGCTGTTTGTTTACTATTGGTTTTGTTTTAATTGCTTCCAGGGAGGAGATAAGAAAATGGCGTAACGCGTTCCTAATATCGCTCGTGTTCGGCGGCCCTTGCATGGCGGCGATGGCGTACTTCATGGCGCGCATGGCGGCCGGCCACTCCGCCGCGGACATGTGCTGCGTGCTGCCCGGCCTCAGCGCGGAGAACCTCGTCATGTTCCTGCTCGCCACGCCCGTGCAGGTGAGCGAGGGTATACCCGGCGCGGGGCGAGGGTATACCCGCGACACACTCCGCCGCGGACATGTGCTGCGTGCTGCCCGGCCTCAGCGCGGAGAACCTCGTCATGTTCCTGCTCGCCACGCCCGTGCAGGTGAGCGAGGGTATACCCGGCGCGGGGCGAGGGTATACCCGCGACACACTCCGCCGCGGACATGTGCTGCGTGCTGCCCGGCCTCAGCGCGGAGAACCTCGTCATGTTCCTGCTCGCCACGCCCGTGCAGGTGAGCGAGGGTATACCCGGCGCGGGGCGAGGGTATACCCGCGACACACTCCGCCGCGGACATGTGCTGCGTGCTGCCCGGCCTCAGCGCGGAGAACCTCGTCATGTTCCTGCTCGCCACGCCCGTGCAGGTGAGCGAGGGTATACCCGGCGCGGGGCGAGGGTATACCCGCGACACACTCCGCCGCGGACATGTGCTGCGTGCTGCCCGGCCTCAGCGCGGAGAACCTCGTCATGTTCCTGCTCGCCACGCCCGTGCAGGTGAGCGAGGGTATACCCGGCGCGGGGCGAGGGTATACCCGCGACACACTCCGCCGCGGACATGTGCTGCGTGCTGCCCGGCCTCAGCGCGGAGAACCTCGTCATGTTCCTGCTCGCCACGCCCGTGCAGGTGAGCGAGGGTATACCCGGCGCGGGGCGAGGGTATACCCGCGACACACTCCGCCGCGGACATGTGCTGCGTGCTGCCCGGCCTCAGCGCGGAGAACCTCGTCATGTTCCTGCTCGCCACGCCCGTGCAGGTGAGCGAGGGTATACCCGGCGCGGGGCGAGGGTATACCCGCGACACACTCCGCCGCGGACATGTGCTGCGTGCTGCCCGGCCTCAGCGCGGAGAACCTCGTCATGTTCCTGCTCGCCACGCCCGTGCAGGTGAGCGAGGGTATACCCGGCGCGGGGCGAGGGTATACCCGCGACACACTCCGCCGCGGACATGTGCTGCGTGCTGCCCGGCCTCAGCGCGGAGAACCTCGTCATGTTCCTGCTCGCCACGCCCGTGCAGGTGAGCGAGGGTATACCCGGCGCGGGGCGAGGGTATACCCGCGACACACTCCGCCGCGGACATGTGCTGCGTGCTGCCCGGCCTCAGCGCGGAGAACCTCGTCATGTTCCTGCTCGCCACGCCCGTGCAGGTGAGCGAGGGTATACCCGGCGCGGGGCGAGGGTATATCCGCGACATCCGGGTTAGATATACTCCAGGTACACTCGGTCCGGGTTAAGTTCTGATACATCCGGACCGGGTATACCGATACATTTGAGTCGAGAACCCCCGACACACTCCAGCTGAGTATAACCTCAACAACCCGGGCTTGATATACACACCTGGATCCGGTATATCCCAGATGCACCTGGGCCGGGTATATTTACGACTCACTCGGACCGGTACACTCATGATGCGACCGGGCCGGGTATATGCCCGACGAACCCGTGCCGGGTATGTCCCGATACACCTGGACCGGATAGACACTCGCTATACCTGGGCGGATTATTCCCAAGATTTAATCAATGAAACCATCTAAGGTTAGTTTGATTTTCTGTATTCGTATTGAAATTCGTATTTTTCGAAATACAAATTGGCGTTCCCGCATCGACATTTACATCTTTCCACATATAGTATACAATTTTGATGTTCGCAAATATCGTATTCATAGTATAAATTATGTCACAAAATTTTCTATTTATATTAACATTTAATTCCTTGTCCACAGTTCATAGGCGGCTACCACTTCTACAAGCAGGCGTACAAGGCGCTTCGCCACGGGACTTCCAACATGGACGTACTCATCTCCATGACCACCACCATCAGGTACCGATGTCATCTGAACTAATGTATTACGGTCTTTAGCACAATCACTACATAGTATAAATCAAAGTCGCTTCCCGCTGTCTGTCCCTATGTACGCTTAGATCTTTAAAACTACGCTACGGATTTTCATGCAGTGTTTTATAATAGATAGAGTGATTCAAGTAGAAGGTTGTGTATAATACATGCATGATGTAGTGGAGGAACACGGATAATTTAAGATTTTTGACCTTTAGGCGGAACGAAGTTCGCCGGGTCAGCTAGTATTTAATAAGTATACTAGAACTAGCTGTGCCCGCGACTTCGTCCGCGTATTTAGAAAGTATTATAACACGACGATAAAACGACACAAACGCAATGAATAATTTTCCCCGTTTTTTTTTTCACATTTTCCATTATTTCTTCGCTCCTAATAGTTGCAGCGTGATGTTATGTAGCCTAAAGCCTTCCTCGATAAATGGTCTATTCAATACAAAAAGAATTTTTAAATTCGAACCAGTAGTTCCTGAGATTAGCGCGTTTAAACAAACAAACAAACTCTTCAGCTTTATATATTAGTATAGATATAATCTATTTGTCAACCAGGTTGTAGACCAGTCATTAAGCTGGCAAGATTTGCTATGCTTTTTCAAAGCTCTATTAGATAGTGAGGTTAGTGAGTTGAAGTGCGTGTTAGGATCTATTTGTCACTGTAAATAAAAAAATGGATATAAATGAGAAAAAAGACAAACCCGCTGAGTTTCTTGCCGGATCTTCTCAGTTGAGGTCGTTTTCCGATCCGGTGGTAGTGTAAGAAAAAAATGTAACTGACAATTTGTAAGTGCCCCCGTAGGCCTATACAAAATAAAGACATTTCATTTCATTTCACTGTGCTGGAAAACATCTTAAACCTATAAAAGGTTGCAAATTAGCATGTGGCCAGCGCAGTGGACTATTACCTTAAACTCTGTCAGAGAGAACACCTATTGTCATCAACCCATTATTGTCCCACTGCTGGGCACGGGTCTTCTATAGAAATGAGAGGGTTACACCTATTGCTAGTAGTGAAATTCTAAGGTTGAGGTTAATCTTGTGTTCCCCTCCCCCCTCTTGCTTACCGTTACCTTACTTACCGTGGCTTCAAAATAAATGTTTTTATTCTATTAGTGAATGTTTAAAAATAAGTTTACATTATTATAATTAATTGTATATTGACATAAATATTTTTATATAGGTAATAGTATCTTGCTTTCGATTTATTTAAATTAAATATAATAAGTACACAATTATAATAAAAATGAAAATAAATAGTCATTTATATGACAATTTGCACGCCGAAATGGCAAAATAAGAGGATCTTCTTTTCAAGACATACTACCACACATTTGTACCTTATTTAGCAAATAAAGATTTTGGTTTGATTTGATTTATCTCAATATATAGCTTGTAAATCTGGCCTTAATTGTAAAAACCGTTCTGTCCAATATCTTTTCTAATTTAAAAATCTGTCTCCCCGTCCCCGCAGTTACGTGTACTCACTGGCGGTGGTGGGCGCGGCGATGGTCCAGCGGAAGGCCAGCAGTCCCCTCACGTTCTTCGACACGCCGCCCATGCTGCTCGTGTTCGTGTCGCTGGGCCGCTGGCTGGAGCACATCGCCAAGGTACGTGGCCCATCAGGCACCAGCGATCAAAATCAAGTTTCGTGGGCCCCATCGGGCATCCCATGAGATCAAGTATGGTGTTTCGTTACAACGTTGTAGGATGTTATGCGTGTGTAATAGTGGTATGCACTAAAATTTTCCAAACGTTAAGCAAAGTCCGTGTACCTTTATGGGTAGCCGGGTCGTCGTAAATAAAAGCAGTCCAAGTTACAGCACAAAGAAACAGTTTATTCACACACACAAAGCACAGTAGAAAGTACAGATTCAGAGAAGAAGAAGAAAAACGAAAATAAAAGCGGAATTTAAAGAACACGTAAGCAGTAGGTACAAAGCGCGGCACTCAAGCGGTAAGCGATAGCGTCTCGCGTCGATGGCGTTCCGAGGCGGACTACTGGCTACTCCCAATCGCTGCGCGTGCGCAGTCTGTCGCTAAGCGGGCCGGCTGGACGGCCGGTCTCTAATATAAAAGTGGAATTGGCTTGTCCGACCGTTCGCTGAATGTATTAAAATTAGTTGTATTGTAAGTTTTAATAATTACAATGAAAACAACAAAATGAAAACAAAGTGAAAACAATGATTAATTAAAATTAAACAATTAAAATTTAAACAAATAAAAGTAACTCCGCTACAACGTTAATTAAAATCGTATAGATCATTGTCGATGCTTTCTTCTCGCCTACTGGTTGGCTACAACGGTAATCACAGACAGCTGACTCTTTCAAGCGCGTACGTACGTCATCACTTGGGACTACTCTTCGATCGTTAAAGTTTAACACGCTCTGCGAAGCAAATTTCGAATCTCAACCGGTTTAAGAAAATTACAAGGCCTATACATACATTATTTCTTGTAAAATAATGTTTGCAACTATCCTTGTATCTTTCCAGGGTAAAACCTCAGAGGCCTTGTCCAAGCTGCTGTCGCTGAAGGCCACGGAAGCGGTCCTGGTCACCTTGGACGCGGAGGGCCACGAGATCGCGGAGAAGAGCATACCCGTCGACCTAGTGGAAAGAGGGGATGTGCTTAAGGTGAGTTGGCGGGACCGGGTTCGATTCCTTTTTTTTTTGTTACGGGGAGGAAACCTTCAAAAGGTACACCAAAGCCTTGGGAAAGACTTTGGTGTACCTTTTGAAGGTTTCCTGTTATGTGGGATTCGTCTTCGTCTTCGGGTTATGTGGGATTTTTACCCACTAAAACCTCCTCGGTGGCCTTCCTCAGCGCTTGTAGTAGGGGACTCGGAAACTCCAACGGAACGAACCGGTGGCCCCTAGCGCAGCGCCCCTCACGGGCTCATCTCTTGGGGGACGTGTACGGATGGTACACGTGCCCCCTTATCATCCGGGTTCGATTCCTAGGCAAAGTCATAATTTACCAAATTGTATATCACGTGTTTTTAAAACGAATTTAGGTGCATTGGCCGACGAATCGCGTGGCACAGCGGTTACCATACCGGTCTGACACGCAATTGGTTCCGGGTTCGATTCCCGGCCAGACAGGTATCTGGATGATAAGTTTAGATTCATTTTCTGTGTCTGGGTGTTTGTGTGTCCGTCTTGTGTGTCCATGGTACCCACGACACAGGAGAAAATCTTAATCCTAATTGTCAAAAATCTAAAATTATCAGTGTTCCTACACTATATTATGTATGTATCATACATAAAAATCATCCTTTTGAGTCACTCTATCTATTAAAAAAACTGCATTAAATTCCGTATCATAGTTTTAAAGATCTAAGCGTACATAGGGACAGACAGCGGGAAGCTACTTTGTTTTATACTATGTAGTGATTATTTACTTCATCATTCAGTTTTGGTCTATTTTCTTAAATTACATTAAATAAAATTGCATTATTTTGCTTAGGCCTACCTGCCTGTCCCTGTAGCTCTGGGATCAGAATAGGGCTACGGCATCTGCCTGTCGTAAGAGGCGACTAAAAGGGACTTCCGGGGTTTCAGACGGCTAGAGTGGGAGCTCGAACCGTTCGGTCAGGCGATCACGGGAAGGACGGCGGTATGTGTGGTCGCATACCGCCGTAAAGACTAGACGGGACGGTGGGCCCAGCCGCCCATCTGGGAGGAGCCCGATGGGGCAACGCGCTCA
The DNA here is from genome assembly GCA_949699795.1 of Spicauda simplicius. Lineage (NCBI taxonomy): Eukaryota > Metazoa > Arthropoda > Insecta > Lepidoptera > Hesperiidae > Spicauda > Spicauda simplicius. The sequence goes on from OX453084.1 coordinate 973,493, forward strand.
GAGGATTCCGATTGCGGTCGTTTCGAGATCCCGGAGTCCTCCTTTTCAGCGCCGAGGACGGCCACCGGGGGGGTTTTAGTGCGGTAAAAATCCCACATAACTCTGCGTCGCTCCCACGGCATCGGGTACCTTTTGAAGGTCGAGGTTTGAGAACAAAAAAAAAGGCCTACATGCCTTCGACGTACAAGTTGTTACTTTTTTTTCTTACATTGAGAAGATACTGGAGCTAACTTTCATTACCATGTAAAAAATCATGGTTGTAATTATATAAAAAAAAATTGATATAAATAAGAAAAAGACAAACCCGCTGAGTTTCTTGCCGGATCTTCTCAGTTGAGGTCGTGTTCCGATCCGGTGGTAGTGTAAGAAAAAAAAAATGTAACTGACAATTTGTAAGTGCCCCTGTAGGCCTATACAAAATAAAGACATTTCATTTCATCCAGTCTAGAAAAGTTTGGGGCTAGGTCATTTATGAACATGTACGTTCCAGGTGGTTCCCGGTGCGAAGATCCCGGTGGACGGGAAGGTGATACTGGGCCACAGTACCTGCGACGAGTCTTTGATTACCGGAGAGTCTATGCCCGTCACTAAGAGCGTAGGTATGTAGATAGACGACCTGCGTGGCGCAGCGGTTACCGTACCAGTCTGACTCGCAGTGGGTCCCGGGTTCGATTCCCGGCCAGCCAGGTATCTGAACGATTTTAGATTCTTGTTCTGGGTCTGGGTGTTTGTGTGTCGTCTTGTGTGTGTCCATGGCACCCACGACACAGGAGAAAATCCTATTGTGGGGCTATGAGTGTAGAAAGCGTTTTTTTTTTTTTAATTATGTTATTTTTATGGGGGTATAACCCTTTATAGAGCAGTGATAGCCTAATGGTTGAAACTTGCCCTCTCAATCGCGAGGTCCGAGGTTCAAACCCAGGCACGCAACACTGATTCAAGTGCGTATTAGAAATTAATTATCACTGCTTTTCGGTGAAGGAAAACGTCGTGAGGAAACCTACACACCCGAGAGTTCTTAAAAAAAAAAGTTCTCGGAGGTGTGTGATGTCCACCAATTCGCACTTGGCCAGCGCGGTGGACTATGGCCTAAAACTCTCTCATTCCGAGAGAAGACCCGTGCCCAGCAGTGGGGCAATAATGGGTTATGTCGTCAACCCATTCAAGAACTTTTTTTTTAAAGAACTCTCGGATGTGTTCCTAACGATGTTTTCCTTCACCAAAAAGCAGTGATAATAAATTTATGGTCACATAAATCAGTGGTGCGTGCCTAGGTTTGAACCTCGGACCTCGCGATTGACAGGGCAAGTTTTAACCATTAGGCTTCAATTCATCAGCACCTAATTCTTATAACTGTAGTTTTCAGTTTGTTAAGTATCCTTCGTCTTTTTAACATTTTTTTACCACACTGAAGTAGCAAACGAGCATGCAGTCCACCTGATGGTAAGTGGTCACTGCCGCCCTGCGACATCTATAAGCAACTTCATACAGAACATGGATTCTATCTGAAGTCCATCACAGATGCGTTGCTACTCCCGAGGACTATGACGGTCGCCTCATGTGAAAGCGTGCCGGCAACCACACCCTTCTATCGAAACGCAAGAAATGCTTCACGCTAGAAATAGGTGTGGCGGTGGTACCTCCCCGGTCGAACTACACTGGCTCTACCACCTTGAAAACTATACCTTGTAACAGTGGGAATTCCTTAAATAAAAAAAAACGTCCAACTGTTAACACGTATTTAAGGTATAAGGTTACAAAGGTGATAAAAAGGCCTGTTTAATTATTGCCCTGCTTCGGTACTCCATTGGCTCGGTTGAGAAGATGGCGACAGCTGGAGAGTCGACGGGCGAAGTCCGTTGGGCTTCCTGGCTCGGAAACCGACTTTGGACCCTGGAATTTACGTCCTCAGCATTAACAACGGCCCTTACGTAAACTTTTCAATGGCCAATCACAAGCACAGCGGTAAATTAGAAGTGTGGTGGCCGTAACAAAAGTAGAAAGGAGTTTTCATTCGGTTTTCTTTTCTAATATTGTAGCCTTGTTAAGTATTTATTTATTTTATTTATGATTTCATTGTACCTCTTAAAATGTTACAATAGGGTTAACTTAATGCCTTATGGCGTTCTCTGCCAGTCAACCCTGGGTGGCTGGAAAATGTATGGCAGGTGTTAAATTTAACTAACAATCGCGCATCAACCCATTATTGGCCCACTGCTGGGCACGGGTCTTCTCCCAGAATGAGAGAGTTTAGGCCATAGTCCACCGCGCTGGCCAAGTGCGAATTGGTGGACAACTAACTAACAATAAAATTGATGAAGTATGCCTCATCTATTTATCATCATTGTATTCAATTCCATCATCATCCCCAGGGTCCCTGGTGATCGGTGGCAGCATCAACCAGCACGGGGCCCTCCTGATGCGGGCCACCCACACGGGGGAGGCGAGCACGCTGGCCCAGATCGTGCGGCTGGTGGAGGACGCGCAGAGCAGCAAGGCTCCCGTGCAGCGGCTGGCGGACACCATCGCTGGGTGAGTGGTGGTGATGGGTGGTTTGGGTTCCTTTTGTTTTTTGTTCTCGAGGGGGAAACCTTCAAAAGGTACCGGACGCCGTGGGAGCGACGCATAGTTATGTGGGATTTTTACTACACTAACCCCCCCCCCCCCCTCCCCAGGAGGTCGTCCTCGGCGCTGAAAAGGAGGACGCCGGGATCTCGAAACGACTTCAAACGGAATCCTCCGATACCGCCATCCTTCCCGGAATTGTCCGACCGAACGGTTCGAGCTCCCACTCTAGCTGTATGCAACCCCGGAAGCCCCTTTTAGTCGCCTCTTACGACAGGCAGGGGATACCGTAGCCTTATTCTGATCCCGGAACTACAGGGACGAGTTTGGGTTCCGTAGATACCCCAGATCTTGCGTACCCCAGTGGATTAGGTTAGGTTACAATAATTGTGACAGTGTTGTTATTTTGCAAATAAATGAATTGAATTACACCCTCCAGCACTCCAAAAGAAAAGCTTCAGAAGTAAAAAATTACAAGTGTAATGGCTGACTCCTTCGGTGGTTGAGTGGTGGGATGAGTGGTTTTGGGTTCCATGAAAATTTATTTATTTATTTAAACTTTATAATACCTTAAATATGGTACAAAAGACGGGCTTAATGCTAAAAGGATTCTCTACCATTGGGCTAAGAAAAAAACATGCATGCAACATTCCTGCACAGCAACAAACATGTATGCAATCTAACAGAAAAGCTCCAGAAGAAAAAAGAAAATTGTGTGCGTGTACTAGCGTACACTCGTAAGAAGTGAAACTTCTTTATGACGTTATTTTTCAAAAAATAATTTACTAAATGCAACTTTACAGAAATTGGTTAAATAAAGTTAAATTAGATAAAGTTTAATAAAAGGCTTTTATTAAACTTTATCTAATAATCTAATCTATAATAATCTATCTAATATCACGCGTGGTAGGGATAAGAAAAAGATGGCGCGTAACGGAAAAAAAGATGGCGCGTAACAGAAAAAGATGGCGCGTAACGAAAAAATGTTACACTAAATTTTTTTCCAACCCCGATAAAGAAGTTTCACTTTTGTTTTCCAACCCCGATAGAGAAGTTTCACTTAAAAAAAAGTGTGTGTACTTATGTACACGTGTAGAAGTTATATTTCTTTGGCGTAACAAGATAAACATCTTTTGAAAAGTTTTATCTTTCGTTTTATTCTACTTATGTAGAAAAAGCGACACAATAGAAAAAACTAAAATATTTGCTTTGACTATAGCTAACTTCAGGGTGTCGGTTTTTCGTGACGTGCGCGCTCGTCGTAAAGATTTACTCTCGACATTTTTCCCTAACGCCAAAAGAAGTATAACTTCAAAAAAGTATAAATGTAACGGATATCCAGACAGACAGCGAGAAGCGGCTTTGTTTTATACTATGTAGTGATAGGTCCAACTTTTAAACATTTGACGACCCGCGTGGCGCAGCGGTTACCATACCGGTCTGACACGCAATGGGTCCCGGGTTCGATTCCCGGCCAGACAGGTATCAGAATGATGAGTTTAGGTTCCTGTTCTGGGTCTGGGTGTTTGTGTGTTCGTCTTGTGTGTGTCCATGGTACCCACGACAAGGAGAAAATCCTACTGTGGGGCTATGAGGGTAGAAAGCGCGTGTGTGTAATGGTGATTTTTGTGTTGTTTCATGTACTCTTTTTATAGATCAATAATTGCTATGTATTTATCTTTCAGGTACTTTGTGCCTTTGGTGGTATTTCTGTCAGTGCTGACTCTGGTCTGCTGGATCATCACCGGCGCTATCGATTTTGACAAGATCAAGGCTATCACACCGGTGAGTATTAGTAGTAGTGGTAGTACTAGTGTTAGTGATTAGGGGGCGTCCATAAATTACGTGAGATATTTAAGAGGGGGAGGGGGTCGAGTCAAATCTCATCTAATCTCACATTGGAGGGGGGGGGGCGACAAATATCAAGTCTTCAATATCCCCATTAGTAAAACCAACGTCCTTAGACATTCCCCACCTAGAATCTGCGCGGATTACAACCAAGCTTGTGTATTGGTCAAGGATATCGACATCTTTCACGATACTAATATTAGCTTAAAAAAGAAATTGGCTTCTTGGTTTTCAAATGTAAATTAATTCTTGCTTATATTTTGTTCATATATACTCATAATATTCTAAAAATGTGCAACAATGCGTCCTAAATTTTATGTTAATGGTGTGCACGCCTATAATTGGCTTACATGCATATCATTTATTATATTTGTAAATGTTGTTTGTGTAATATGTTGTTTGTAAGCTGTTGGTGTGACAAATAAATAAATAAATAAATATCACGTAATTTTTTTAAGCAATTTATTTTTTTCTTTTTACAATAATCTTAACTCGTTTACATAAGAAACCCACATTTTGAAAAATTTCGCGTGAGATTGGAGACGGGGGGAGGGGGTTGAAGAAATCTCACCATGGAGGAGGGAGGGACAAAAAATTCGAAAAACACCTCACGTAATTCATGGACGCTCCCTTAGTGTACTAGGTAAGTAGGTTCCTGGGGTTGTTGGCGGCTCGAGAGGGAGCTCGAACCGCTAGCAACCCTGAGAAGGACGGCGGCATGTATGGCTGCATGTTGCCATAGACACCGGAAGGTGACGGGGGACACGTCACTTTATTAGGCATTTATTGTACATAAAAACCTTCCTCTAAATTACTATCTATTAAACTGCATTAAAATCTGTAGCGTACTTTTAAATACTAGTCACCCGTCGCAACGCTCGAAATTCGACCGTAATTTCAATTATTTCTCAAATTTGAATAAAATGTAATAATTTTCAAGTAATTTTGAACGCACCCGTTAAATATAAAAAGAGGTTTAATTAGCTAAACCGCATTTAAAAGCAATAGCGGGTATTTTGACAAAGACACTGACATTTTTGACGTTATGTGTTTTCATAATAAGACATTGAATGTTCAATTTTGATTATTATGTATGTGTTTGTGACAAATGCACGGTGGTGTGTTTATAGTTGCTCATCTTCTCTACGTCAACTATAACCGTGCAAATTTCATACTAATCCGTCCGCGGTATATTGCTTAAAAATGCACCACAAGTTTTTGCTTCACGTATAATACTCTAAGCATACATAGAGATAAACATCGGGAAACGACTTTGTTATACTATGTTATTAAGCGTCCCACCCTTCCCAGGAGATGTACCGCGACCCGTCCTTCACCGAGTGGCAAGTGATCATCCAGAGCGCGTTCCACTTCGCGCTGTCCGTGCTCGCCATCGCGTGCCCGTGTGCGCTGGGCCTGGCCACGCCCACCGCCGTCATGGTGGCCACCGGTGTGGGCGCTAACCTGGGCTTGCTGATCAAGGGCGCTGAGCCCTTGGAGAACGCTCACAAGGTGAGTGGTGTGTCGTCAACCCATTTTTGTCACACTGCTGGGCACGGGTCTTCTCTCGGAATGAGAGAGGTATAGGCCATATTCCACCGCGCTGGCCAAGTGCGAATTGGTGAGTGGTGTAGTATACATCTACCATTTGCAGGGTAGTGTTACGGTGACCACTTCTAGTGCTGTGGTAATGCTCACGCTGAAACCTTGGAGAATGCTCACAAGGTCAGTGTTAACCAATGTACAGTCACGAGCAATAAGATGTGACTATGGAAGATTGGCAAAAGTATTTGACCCAAGAAGGAGTTCAATAATATCTGACTATACGAATGCAGCAAAAATATCTGACATTGAAAGGCAGCATAATGCAGTAGCGTCAAAATTATGTAGATGAACGTCAAATCACATAATATTGACGATATTTTTGACAATCTTCCATAGTCTCATCTTATTGCTTGTGACTGTACACTATAGATGTATGCAGGCTTATTTTTTTCGGTTTTTATGGGAACACTGCGTGTCTCTGTAGAAAATATATGAGACAGCTACCCTGCTTTATTAAATTGTATTCACAAATTGTAACTTGTAAGTAGCTAAGTAAATGTTTGTTTTCTGCAGGCCTAATATTGTAATTTCAAAGTGTTTTCTCGGCAAGTGAATTATACATTCTGAACGAGAAACAATAAATATCTTAAACTATATACAATCGTCATCGCACTCTTATGGAGGCTCGTAAGAGCATGCAGTGTCTCCCAGAGAAGTGATAAAGATTGCGAAAATATGCCATATAATTGGAAAAAAACATTTTTGAAAAAAAGAACAATTGCATTTATTTTATTATATATTTTTAAAGGGCAAAAGTATCCAAATACAAAATCTAGAGGACCCTTTTTTATCAGGTATTACTACTTTGCAAACTATTTATCTGTATTGGAAGGATAATGTTTTTATAGGATAATGTTTTTAGCGTACCAAGTTTTTATGTTCCATTACTTTATTTGTCATCAGGTGAAGACGGTGATATTCGACAAGACGGGCACAATCACACGCGGCTGTACCCGCGTCGCACGCGTGTCTCTGCTCACGGGCTCCGCCTCGGCCTTGCCACGCGTGCTCGCATGCGTGCTGTGCGCGGAACTGAACTCGGAACACCCCGTGGCTTCAGGTATAACATGCAGCGCTACATAACACGCAGCAGTACACATTATTAAAATTATAACACGGGGGAGTACACATTATTAGTATTACTACACGCGGCAGTACACATTATTAGTATTACTACACGCGGCAGTACACATTATTAGTATTACTACACGCGGCAGTACACATTATTAGTATTACTACACGCGGCAGTACACATTATTAGTATTACTACACGCGGCAGTACACATTATTAGTATTACTACACGCGCAGTACACATTATTAGTGTTACAACACGCGGCCGTACACATTATTAGTATTACTACACGCGGCAGTACACATTATTAGTGTTACAACACGCGGCGGTCCACATTATTAGTGTTACAACACGCGGCAGTACACATTATTAGTGTTTCAACACGTGGCAGTACACATTATTAGAATTACAACACGCGGCAGTACACATTATTAGTGTTACAACACGCGGCAGTACACATTATTAGTGTTACAACACGCGGTAGTACACATTATTAGTGTTACAACATGCGGCAGTACACATTATTAGTGTTACAACACGCGGCAGTACACAATATTAGTATTACTACACACGGCATTACACATTATTAGTGTTACAAGTTACAACACGCGGTAGTACACATTATTAGTGTTACAACACGCGGCAGTACACATTATTAGTGTTACAACACGCGGCAGTACACATTATTAGTGTCACAACACGCGGCAGTACACATTATTAGTGTTACAACACGCGGCAGTACACAATATTAGTATTACTACACACGGCATTACACATTATTAGTGTTACAAGTTACAACACGCGGTAGTACACATTATTAGTGTTACAACACGCGGCAGTACACATTATTAGTGTTACAACACGCGGCAGTACACATTATTAGTGTCACAACACGCGGCAGTACACATTATTAGTGTTACAAAACGCGGCAGTACACATTATTAGTGTTTCAACACGCTACAGTACACATTATTAGTGTTACAACACGCGGCAGTACTCATTATTAGTGTTACAACACGCGGCAGTACACATTATTAGTATTACATAACGCAGCAGTACACATTATTAGTGTTACAACACGTGGCAGTACACATTATTAGTATTACAACACGCAGCAGTATACATAGTATTATTACACGCGGTAGTACACACATTATTAGTATTCGAATTCAAAATTCGAATCAATCAAATATTAATATTCGACACGATTCGACTCGAACGATATTCGATATTCGAATCGAATAGTTTCCAATTATTTGAAAATTAAATAATTTCATCAATTTGTAATAGAAATTTTTCCAATGCTTCGTCGTCGTTTTTTCGTCTCGATTTTCGAATCGAATATTAATATTCGATTCGAAACGAATAATTCTTAATTCGGATACTCATTAGTTCCTCACAAACTTTCGCATTAATGTTTTTTTTTCATTCCAGCGATAGTAAAATGGTGCACGGCAGTGGTGGGTCCGTCTCGGGCGCACTGTAGTGGGTTCACGGCAGCGCCGGGTTGCGGCATCCGGGCCAAGTTGAGGATGAGACAGGCTGAGGTGCCGCCCACGTTGGCGAGCGCTTTGGCTAACGCTAGGTGGGTGGTTTTGGGTGGTTTCAGCGGTAATATGAAGACGTAATTTTTTTTTCGACATGTCAGATGTTTATTCTCTACCTGGTCCAACTAGACCTTTTTCCCCCTGCAGATAGGTCTCAACGATCAAGTCATTGGTTGTGACTAAATGTATTTTTATATGAAGCAAAAAAAGTTTTTTTTTTAATAAAAAATTTAAAAAAATAAATTTATTGTCACATACTAAACTAAAAATTATATAACAAAAATATCTTATATAATAACAAGTACATGAACAATAGGTGGTGGCTCAGCTTGAGCAGACATAGGCCTATCGTCCTACGTAGCGCTGTTCCTGTGTTGTTGTTCTGTCTCTGGACTAATGCCCCCTCTTTCCTCCCCCCACCAGAAAGGGCACGACGATAACTATCCCTGTGCTGTTGTTCTGTCTCCGGACTAATCCCCCCTCTTTCCTCCCCCCACCAGGGAGGGCACGACGATAACTATACCTGTGCTGTTGTTCTGTCTCTAGAATAATGCCCCCTCTTTCCTCCCCCCACCAGAAAGGGCACGACGATAACTATCCCTGTGCTGTTGTTCTGTCTCCGGACTAATCCCCCCTCTTTCCTCCCCCCACCAGGGAGGGCACGACGATAACTATCCCTGTGCTGTTGTTCTGTCTCCGGACTAATCCCCCCTCTTTCCTCCCCCCACCAGGCAGAACACGACGATAACTATACCTGTGCTGTTGTTCTGTCTCCGGACTAATCCCCCCTCTTTCCTCCCCCCACCAGGGAGGGCACGACGATAACTATCCCTGTGCTGTTGTTCTGTCTCCGGACTAATCCCTCCTCTTTCCTCCCCCACCAGAAAGGGCACGACGATAACTATACCTGTGCTGTTGTTCTGTCTCTAGAATAATGCCCCCTCTTTCCTCCCCCCACCAGAAAGGGCACGACGATAACTATCCCTGTGCTGTTGTTCTGTCTCCGGACTAATCCCCCCTCTTTCCTCCCCCCACCAGGGAGGGCACGACGATAACTATACCTGTGCTGTTGTTCTGTCTCTAGAATAATGCCCCCTCTTTCCTCCCCCCACCAGAAAGGGCACGACGATAACTATCCCTGTGCTGTTGTTCTGTCTCCGGACTAATCCCCCCTCTTTCCTCCCCCCACCAGGGAGGGCACGACGATAACTATCCCTGTGCTGTTGTTGTGTCTCCGGACTAATCCCCCCTCTTTCCTCCCCCCACCAGGGAGGGCACGACGATAACTATCCCTGTGCTGTTGTTCTGTCTCTGGAATAATGACCCCTCTTTCCTCCCCCCACCAGGGAGGGCACGACGATAACTATCCCTGTGCTGTTGTTCTGTCTCCGGACTAATGCCCCCTCTTTCCTCCCCCCACCAGAAAGGGCACGACGATAACTATCCCTGTGCTGTTGTTTTGTCTCTGGACTAATGCCCCCCCTTTCCTCCCCCCACCAGGGAGAGCACGACGATAACTATCCCTGTGCTGTTGTTCTGTCTCCGGACTAATCCCCTCTCCTTCCTCCCCCCACCAGGGAGGGCACGATGATAACTATCCCTGTGCTGTTGTTCTGTCTCCGGACTAATCCCCCCTCTTTCCTCCCTCCACCAGGGAGGGCACGACGATAACTATTCCTTTACTGTTATTTTGTCTCTGGACTAATCCCCCCTCTTTGCTCCCCCCACCAGGGAGGGCACGACGATAACGCTGTTCGGCGTGCCGGTGGAGCTGGTCGCGCCGCAGGGGGACGCCGCGCTCAGCTCCGCGCAGGCGGCCGACCGACTGCACAGTGTTATACGCGCGCTTGACCGGCCTGACCAGGTGAGATATGCATAGAAAGACACATGGACACTCACATATCGTCGCTCAAGTTCTAACACCGCGGATATAAACTTTATATATAGGATAGAGCATATAAAATGTCTCAAATAGTTATTTTTAATTCTACAACTACCAAATAATATAAATTATATATTTTTTTATGAAAATGTAACATGTTCCTGTATTATCTTGAGATACCATTATTTCTTTAAGTCAAAATAGGCATTTTTTGATTTACGCGGTGTTAGAACTTAAGCGACGATATATAGATACAGAAATACATAGAATGAAGACGCATGCACGTATGGACACACATACAGGAATACAAAGAATGCGCGCGTGTACACGTGAGATATGCACAGAAAGTCACCCACACACACACACACACACACACACACACACACGCTTTCTACACTCATAGCCCCACAGTAGGATTTTCTCCGGTGTCGTGGGTACCATAGACACACACACAAGACGAATACACAAACAACCAGACCCAGAACAGGAATCTAAACTCATCATTCAGATACCTGTCTGGCCGGGAATCGAACTCGGGACCCATTGCTTGCCAGTCCGGTATGGTAACCGCTGCGCCACGCGGGTCGTCAAGACGCATGCATGGACACTCAGATATACAGATACAGGAATACACAGAATGCGGGCTCGCGTACACACACGCACAAATGTGTTTGTGTGTTATGTACACACAAACACATTTGTGTGCGAGGAGAATGGGGGAATATACATGCATGCAAACACATATTTATACAGTCGCACATATTTATATAGACACAGACTGCTTCTAAATTTTTTTTCTCTCTTTTTATCTGACTGAAGTAGCAAACGAGCATGCAGTCCATCTGATGGTAAGTGGTCATTGCCAGCCGTGGACATTGCTACTACCGAGGACTATGATGGTCGCCTCGTGTGAAAGTGTACCGGCAACCACACCCTTCTATGGAAACGCAAGAAATGCTTCACGCTAGAAATAGGTGTGGCGGTGGTACTTCCACTGTCGAACTACACTGGTTCTACCACCTCTTAACATACATTCAAACACACATTTATACATTCGCACATAGACATACACTGCTAATAAAATATACATTGTTGTAATTGAACTAATGGCAAACTCACAAAGCTCATTAAATATGATCTCAATGTCTCCATGGGCGCGTTCTAAAAGACGCTTACAAAGTCCAAAACGCCCAAACCGTTATTCCACAACACGATTGCGGTCGTTGTGGTCGGGGCGAATACGTCACTCATGACGTTATGACTTACGCCCGCGCGACGCTCACGACGACCCATCTAATAAGGTGGGTCGAAGTGATCGTTTCACTAGAGAATACGTCAGTAACGCTTAAAAGCTAGTGGAACGGAAAAATTAGCGGTCGTGAGCGTGAACTTTGTGAACGTCTAACGGAACGCACTGTATATGATCACGCAGGACACGGAGCACGTGGTGCTGATCGGCAACCGCGAGTGGATGCACCGCAACGGCGTGGGCGTGCCGCGCCGCGTGCAGGACGCGCTGCGCCGCGACGAGCGCCTCGGCCGCACCGCCGTGCTCGCCGCCGTCGACGGTGAGGGGGACAGGGGGACGGGGGGACACTGTGTCTGTGCTGGTGCCGCGCCGCGTGCAGGACGCGCTGCGCCGCGACGAGCGCCTCGGCCGCACCGCCGTGCTCGCCGCCGTCGACGGTGAGGGGGACAGGGGGACGGGGGGACACTGTGTCTGTGCTGGTGCCGCGCCGCGTGCAGGACGCGCTGCGCCGCGACGAGCGCCTCGGCCGCACCGCCGTGCTCGCCGCCGTCGACGGTGAGGGGGACAGGGGGACGGGGGGACACTGTGTCTGTGCTGGTGCCGCGCCGCGTGCAGGACGCGCTGCGCCGCGACGAGCGCCTCGGCCGCACCGCCGTGCTCGCCGCCGTCGACGGTGAGGGGGACAGGGGGACGGGGGGACACTGTGTCTGTGCTGGTGCCGCGCCGCGTGCAGGACGCGCTGCGCCGCGACGAGCGCCTCGGCCGCACCGCCGTGCTCGCCGCCGTCGACGGTGAGGGGGACAGGGGGACGGGGGGACACTGTGTCTGTGCTGGTGCCGCGCCGCGTGCAGGACGCGCTGCGCCGCGACGAGCGCCTCGGCCGCACCGCCGTGCTCGCCGCCGTCGACGGTGAGGGGGACAGGGGGACGGGGGGACACTGTGTCTGTGCTGGTGCCGCGCCGCGTGCAGGACGCGCTGCGCCGCGACGAGCGCCTCGGCCGCACCGCCGTGCTCGCCGCCGTCGACGGTGAGGGGGACAGGGGGACGGGGGGACACTGTGTCTGTGCTGGTGCCGCGCCGCGTGCAGGACGCGCTGCGCCGCGACGAGCGCCTCGGCCGCACCGCCGTGCTCGCCGCCGTCGACGGTGAGGGGGACAGGGGGACGGGGGGACACTGTGTCTGTGCTGGTGCCGCGCCGCGTGCAGGACGCGCTGCGCCGCGACGAGCGCCTCGGCCGCACCGCCGTGCTCGCCGCCGTCGACGGTGAGGGGGACAGGGGGACGGGGGGGGACCTGGTGGTAAGTGGTCACTGCCGCTCATGGACATCTGTAATCAAATACATACAGAACATGGGTTCCATCTGAAGTCAATCATAGATGCGTTGCTACTCCGGAGGACTATGATGGTCGCCTCATGTGAAATGTACCGGCAATCACACTCTTCGATCTCGCGCAAGTAATGCTTCACGCTAGAAATAGGTGTGGCGGTGGTACTTCCCCGGTCGAACTACACTGATTCTACCTTCGAATCTGTTGAAGTGCTGACACAGGACTGTACGTGAATTAGGCGTACAATTTGGTTGATGTCCAGGATAGTGACCACTTACCATCCGACGTACTACACGCTCCTTTGTTACATCGATCATAAACAAAATACTTGACGCCAAAAAATAGTCGTGGCCGTACTTTTCAAGCCTAACCATGCTCGTTCCACCTCCCACTAAGTATATATAAAATATTTAAAGTAATTTCTTTTTTCAGATCAGCTCGTATGTACGATAGGTGTAGCAGACGAAGTGAAACCAGAAGCCCACCTCGCCGTATACTGCCTGAAGAAGATGGGTCTTGAAGTGTGCCTGCTTACCGGGGACAACAGGAAGACCGCTGTGGCCATCGCGAAACAGGTTAGTGGGGAAGGAGTGGTGTGTACAGAACGTAGAAGTATCACGAAGGAAGGAAGTAGGGTATTACAAACGAAGAAATTAGGGTATTATGAATGAAGAATGGAGGGTATTATGAATGAAGAAATTAGGGTATTATGACCGAAGAAAGGAGGGTATTATGAACGAAGAAAGTAGGGTATTATGAACGAAGAAGGTAGAGTATTATGAACGCAAAAAGCAGGGTATTATGAACGAACAATGTAGAGTATTACGAACGTAATACTCTACTTTCTTCGATAATAAACAGGGTATTACAAATGAAGAAAGCAGGGTATTATGAACGAAGAAAGCAGAGTATTACGAACAAAGAAAGCCGGGTATTATGAACGAATAAAGCAGGGTATTACAAATGAGGAAAGCAGGGTATTATGAACGTAGAAAACAGAGTCAAGAAGTTATTACATACTTTAGTTCTTATTACATTTTCTTTCCAGGTTGGCATCAACAAGGTGTACGCGGAAGTGCTGCCATCACACAAGGTGGCAAAAATACAGAAGTTACAGGAGAAAGGACAGAAAGTGGCCATGGTGAGTGTTTGTGATAAATATATTCTACCGGCTTACTTTTTTACGAGGCGAGTTCTCTGGAGAATAATTAACTTTAGATAAAACTTTTTTAATACTTAATTCAAAAATTAATTCAAAAACCGCATGTCGTGAGTACCCGACATGCGGTTTTTGAATCCTTTATTTTTTTCGAATCCTTTTTGCCGATATTTCGATAAAACCCTTGTTCTGTATGGTGGGCTGCAATCATATTGATATTTCTGACTTCGCAAAGACGATAGGTGGTTGGATGATGAATAAATGAATCCTTAAAGTAAAAAAAACAATGTATTATTTTAAAACTTGTACAAAAGTGTGGTATCCCACAGGTGGGCGACGGCGTGAACGACTCCCCCGCGCTGGCGCAGGCGGACGTGGGCGTGGCCATCGCCAGCGGGACGGACGTGGCTGTGGAGGCGGCTGACCTCGTGCTTATGCGGGTGAGGGGGGGGGGGTCCCACGTGTGGGTGACGGAAAGAGAATGATGAAGGCACAGGACCGGTTGGAGTGGCGTCATTTAGGGGAGGCCTATGTCCAGCAATTGACCTTGAAAGCAGGGTTACCAACTCTCAAAAATTTATCCTCCTAAAGGCCCTAAAATCTCCACAATTACCTCCCGTATTTTTGAATCAGGTCGCAGGTTCCCCGACGATGACAACAAAAAAAGGTCATCGGGTGTAGTGACCTTTTTTTGGTCTTGCTTTGGTCTTCATCGTAGTGAAGGCTTGCACTTGAAAATATCGACCTTAGGTCTAAAACTTCCCATGATCATGTAGCCTGACGGGAGAGTTCCCTTTAAAAACAGCTATATATTAAAGTTGAAGTTTTATAAACACCTAAAAATACTCATAAAAATGGGTTTCGATGAAAAGGTGTGGTTGCCGGCACACTTTTATATGAGGCGACCATCTTAGTCCTCGGGAGTGGCAACGCATCTGTGATGGACTGTAGATGTAGATAACCCATGTTCTGTATGTAGTTGATTACAGATGTCGCAGGGCGGCAGTGACCGTTACCATCAGGTGGACTGCATGTTCGTTTGCTACTTCAGTCAGATAAAAAAAACCTAGTTTATTCCCTTAAAATTGGGGGAAACCCCTAACTTGGCAACACTGCTTGAAAGGCTGGTTGATGGATGTGAAATGGCTACAATCATTCGGTTTGTTCCAGAACGACCTTCTGGACGTAGTGGCATGCTTGGAACTCTCGCGTACCACCGTGCGTCGGATACGACTGAACTTCCTCTTCGCGTCGGTGTACAACCTGCTGGGCATACCGCTGGCCAGTGGTGCCTTCGCCATATACGGTATTCAGTTGCAGGTGAGTTGGTTGGTGTTCTTACTGGGAGAAAGGTGAAATGTTTGAGTATGTATGTGTGTTTGTATGCATGTGTTTGTGTATGTGTGTGTGTTTTTTTCTTTGTATAAATTATAATAATTATTTAGCATTATTTATCATTATGACAATCTGTAAAGCTAAAATAATCTTGTCATTTTAAAATTAACTATACCTACATTTGCACGCCTAAAAGGCAAAATAAGAGGACATTGTTTTTGAACATTAACTACCTTTGTAAAGCACCTTATTTTAGCAAATATAGAATAAATAATAATAATAATAATTATTATTATTTTTATTTGGCACAAGCTATAGACGAAACGCCTTAACGGATTGTAACATATGATAACATATAAATGTAGGTATGTTTGTATGTATACCCATTTCTTTGCTAGTTCGACCGGGAGAAGTACCACTGTCATCTATTTCTAGCAATTCTTGCGTTTCGATGGAAGGGTGTGGTTGCTGGCACACTTTCATGAGGCGACCATCATAGTCCTCGGGAGTAGCAACGTATCTGTGGTTCACTTCAGATAGAACCCATGTTCTGTATGAAGTCGCTTACAGATGTCTTACAGTGACCACTTACCATCAGGTGGACTGCGTGCTCGTTTGCTACTTCAATCTGATAAAAAAACGATGGATAATGTTTTTCGAGCGTATGTATGTGTGTTTGTATGCATGTGTTTCTGTATGTTTGTGCGTTTGTATCTTTGTATTTGTGTACGTATGTGTGTTTATTTCTTTAGCACACGCTACAACCAAAACTCCTTATCGGATTGTAACATATGATAACGTATACATGTTGGGTATATTTGTATGTATGTCCATTTGTTTGCTAGCTTGCCCGGGGCGGTACCATCGCCACCTATTTCTAGCGTGAAGCATTTCTTGCGTTTCGATAGAAGGGTGCGGTTGCCGGCACACTTTCACATGAGGCGGCCATCATAGTCCTCGGGAGTAGCAACGCATCTGTGATTGACTTCAGATAGAACGCATGTTCTGTGTGAAGTTTCTTACAGATGTCGCAGGGCGGCAGTGACTCATCAGGTAGACTGCATGCTCGTTTGCTATATTAGTCAGATAAAAAAAAACATGCGTGCGTACAAAGTACATGTGTCAGAAGTGAAACTTCTTTGGCGAACTAATTTATAAATCTTGTTTATATTTATACAAATCTAAAACTTTAAATTTCCAAGATTAAGAGGAAGGAAAAAAGGCGTGATACGACGTTCGCTCTGTCTCACTTTTTCTCTCAATCTTTCTCACTCGCTTGCTCCCTACTCTCACTCCACGGCTAGTTGCTCATGCTACGTTCGCCCTGTCTTACTCTCTCTCAATCGGTCTCGATCACTGTCTCTCTCTTTTCCGACACTTCCGTTGCATACCGGCGTGACGTTTCATCTGTAAAAATTTTACCCTCATTTCACTTCAAAAACTTAAAATGTTGTAATACAATTTCTTTCAGCCGTGGATGGCCTCAGCGGCCATGGCGATGAGTTCCGTCTCGGTGGTGTGTTCCAGCTTGTTGCTGAAAACGTAAGTATATAATGACTAGACATCGGATTATATGCGTATAAAGAAAATAGGTTTTCTTTAATTATTTGGTTCTTTTTTTAATTTGACATGTCTGTCTAATTTTAAAACTTCAGAATATATTTTGTGAAGAAAGATAGATTTGGTGGAATAATAAACTTGAAATGTCGTTTCTTATTTTCAAAAGCAACACATTTGTTTATTTTCCAAAACCCTAAGATATAATCTTATATGCGTTTGCATATTTGCTAGTGGAAAGAAAGAATAAAATTGTATTTATTCACGATGAATGGTAAACGATAAACTTAGAAAACTAAACATAAAGATAAGCTAAGTAACACCAACAAGAACACGTCGTGGGTACCATAGACACACACAAGTCGAATATTATTTTTATTTGTTGAAGTGAAACTTCTTTATCGGGGTTGGTTGAAGTGAGACTTCTTTATCGGGGTTGGAAAAAAATTTAGTGTAACATTTTTTCGTTACGCGCCATCTTTTTCTGTTACGCGCCATCTTTTTTTTCCGTTACGCGCCATCTTTTCTTATCCCTACCACACGTGATATTAGATTATTATAGATTAGATTATTAGATAAAGTTTAATAAAAGCCTTTTATTAAACTTCATCTAATTTAACTTTATTTAACCAATTTCTGTAAAGTTGCATATAGTAAATTATTTTTTGAAAAATAACGTCATAAAGAAGTTTCACTTCCTACGAGTGTACGCTAGTACACGCACACATTTTTTTTTATAAATATTTAAGGTACATTTTAACCACGTGGCGAAAACCTTGAGATTTTTTCTCTCCTCCCTCAGGTTCAAGAAGCCCACACCAGAGCAGCTACGGACAGCGGAGTACGAGCAGTCCCTCCAAATGGACGACGATCTGGACACCGTGTCCGTGCACCGCGGCCTCGACGAGAAGCTGGAGCCCGAGCGGGGCGCTTCGCCCCTCGCCAAGTATGTATTGTGTAAGGCCCCTTGGGGGACGCCAGGTATTTTGTAAGGTGGCCCCTTGGGGGACGCCAAGTATTTTGTAAGGTGGCCCCTTGGGAGACGTCGAGTATTTTGTAAGGTGGACCCTTGGGGTTCGCGAAGGTGGTATGAAGACGTGAAGTGTCAGTAAAAAGGATATTAACCCCTTGCAAAGTATGTATTGTAGTACGGGGGGTTTTGTAAAGGGACCCCTTGGGGACGCCAAGGTTGTGAATTCGCGGAGTCTTAATTGAAGAAAAGCGAATTGTAGGTTAAAAAAAGCGATCCTGTGGGGGTCCGGTTCATAAAGTCGCCAAGTCTTCTGTGATTTGGCATTTGGCAACGCATCTGTGATTGACTTCAGAAAGAACCCATGTTCTGTATGAAGTTGATTACAGATGTTGTAGAGCGGCAGTGACCACTTACCATCAGGTGGACTGCATCGTTTGCTACTTCAATCAAATGAATCTCAATAGAAACCTAACATCTAATTGTGTCGAAGCTATTTAATCAACAAAATAATTAGAAGTATTTGGCAATTAGTGCTGTATATTGCACGTTTTTTTGCAACACGCTTTGTTTTTTTTACAACTTTTAATTAGTTATAAAGTTTGATGTTTTCATCCGAAATATCAATCTTTTGTTATCTTTATATTCATCTTTTATTATCTGTTTCATTTATAATTTATTATCTTTTCCGTTTTTTTTCGTTTGTTGTTTTTATCAAAAATATCAATCTTTTATTATCTTTATGATCATCTTTTACTATCTTTTTATATATCTTTTATATCTTTTCATATATCTTTTATTATCTTTTATATATCTTTTACTATCTTTTTATATATCTTTTACTATCTTTTCATATATCTTTTACTTTTTTTATCCATCACTCACGTGTCTGTTTGATGTTTCTAGCCGAAAGCGAGACTCGTTGAAATCCGCACTGATTAAGGTCTAGTTGTATGGTGTGTAGCGTTTTATATTTTCTTTTCCGCCTTCTGTGGACGTTGTGGCCTCTTAAGTAATGCTTTGGACACATTTCAACACATAAATTGACGTCATAGTTTGTCTCTATGCATTTATTGTGAATAAAATATGTTAGTGTTTTGTAACGTAACGTGTTATTGTAACGTAACGCTCCAACGTAACCACTTTGTTACATTATCAATAAGGCCAAAAAAACGCTCCTCTCATGAGAGGAGCGTTTTACGCGCCTAAGGAGTTTTCACTTCAAAAATATGTAAATGATTATGATTTTCAAAGTTTTGGAATTCATATTATAAGAAAACCGCCAACGCCACACCTATTTCTAGCGTGAAGCAGTTCTTGCGTTTCGATAGAAGGGTGTGGTTGACACACACTTTCACATGAGGCGACCATCATAGTCCTCGGGAGTAGCAACGCATCTGTGATTAACTTCAGATGGAACTCATGTTCTGTATAAAGTTGATTACAGATGTCTATGGGCAGCAGTGACCACTTACCATCAGGTGGACTGCATGCTCGTTTGCTTCTTCAGTCAAATAAAACAAATCGAAATGTAAGGAATCAAAAATAGATAATTTTAAGTGTAGAAATACAAAATATAGATCATTTTTAGTATTTGTTGAAATGTGTTCAAGATTACTACTACCTATGCATATGGGTTTGTATATTCAAAAAGGGTATGTTTTGTTTATTTTCTTGTGTGTGTGTGTGTGTGTTTTTGGGTTTTTGGTTTTGAGTTTTATTTTATTTTCATATCAGCTATTTAAAATGGTTGTTTGTTAACTGCGTTGAAGTGCAACAACGGGTTTATTTGTTTTTAAAATATAATTTCTGTTAAGCGGTCATCATCACTGCATAGTATTAAACATAGTCGCTTCTCGCTGTCTGTCCATATGTACGCTTAGATCTTTAAAAGTACGCTACGGATTTTAATGCAGGTTTTTTAAATAGATAGAGTGATTCAAGAGGAAGGTTTTTATGTATAATACATGTATAATATAGTGGAACTACACTGACAATTTTAGATTTTTGACTTTTAGGCGGAACGAAGTTCCCCGGGTCAACTAGTATAGTAATAAGACAGTTCCTAGGTACTATTGAAATGACTCGACTCATTTTTTACCTGTCTGCATCAGAATGTGTGTAATTTTTTTCAAGCGTATGTATGGATTGATGACCAAATCTTTGGTACGCGCTACTGCCCAATCAGCTTGATGGGTTGTAACACTTGTAACATATATTTTTATCTGATTAAAGTAGCAAATGAGTCCACCTGATGGTAAGTGGTCACTGCCGCTCATGAACATCTGTAATCAACTTCATACAGAACATGGGTTCCATCTAAAGTCAATCACAGATGAGTTGCTACTCCCGAGGACTGAAATGGTAGCCTAAAATAAAAGTGTGCCGGCAACCACACCCTTCCATCTCGCGCAAGAAATACTTCACGCTGGAAATGTGTGTGGTGGTGGTACTTCCCCGGTCGAACTACACTGCTTCTACCACCTGGAAAATCATTGGAATACATAGGCTCGAAAATCATAACCATAATTCTGTCGCAGTCGGGTAGAATATGTAGAAAGCCTACCTATATATTATTATTTGGTGTTGGTGTTATTTTTGCTTTGGGTTTTGTGGCAATATGAATATATTGTTTCATCGATTTAAGAAAATGCAATTGATTCTGAACGTATTACGTGACCATAATAATTGGGCGCATGAAACAAAAGCGGTTCCGCACCCCCGCACCTCTCTTCTTACCCCGCGCGTCCCCTAGTGACGTGCAGTCGTGTATCGTCTGTGTTTACGTTAGCCAGCACGTGTTTAATGTTATTTCGTTATAATGATAGTTTAATGAGTGATTGTTGGATTTCTAAAGTTATTATTAAATTAGTTGATTATTTGTCTATGAAAATACTCTTACATTCAAAATATGCATTTTTTTAACAAAAGAAGATGCATGGGCTCTGTATTATATCTCCCAAGTCGAAAATCGATTGTGCTGCAACAGGCATCAGCCTCTTACACAAATAAAAAAGAAAGAAAATATTCCATGTCTGCGAATATATTAAACACATGAAAGTGATTAATAAATTCACGACTATTGAATATACACCACTGTGGCGTATGTTTTAATAATGGTATACCTACATACTCTTCGTATTTGGTAATAGAATATACTTCGTATCGGGATGGGAAAACCCTAGTTCTAATGACGTTTCAACTGTCATGCGCCTAATTGTTTTGGTCTAAGGCTTTCTAGTTAAAGAACTTTAAGTTTTAATTTGTTCATACAACCAAAGACTAAGTTTTCATTCATTCGTTCATCGTATAAATATTGTAAGGGCATTCACGTTACAACGGTCCCACGGACTGACGCAACGACAGTTCAAGTTGAACACTTCAACGGACCTGCGACATGACCTTGGTCGTACAGTCCGCTAAGGACCAAGCTATTCAATCGAACTTGTCGCATACGGCCGTAGATCGTGCGACAATTTCGATCGTACTGATTGACATTTCAAGTGGTGTGTAAATATTTGAAGGTAGAACCAGTGTAGTTCGAGCGGGGAAGTACCACCGCCACACCTATTTCCAGCGTGAAGCATTTCATGCGCGAGATGGAAGGGTGTGGTTGCCGGCACACTTTGATATGAGGCGACCATCATAGTCCTCGGGAGTAGCGACGCATCTGTGTTTGACTTCAGATAGAACCCATGTTCTGTATGAAGTTGGTTACAGATGTCTATGAGCGGTAGTGACCGCTTACCTTCAGGTGGACTGCATGCTCGTTTGCTACTTCAGTCAGAAAAAAAAATCATCCGAATCGAATATTATTATTCTATTCAAAATTCGAATCAAATAATTTGAAACTTTTCGAATAATATGAAAATTATTCAATTCTCTATCAAATACGTTGAATTTTTTAAAGTGCGAATCGTTCCATTCGAGTTGCGAATTGAAAATTTATGTTCGATTCGGTACGAATCCAAACTTTTCTTAATTTTAACTTAAAATTTAATACTTAAATTTTAATTTCGTTTTTTTCTTGTCACGCGGGTAAGTGTAGCGTTATCTTATCAAAAATTTTTCCCAACAGATTATTCAACCGAAACAAGCCGACTAATGGATGCTTGTTGCAAGAAGAGGACGACATGCTGACCGTCTCTTTCATACCGAAGCGGCCCACCAGGGAGGAGCCCAGCTTGAACGGCTGACCACCATTCCAAGGACTGAGTTAGTGAATGATATTGATAGCATAAGGAACTTGGAAGCACGAATGTATTTGATGGCGTTAAAGTAATAAAATACATTATAATAAGAGTGTACACCATCGTTATTGTTGCAACGGATTGAGTGAATGAAAAAGAATGAGTAAGATCTCTGTCAATATTGTCGTGAAAAAGAATGAGATTTTGTGCAGGATGGGGTTAAAGTTGTAATATAAAATACAATATTATAAAAATATAAAACATCTTTATTCGGATAGTTGCGAAGGACTGAGCGAATGAAAAAGAATGAGTAGGATAAGTCATTTGTCACTTTTGTCAAGAAAACGATTGAGTATTTATATAGGAAAGCAGGATAGAGTTACAATACAAATAATATTTATTGTTAACGGTAACCGCTCGGCCACGACGACCCGCGTGGCCGAGCGGTTACCGTACCGGGCTGACGTGCAGTGGGTCCCGGGTTCGATTCCCGGCCAGTCAGGTATTTGAATGATGAGTTTAGATTCTTGTTCGGGGTCTGGGTGTTTGTGTATTCGTCTTTGTGTGTGTCCATGGCACCCACGACACAGGAGAAAATTCTACTGTGGGGCTATGAGTGTAGAAAGCGTTTTAAGTGTTTTAAGTGTACATTCGCGAGGGACTGAGTGAATGAAAAAGAATGTATAAGATCTCTGTCGGTATTGTTGTGGAAAGTAATGAGTGTTTATAGGATGACATTAAAGTTGTCACGATAAAATAATATATAAACACAAATATAACAGAAAAAATCTTTTTTGTACTTTTTCGAAGGACTGAGTGAGTGAATGAAACTGAATGATGGGTAACTCAATGAAAACGAAATGAGTTTTATATAGGATGCCGTCATTTTGGACGATCCGCGTGGCGCAGCGGTTACCATACCGGCCTGACACGCCGTGGGTCCCGGGTTCGATTCCCGGCCAGACAGGTATAGATCCGAATGATGAGTTTAGATTCTGTTCTGTTCTGGGTCTGGGTGTTTCTGTATTCGTCTTTGTGTATATCCATGGCACCCACAACACAGGTGAAAATCCTACTGGCTATGAGTGTAGAAAGCCTTTTATAAAAAAAAGAAAAAGAATTTTGTCGACAGAAATACAATAAATTCTGTTGTATATTCGCGACGAACTGAGTGAATGAGTGAAAAGGAATGAGTCACGTTTGTCACGAAAAGGTATGGTATTTGTAAATGATATGTTATCGACACAAGTAGTGCGTTCCACAAGACGTTCACAAAGTTCACGCTCACGACCGCAGTTTTTCCCGTTCCACTAGCTTGTGAGCGTTACTGACATAATCTCTAGTGGAACGATCACTTCGACCTTATTAGATGGGTCGTCGTGAGCGTCGCGTGAACGTAAGTCATGACGTCATGAGTGACGTTTTCGCCGCGACCACATCGACCGCGGTCGTCTTGTGGAACGACGTTTTGGGCGTTTAGGGCCTTGTGAGCGGCTTCTGGAATGTACCCAAGGAATAAACAATGAAACTGAATGGATAGAAAAATGAGTGAAGTTTTGAATGAAAATATCAGTTAGTACCGGTACGTTTTCTCAAAACAACCATTGGAATGAAATTAATGAAAAATGATCGAAAACAAGAAGCAATCTTGTTTTGGTGAAATATAATTTAATCATATTAAGGCTATTTATATGCATAACTTGTTCCAGTAAAGATTTATAAAGCTTTTATATGATGTCGCTACTTCAAAACAAAAGGGCCGCAACTCGAATAGACCTAATTTTACAGGAGAGCCATTTAAAGTTTTGAAAATCAGTTCTTGTATAATTGCTCCGTAATTTTAAAACAGATAAATGTGTGTTATACACTGTTAGAAAGGTATTTTTATTCTTCTTTTAATGGTTAATTTGGATATGGTTATTTTTTTCTAAAAAAAGTTATTAGCAGATAAGTCTCTTTTGTATATAAATAATTTTGCACAGATGTTGCGTAAATTCGAAAATTCATGGGAATCTTTTTAAATTATGAAAATATAACCGACAAAATTTGAATTTTTACAGTAAAAAGGATTTTGAATATTTTTGATTTGTGGCCTTTTTGTTTTAAAGTAGCGATGTGTTTTTCGTGCGTTGTAAGAATCTGTGAAAAAACTCGTGAAAATACAGATTTTTAGATGTTTTGTAAAGACAATTTATATTTTGTACCAAACTATTTTTTATGGTGTTGTAAACTTTAAAATTGAATAAATCCGAGAGTATAGTTACTTGCTTATGGCGGATCATACGAAAAAAGGTGAGCTTTTTAATGTTATTTTTGCATATGAATGCATTGTATCCAAAAATCAACACTAATATTATAAATGTGAAAGTGCGTTTGTTTGTTCCTCTTTCACGTCGCCACATAGCTATTATATGATATGGTTAATATGCTGGGAGATAGGAGGGCGGAGAGTGACGTAGGCTACTTTTTACCGCACTCTCTCATTCCCATGAGAATATCGATGTTTTGTTAATTGATACATATTTAGCAGTTACAGACGTTGTTAATAGATGGCGTTAGTAAAATTCATTTGCAAATTCTGAATCACGATATCAAATGCTAATGTTAATTCCTTTTGACCGTGCGGGCGAAGCCGCGGATAAGAGCTAGTATTTATATAATAGAATGTTTAAAGAATTGCTATAATTTGAATCAATTTATAATAAAAACATCTTGTGTATTAAAATAAAGCCTTTGTTTGCTTTCTAAGATCAATATTGTAAATGTTATCAAATACTTTTATCAGTGTTTTATGTAATAATAAAAGTCTTAAACCATAAACCCGAATATATATTACTAGCTACCCCGCAGCTTCGCCCGCGTTAAAAAAATCGATGTATCGATTGTCCAGAGGGAGTAAGATATTTTCCCAAACTAAAAAGTAGCCTATATGTTACTCCAGAGTGTCGGCTAACTCCCTACCAAACATAATGAAAATCGCTCCAGCCGTTTACACGTGATGAAGTAACAATAATACAAACTATCGCCTTTATAATATTAGTATGAAGTATGATTGTATAGAAACAAACGGTTACCAATATTTACCTGTAAATGTGCGTACAAAAGTAAATCAGAGGAACAGAGAACTTTCAGTCTTAAAAAGTTATTGAAGCGAAACTTCTTTATCGGGGTTGGAAAAAAATTTAGTGTAACATTTTGTCGTTACGCGCCATCTTTTTCTGTTACGCGCCATCTTTTTTATTTTTTGTTACGCACCATCTTTTTCTGTTACGCGCCATCTTTTTCTTATCCCTACCACGAGTGATATTAGATAGATTATTATAGATTAGATTATTAGATAAAGTTTAATAAAAGCCTTTTATTAAACTTTATCCAATTTAACTTTATTTAACCAATTTCTGTAAAGTTGCATATAGTAAATTATTTTTTGAAAAATAACTTCATAAAGAAGTTTCACTTCTTACGAGTGTACGCTAGTACACGCACACATTTTTTTTTTTAGGCGGTTTCGGGAAAGAAGTATAATTTAGAAAAGACTTGGATTGATTGTAACTTACTTGTAACTTTTGTACATGCATCTTTGTACTGTAATGTTCAATTTAAGCAAGGGAAATGCTTCAAAAATTTTATTATAATGTATTATTAGTAAATGAGGCTCAAAGTAATATACAATGTATTTATAAACTTTTTTGTGTAAAATACAATTTATCTAAATAAATTTAATGAAAACATGTTGTTTGTCTAAAGCAGTGGTTCCCAACCGGTGGTCCGCGGACCACTGATGGTCCATGGAAGCACCCAAGTGGCCCGAGAAGCCATCCAAAAAGAATTAAGAATTAGTAAAGAAAGCGCATTAAATATTGTTTGCTTTGAACTAAAATGTACGCGTGGTTTATTAAAAAAAATGTGTGCGTGTACTAGCGTACACTCGTAAGAAGTGAAACTTCTTTATGACGTTATTTTTCAAAAAATAATTTACTATATGCAACTTTACAGAAATTGGTTAAATAAAGTTAAATTAGATAAAGTTTAATAAAAGGCTTTTATTAAACTTTATCTAATAATCTAATCTATAATAATCTATCTAATATCACGCGTGGTAGGGATAAGAAAAAGATGGCGCGTAACAGAAAAAGATGGCGCGTAACGAAAAATGTTACACTAAATTTTTTTCCAACCCCGATAAAGAAGTTTCACTTCAAGAATAATAATCCCATATTCATTTTCAGATTTATTTTTATCTTAAATTACACCCTCATACCGGTGGTCCATGGGTCGACAGATATTTTGCCTAATGGTCCTTCGTCACCAAAAGGTTAGGAACCACTGGTCTAAAGCTTACACTTTCATTTGTGAAATGTCTGAGCGTGACGTCATATCACAATGAGAACGAATGGGACTAAAAATCAAAGTTTATAACTTTTGAGTCCATAATAATGTAGTTTGTCATCATGCCAATTAAAAAATCTACGATTTTAAAAGGAAAGGCATAAATGTAACGCGTGCTTTAAAAAACTCCCTAAAATTCGAAAAAAAAATACTTTCTCCACAAAATGCAATTTTCGCATTGGATTACTTTCTAAACGTTCTATTGCCGTTACAATATTATCTCACACACGCGTGACAAGGTAACCAGGTGACCGAATCACGCGTGTATGAGATATGACGTCACAACACTGTCTATCTCTTTCCCACGTATGTGTTGCTCTGTTGTGTTCTAATTTAACGTAGTATACTCGTCTTGTACGAGGTATTCAAATTTGGAACGTCTTCCTTTTTTCCGTCTGGGAATATAAGTATGTTAATGGATTTTTTATATTTATCCAAAGATAATGTACATATTTGTATATAGATAAGTTTTTTAGTTTTACAACGGGCCATAGGTGGTCTGTTATCAATGTACATGCTAATACTTTTATATAAATGCGATAAAATATACATATACCAATTATCCCGTCATGTTTTATTCCTAAAGGACTTTTTCCTGTTGCCCGGTTGCATTCTAGTCTCATATTATTTCATACCTTTTTCCTGTCATGCGTGTCATACGCATGCATCGCGAAACTAATTGATAATGACAGTGAATAAATTCATATCTAGAAGAAGCGATGAGGGCAAGTTCTCAAAAGGTGACCATTTTTATATAGGTAAAAGGTCAGGTTGAAATTCGACCAGGTAGACCAATGACCTGAAGAAGACAGCGGAAACCAGTGGATTCTAACGGCACAGGTATAGTTGGATTGGGGCGTATTAGAGGCCTACGTCCCGTGGACTGAGGCTGATAGAGCTTATGCATGCGTGACAGGAAAAAGGTTATTCCCTAACTCAATTTTCTCACACCCTTTAAACATGTGAATTGATGTTAATCTAATAATTATCGTGTATTTAAATGTACAAATAATGAAGAATAATGTTTTAGTTTTTGTAAATTTTATGAATGATAAGGCATTTTTATTTAAGACTATAACTATAAATAGCTTTTCAGTTTTATATTTCCGAAATACGTTTTAAGGTATTATTTAATGATATTAACATTGTATCGATTGATTTATCAGCCGTTTGAGTCTAGTTACGAATAGTCCCCTGCCTGGTGCGTTTAGAACCTTAAGGTGGTAGAACCAGTGTAGTTCGACCGGGGAAGTACCACCGCCACACCTATTTCTAGCGTGAAGCATTTATTGCGTTTCGATAGAAGGGTGTGGTTGCCGGCACACTTTCACATGAGGCGACCATCATAGTCCTCGGGAGTAGCAGCAACGCATCTGTGATTGACTTCAGATGGAGCCTATGTTCTGTATGTAGTCGATTATAGATGTCGCAGGGATGCTGTGACCACTTACTATCAGGTGAACTGCATGTTCGTTTACTACTTCAGTCAGATAAAAAAGCAGTGGGCAGTAGGTATTGATATCTTACAGGTAGACGTTGCCCATCTCCTAAATGTTGTTACTTAGCTTTCTACCAAATACATGAGGAGAGGGAGTAATGTTATTCTAGACCGACATAATAATACGTGAATATTGTATTTTTTATTAATATTGTATTACAAGCCTGTAAGTAAATCCACTAACTAAAAGTTCCTGACTGGAATTTCATACCTCAGAAACCTCGAAATCCGTTTTTTCCGCAAGTAGCAAACGAGCATGCATGGCACTTGATGGTAAGTGGTCACTGCCGCCCATGAATTTGTAAGCAACTTCACACTTTGCGTTATTACACCGCAGATGGTCGGCCACATATAAAAGCCGGCAACCACATTCTACCACCAAAACGCAAGAACTGCTTCGCACTAGAAATAGAGATGGCGGTGGTACCTCCCCGCTTGAATCATACTTACTCCTACTTTCAAATATGCCCAACATATGACTTATTCTTACCCATGCCTTTTATTTGTAACCGATTAAACTCACTACACTATTTGATAATAGTAACAAATAGTACCTATAGAGTAACGAGTCAAAGTCTAAGAGGTATTAATTAAGTGGCGACATCTGTCCTGAGAAGTGCAAAAGCGGTACTTCAAAAAAATCTTTTGATTTTATGAGCCGAATGACGGTCGTCGTCATCGTCGTCAAGCCATTATTGTCTCACTGCTCGGCACGGGTCTTCTCTCAGAATGAGAGTTTAGGCCATAGTCCACCTCGCTGGCCAAGTGCGAATTGGTGGACTACTATGAATGACGGTTAGGTTAAAATTACAAAAAATCTAGTTTGAAAATTTCCTTTCTCTTAATTTACTAAGAACAAGAAAACGTTTTTCACATAACATCAATTTTCTCGAAACTTCAAATACCGCTTTTGTGCTTCTAAGAACAGACATCTAGCGGATAAACCACTAAATAAACGAATGCTTTTTCATACATCTAGTTACTAGTGTATTTATTTTAATTGTCTGTAAATAAGTTAATTTTGTATAAGCTTTGCAGGTATTATATTTTTTTACTGAATATATTCGAAAATAAATGTATTAACTTGTAACTTGAATTTTATTTCGTATTATTCACCTACCTTCACTTCACTTGATTAAATAAAATATAATATAACACATCAACTATGTATTCATCGTTACTTTAATTGTAAATAAGTAAAATAATAACTACCTGAAAAATTGCAGTTTAATGTCATTATTGAATTAAATAGGTAGAATTTAATAACCATATTAAAAATATGATCTTAAAATGATGGAAATGTGTTTTTTGGAATGTGAAAAAAATTCACATATTATGTAAATATATTCCACGATTATTAAAGACTATATTAAAATCTAACCATTAAATTACGTGTCATAAATTAACACAGACACACTACGGTAGTGAGTATCCCATGTGTTAACCTTTTTTTTTTTGTTTTCGAGGGGGAAACTTTCAAAAAGTACCCGACGTCGTGGGAGCGACGCGGGTTATGTGGGATTCTTACCGCTCCAAAACCCCCCCGGTGGCCGTCCTCGCCGCTGCGAAGAGGACTCCGGGAACTCCAATTGACCGCCGCCGGTGTCCTCAGCGTGTGCCCCATCGGGCTGTTCCCTGGTGGGCGTGAACTGCTCACCGCACCTTCTGGTTTTTACGGCAACATGCAACCACACATGCCGACATTCCCGGGGTCGCCTGACCGAACGGTTCGAGCTCCCACTCTTCCCGCCCGCAACCCCGGAAGCCTCTTTTAGTCGCCTCTTACGACAGGCAGAGGGTACCGTAGTCCTATTCTGGTCCCGGAACTACAGGGACAAATATAAATAATACCTGCCTCCTCATTTTATACCGTCACCTACTAGATCGATAAAATGACAAAAATAAATTCAAAATCTATGTGGATTAAATCTATATATTTCTGTAACTATTCAAACACTACAATAATAAAATATACACAAACCTGAAAATAATGAATTTTGAAGAAATGTACACAACGTTACGCGGCGCGAGCGGTCGGAATGGCGCGAAATTTGAAATCGTTCTAAAATGGCTGCAAACCTGCGGCATTGTCGATGGCCGACTAATAAGTGTTGAGTTATACACACGATCATATTTAAGACTGTGCCCCAATAGAGAAGAACTAACGTTAGTCCAATTTGTGCAATTGATGGGTATTTTAGCGCGGGAAACGAGGCAAGATGTCAATAACTTTATAATTGCGTTCGAAACTGTCAAAGCACAGATAACAGATGAAATTAGGGCTGCGATCAGTTTAGGATAAAAAATATTTATATTTATAAATATAAAACGTAAATTAAAATAAAAAAAAATATTTTGGTATTCATGTTTCGTCACATCTTTTTATATTTTAACTTTACATATCCTTAATGTTCGTGACAGCATTCATTCTGACAAGAAGATCCTCAAGTCTTTTAGTCGGAGATTTCAATGGTTTTTAGTACGGTTGCAGAAGGGCTAAGATTATGAAAACCATTATATATTAGGGTCAATTAAGATCTGGTTAGAAACATATTGATAAATGACCATAATGCCAACTCGTTTTATGTTTTGTGCAAATTTTGAATTTAACTAACCTAATAACACTAACAGTAACTGCATTTACTACTAAAATCTAGGTGACGTGGTTTATGTATGATCTTGCCTCACTAGGGCTATGAATTTGTCTATGAAATCATATAATTTTAAAACATTACCTTTTGTTTTGATGATATTAATATATGTCATCTCCAACGTAAATTGTCAATGATATTTCTACTTTTATTTTATTTTCTTTCTATGGCGATGGATGACGAATTCGAAAAACTTAAAATACAAGGCAAAAATAGCGTCGATGGATTGGTACAATGGCTAAAAGATTGTAAGTTTAGTTTAATCCATTTTAAAACCAAACTCATGGAAGTTGCTTGCGAGGGTCACGAAATACCCTTCCTTTTTCAAGGTGGTAGAACCAGTGTGGTTCGACCGGAGAAGCACCACCGCTACACCTATTTCTAGCGTGAAGCATTTCTTGCGCGAGATGGAAGGGTGTGGTTGCCGGCACACTTTTATATGAGGCGACCGTCATAGTCCTCGGTAGGCGCAAAGCATATGTGATTGACTTCAGATAGAAATTATGTTCTGTACGAAGTTGATTACAGATGTCCATGGGCGGCAGTGACCAATTACCATTAGGTGGACTGCATGCTCGTTTGCTACTTCAGTTAGTTAAAAAAAGGCGAAGGCCACGAAAATCCCTTCAAGCGTCTTCATTAAAGGTGAATTGAAATTGTAAATATTGGTTATATGAACACGATAAAATGTAAATTGTTTCGAAATTTACTGAATTTGCTCAAAAATTTATATGACATTTGAATCGAATGTATCATAGTTCTCAGGTCAGTCCTTAAGGGCTAAACGCTTAAACACTTTCTACACTCAAAACCCCACATTATAATTCTCCTGTCGTGGGTGCCATGGACACATAAACACGAATACACAAACCCCAGAACAAGGATCTAAATTCATCATTCAGCTATCTGGTTGGGAATCGAACCCGGAACACAGTGCGTGTCAGACCTGAGTGTTAACAGCTCCGCCATGTGGGTCGACAAATCGGAAGGACATTCGCGATACAAGCGTTGTCGTAAACCATTTATCGTTTCACCTTTGTCTTCTAGTAGAATAAGAGAAGTTTAGGCCGTACTACACCGTGCTGGTCAAGTGCGAATTAGTAAACTTCATATACCTTTGAACACTTTGTTTTAAAGAACTCTTTCAGGTCTATAGGTTTCCTCACGATATTTTCCTTCACCGCAAAGCAGACATAATGAATTTCTTTCGCATATTATTTTAGAAAAATTAATGGCGCGTGCCTGGGATTGAACCTTGAACCTTCGGTCGATCGATTGAGAAGACGAGTTTCAACCACAAATCTACTCCTCTTTACCATTAGTACTTTTACTACACAACAATAAGGACTTCGAAAATTGTATAGATGTACCAATTGGTTGGTAGACTTGCACAAATCGGAGATTTTATTTCAATAATTGACAGGGATGTACCTAATTTACATGCCGTTTTCCTTCATTTTTATAGCAAGTAATAAACGCACCACTGATTATGTGCGTATTAGAAATTAATTATCACTGCTTTTCGGTGCAGGAAAACATCGTGAGGAAACCTACACATCCCGGAAGTCTTAAAAAAAATAGTTCTCGAAGGTGTGTGAAGTCCACCAATTCGCACTTGGCCGGCGCGGTGGACTATGGGCTATAACTCTCTCATTCCGAGAGAAGACCCGTGCCCAGCAGTGGGACAATTATGGGTTGACGACGATAGTTAGATTCTAATACCTAGTTTAATTTAGTTAATCTCTAATACACACCTACTATTGAAAAATCGGAGGTGGAGTGCCTAGGACTCGAATCTTAGACCTATCAAATTGCATATTAAAATTACTTACCTCATCCTTAAATTATCCCTAAATTCCACCAATTCGCACTTGGCTAGCGCGGTGAACTATGGCCTATAACTCTCTCATTCTGAATGAAGACCTGTGCCCAGCCCGTGACAATAATGGGTCGACGAGAGAGATTCCTCAAAATATCCTCTGTATTCACCTCGAAACACACCTTTTAATATTCAAGTCATGAAACTCAAATCCAACTCACGCTTAGCGTTTCTGCAGCAAAAATCGTCGACAGCACGAAAGAAGCAGAGGAAAAAGTTCGAAAGCTCTTCATCGACGTGGCAGACACGAGCAACGTCGAGCTTTCTAAGTTCAAGGAAGCTTTGGCAAAGTTAGCCAAGGAACAGCAGAAGAACGTTGAGGAGTTAGCCAAGACCTTGGCGGCAGAGGCTCCGAAGCTTCTGGATGCTTTCGCTGCGGGTGCGAGCGCTTTTAAGGAAGCTTTGAAAGGGAAAAAGTGATTCGTCAATAAAGATTTAACTTAAGTGTTTTTGTTTTGTTTGTCTTAATCGAATCCAATCGACTTTTAGCCACTTTTTATCTGATTGAAGTAGCAAACGACCATGCTGACCTGATGGTAAGTGGTCACTGCCGCCCATGGACATCGGTGAGCAACTTCAAATAGAACACGGGTTCCTTCTGAAGTCAATGACAGGACTACTCCCGAGGACTATATTGGCTCATATTAAAGTGTGCCGGCAACCACACCCATCTCGCGCAAGAAATGCTTCACGCTAGAAATAGGCGTGGTGGTGGTACCTCCCCGGTCGAAACTTAATCGATTCTGTCAATGCAGGATTATACATTATGCAGGAAAATAAGGCTTAATATTTGTCCTCAACTGAAATACGATAAGGAAAAGTTATCCAAGAGTGATTATGCACCACAGTATTTTTGACCCAATATTAAAATTGTTACTGCGAAGCTGTTTAATATTTCCTAGTTTCGTACGTCACTAAGATGTTATCCTTAAGGAAAATTAAACTTTCGATGTTTGATTAGGTTTTTTTATGGTATGATAAGGGAACATATAGGTTTTTTGAAGTGAAACTTCTTTATCGGGGTTGGAAAAAAATTTAGTGTAACATTTTTTCGTTACGCGCCATCTTTTTCTTATCCCTACCACGCGTGATATTAGATAGATTATTATAGATTAGATTATTAGATAAAGTTTAATAAAAGCCTTTTATTAAACTTATCTAATTTATCTTTATTTAACCAATTTCTGTAAAGTTGCTTATAGTAAATTATTTTTTGAAAAATAACGTCATAAAGAAGTTTCACTTCTTACGAGTGTACGCTAGTACTCGCACACTTTTTTTTTTTTATACTTTAACCTAACCATAAGGCAGACGGGCTACCTGATGGAAAGTAGTCACCGTCGCCTGTGGACATTCGCAACACCAGAGGAGTCGCCAATGCATCGCCGGCTTTGAAGGAGAGCTCTTTTCGCACCTTTCTTGAAGAACCCCATGTCATAGCGCTCCGGGAATACCTCAGGAGGAAGCTCATTCCACAACTTGCATGTCCGTGGCAAAAACGAGCGTGCAAACCGAACCGTGGAGGACCGCCACGAGTCCAGTTGGTGTGGATGGAACTTCATGCTTCGGCAAGTGGTGCGATGAAGAAAAGGTGACGAAGGCACCAGGTCAAAAAGGTGACCTATTTTTGACAAATTTTGACCCTCCCTCGCCTTGTTGACCATTAGTACATATATAAGTAGACCCCCCACTCCCCCTGTAAATGTCATGTAGTAATGCATAAATAATGTTTAAACAGGCAGTTGAAAAAAATATTTATCTTATAATTAACACCGTGTTTATCACGCGTCGGCAATAGTACGTGAGTAAGTACCTATATATATGAATGACATAAATATTTGTATATGGGAACTCCAAAGGAACGCAATCGGAATCCTCCGGGGCGTTGTCTCATCGAGCTTCTTCCAGATGGGCGGCTGGGCACACCGCTCCATCTACTCTTTACGACGGTATGCGACCACACATAAGTCTAAAGGTGATAGAACCAGAATCGGTGAACAAGTTCGACCGGGGAAGTACCACCGCCACACCTATTTGTAGCGTGAATCATTTGTTGCGTTTCGATGGAAGGGTGTGAATGCCGGCACACTTTTACATGAGGCGACCATCATAGTCCTCGGGAGTAGCATCCTCGGGAGTCGGGGCGCAGTCGACCTATTGAAAAGTGGTCGCTGCCGCCCATGGCGATCTATAATCAACTTCATACAGAACATGGGTTCTATCTGAAGTCAATCACAGATGCGTTGCTAATCCCAAGGACTAAGATGGTCGCCTCATATAAAAGTGTACCGGCAACCAAACCGACACGCAAGAACTGCTTCACGCTAGAAATAGGTGTGGCGGTGGTACTTCCCCGGTGAACTACACTGGTTCTACCACCTAGTCTACTCTTAATCCTGCTATCAAACCAAATCATCTGATTTTAGAATTAGCAAGAACCGGGTCTGCCAATTGCCTAGACCTTCAAGGTGCCCGATTTAAAGCTATCAGAGATCCCAGGCGACGCCAGGTGCGGTTTCAATACTTTGCGGTCACGGGCAACGATGTCCAGTGTCGGATATTAGCCAGTCCCACCGCATAATAGCCCGTGGTTAGGTAACAAGATATAGTGCTAGGCTGTTAATACCGAGTCGAATTGGTTAATGATTGATGATTTTAGATAAACTAGTCGCCCGTCGCATTGTTTAAAAAAAAATTATCATTGTGCACTCCTCTACGTCCACTATAACCGTGCAAAATTTCATACTAATCCGTCCGCGGCATATTGCTTAAAAATGCACCACAAGTTTTTGCTT
The DNA here is from genome assembly GCA_949699795.1 of Spicauda simplicius. NCBI lineage: Eukaryota > Metazoa > Arthropoda > Insecta > Lepidoptera > Hesperiidae > Spicauda > Spicauda simplicius. The sequence goes on from OX453084.1 coordinate 1,009,013, forward strand.
CACGTATTAATATAATAATTCTTGTAATTTTCAAGTTATTTTGAACGATCACGTAAAGGTAAAAATAGGTTTAATTAGCTAAGCTGCATTTAAAAGCAATAGCGGGTATTTTGACAAAGACATCTGACATTTTTGACGTTATGTGTTTTCATAGTAAGACATTGAATGTTCTATTTCGTTTATTATGTATGTGTCAAATGCAAGGTAGTGTGTGTAATGTTTTTAGTTGATTTTATGTATGTTTTATGCGTTATTTGAAAAAAATATTAATCCATCCATATTTTTTAAATTGTGTCTCTGAACTCATTCTTAAGTATAAAAACAAATATGTATAACGAAGAGAGAGCGAGACGTGAGGATGGTCGAGGTCTTCATCATTATTCATTCTTGAAGATTTCAAGTAAAACACAGGAGTAAACTTCTTCGATTTATTCACAGTTTTGAGGTCAGATCGCTTCGACGGTTAAACAAGAATCTTTTTTCTACCGGCGTTCGCTCGCCTTTTTATAACAATGTTTGGTGAGGTGAGAATAACAAAGTTATGGAGGGTAAACTAAATTACAATTCTAAAAGTTATTAAATATTGCTAATTTAATAAACAAATAATTTTCGATCTTTAAACTAACTAAAATAATTATTTTAGGCGACGTGTTTTTTATAAATACGCGGTGTCGCGCCGATATGTATATTTGTCTTGTTCGTGTTAAGAACTTTATAAGTTAGAGCCCCCCCATAGAGCAAGGAGTGAAACAACAGAATTTTAGGCCACGAGCAGTACGAAAATCCTGCAAGAGATTTGATAGATCTCGTAGTGCAGCGAACGTATTAACAAGAATAAATATACAAGAATACAGCATTTACGTCTTATTTTCAAAAATATATCCCTTTAAACATATGTATTTTTGTTGCAAACTCAATGAAGTAAAAAGTTTTGAAGGTGGTAGAACCAGTGTAGTTTGACCGGGGAGGTAAGTACCGCCACACCTATTTCTAACGTGAAGCATTCATTGCGTTTCAATGGAAGGGTGTGGTTGCCGGCACACTTTTATATGAGGCGACTATCCTAGTCCTCGGGAGTAGCAACACATCTGTGATTGGCGTTAGATAAAACCTATGTTCTATATGAAGTTGCTTACAGATGTCCATGGGCAGCGGTGACCACTTACCATCAGGTGGACTGCATGCTCGTTTGCTACTTCATTATTACAAAAAAAAGTAAAAAAAATGCTCTATTTATCTCAAAAGTACCATTTTTGAAATACTGTAGGTATTGTCCATGATGCAATATAATGGAAAGATACCCTAATATGTTTGTTCGCGGAAAAAAACCGCTCGGAAAAAGTATAAAATATTCGTAACGAACACCGAATAGATGCGGAGAAGCTATTATAAACTAATAGTACCTGGATGACCGAGCTTTGCTTGTTGTTTCTGTTTAGTCGTCGTCAACCCATTATTGTCTCACTGCTGGGCACGGGGCTTGTCTCGGAATGAGAGAGTTTAGGCCATAGTCCACCGCGCTGGCCAAGTGCGAATTGGTTTTTGTTAAGTACAAGTACATATTTTTTTGGATTTTTTTTTCTTTATAACTATGCAAATTACTTAGTGATAAAATGTGAATAATATTTTTGATCTTATTTTTGAGGACTTGATCATAATATATAATAATAATAAATTCGTATCCTAATAATTTTGTAGGAGGTCTTTATGCATCGAAAATACGAAAAAAATGACATTTTCTGAAAAATAAAACCTTGCTAGATTGATTTATCGCCCCCTAAACCCCCTAATTACAAAATTTTAAGAAAATCGTTGGAGCCGTTTCCGAGATCTTTGATAAATATTTACATATATATATATGTCGGCGCGACACCGCGTATTTATGAAAAACACGTCGCCGATATTATTATCGGCGACGTGTTTTTCATATTGTTTATATAAAAATAATTATTTATTTTAGTTAGTTTAAAGATCGAAAATTGTTTGTTTATTGAATTAGCAACATTTAATGATTTTAGAATTGTAATTTAGTTTACTCTCCATAAATTTGTTATTGTCACACCACCAAACATTGTTATAAAAAGGCGAGCGAACGCCGATAGAAAAAAGATTTCTTGTTTAACCGCCGAAGCGATCGGACCTCCTCTATCGTGAATAAATCGAAGAAGTTTACTCCCGTGTTTTACTTGAAATCTTCAAGAATGAACAGTAATGAAGACTCTTGGCCTTCCTGACGTCACATCACACGTCAATTTCACTTCGTTATATATATACAAGAATTGCTCGTTTAAAGATATTAGATAGTAATGTTCCCATGACTTCGCCCGCCTCGGTGCCGTTTACCACGGTAGTGAGTATCCCATGTGTTAACCTAGCTTATTAACTATGTGTGGGACAAATTTTGACGAATTACGACCGGTATGCATGAAAGAGTACAAACAAAAGGCGATAGAACCAGTGTAGTTCGACCGAGGAAGTACCACCGCCACACCTATTTCTAGCGTGAAGCATTTCTTGCGCGAGATGGAAGGGTGTGGTTGCCGGGACACTTTCACATGAGGCGACCATAGTCCTCGGGAGTATTAACACATCAATGATTGACTTCACATAGAACTCATGTTCTATTTGAAGTTGCTTACAGATGTCCATGGGCGGCAGTGACCACTTACCATCAGGTGGGCTGCATGCACGTTTGCTACTTCAATCAGATAAAGAAAAAAAAACAGATACACGAAACACGATAGTAAATGTGCGGCGGCGACAGTGTTTATTTATTTTTTATTTTAAAGTAATTCAAAAAGTTATTCGATTTAGGTCAGCTTTTTATTAACATTTAAAAGTTAAAATAGGTTATAGTAACATAACTACAAGTGGACATATGGTATCGTGAAGGTTTTTGTGGATATTGATATGCCCTCTAATATTGTAGAACATTTTTTTGTTCTATGATTAACAGTTTCCGCAGCGTACGCGGTGAAAGGAATTTTCATACATTTTTTTTACACTTTGGTTCGTGTTACTGAAGTTTTAGCAAGGATGTCTTGGTTTTTCTAGAAAAAATACATAAGACTATACTAATTCGGAATAATGTAGCATTCTAGTGGTGAAAGAATTTTTAAAATCGGTTCAGTAGTTTTTAAGTTAATTCATAACAAACATAGGTACAAAAATACAATTGTTTCCTCTTTTTATTATTAGTATAGATATAGATAAGATATACTTGTCTATACTTGACGAGTATTAAACTGTGACGTCAGAAATAGTAGAGTTGACGTAAAATGTCACTAAAACGCAATTATTCTGCTAAGAACTTATTTATAAAGCCACATTAAAGTTAATAGTGGGAAATGGAAATATTTACTTCAGGCGTCATTTTGCGGAAGTCATTCTAAAATTAGGATAAAACTACATTGCAACGAACCGAAACAAATGTTTATAACAATGCATTTTTAACTGTTATGTCCTGAGGTATTAGTACCGTTAATCATACTAATATTATAAAGGCGAAAGTTTGTGTTTGTGAGTGTGTATGTTTGTTACTTCTTCACGTGTAAACCAATTCACAATTAAAATAGATTTAAATTAGTAGTCGTATACTTCATCGCTATTATAATTATTAAGTATTTTTATTAATACCGCCTTCATTGTGTTTCGGACTGCCTAAAGGTTGGCTGGCAGAGAATGCTTATAGCATTAAGCCCACCTTTGTACAAAATTTATGGTACATAAAGAATAAATAAATAAATAAATAAACCGCTGGAGCGATTTTCATTGGTAGGGAGTTAGCTGACACTCTGGATTAACATATAGGCTACTTTTTAATGTGGGAAAATATCTTATTCCCACGGGACAATCGATACATCGATTTAAATTCGACAATCGATACATCATTTTAACGCGGGCGAAGCTGCTAGTTCAACTAGTATTGTATAATATCATAATTCTTTAGAAGCTATTGCATAGCTTTTATCGCGGGCTTTGAGCGCGGCGACCGAATCAAGAAATTCCGTGACGAAAAAACCTAACACCCCACTCCGTCTATCATGTAGCGCGGCCGAGCGTTTGCTTAACGTTTATGTATATGGTACGAAGCTTGCACGGATCGAGACGACTTGCTCGGAATTCGGACGAATATGTAAGCAGCTGTTTGTGAGAAAGTATATGTATAGTATCAAAGAAAAAACTTGAATTAATAGAAAAAATACTGCTTAAATAAATAATTATAATTGAATAAGCGGATAAAAAAGGCTATTCAATAGCATTACCGCGGCTGTCTCCGAGTGCCGCACGATTGTGTTATTTTTTTTGTTACTTTTGATAGGGATAAATCCATCGAATGTGAATAAAACAAAGTCCTAAACGTTTTTATGGTAGTACCTATACTCGGGGCAAATTCGATATGGAATGTTTATTATCAAAGCGTTGCCTAGCAACCACTGACAGGCAGGCGAATGCAACTTTTTGTTGTTTTATCAGCCGTCTTTTACCTATTATTATCTTTTATCTGTAACTTATAATAGGTTGCAAATCCCTTCATGGAATTAAGGTAGTAACATCATTAGTTATACAATGACGATAATGGGAAATAAATTTTGTTTGACTGGTTTTAGCATATTATGTTGCAGTTGGTCGATATAACTTAATCAACTCTTCTTAATTAAAGCACTTCGGGAAACTTTAATGCACACTTTGGTTGAATATAAAACGCATTTGTGTACAAATTCGTGCATGTTGGTGATAACCGTACATATGAATTTTTATGGTTTGTATACATTTATTCCAGATCGAATTTGCCCCGAGTAAAGATGGTTTTAACCAAATATGTGTTAACAAAATATGGTTCTTACACAATTATAAGCCTAACGACTAAAGAGACCAGATGACCTTCGGATAGATGAACCGCTTTTATTCAATTTTAATTGATAAATACGATGAATTCTCTTAAACTGTTTTATCGTAATAAAAACCAGTTATTTTTATGAATCGATTTACAAGTTATTTTCTTTACACTTACAATTAGTTTTTTGTTTCTCTGCGGGGATATTTATTCTTACAGATTAATGTTGCATCAAAGAACGGCAATTTGATACGGAATGACTCAAATCTCGACAATCTTCTTTAGGACGCCTCTCTCACTAGTGATTTGGAGATCGGCTTTTTTTAAATCAAGTAGCAAACGAGCATGCAGTCCACCTGATGTTAAGTGGTCACTATCGCCCATGGACATCTGTAAGCAACTTCATAATATGGGATCTATCTGAAGTCAATCACAGATGCGTTGCTACTCCCGAGGACTATGATAGTCGCCTCATATAAAATTGTGTCGGCAACCACACCCTGCCATCGAAACGCAAAAACTGCTTCACGCTAGAAATAGGTGTGGCGGTGGCACTACCCCGTTCTAACTACACTGGTTCTATCACCTAGCAAAACTATTTCAACTCTATAAATTTTTGCGCGTGTGCTAAATTAGTGGGTGTGGTTGCCGGCTCATTCATACCACGGTAACGGTAATGGTATCTACAGTATTCTAACTTCTTACAAACGCACGAAACGCAAGCTGTACCTACGCGCCTCGATTTCGGTATGCACTCGCTATGCAACAGCCAACGAATGCGCCGTAGCGTAGTGACGAGCGGGCGGTGTGACGATTTTTAAGCAGTGGATCTTTTTATTTAAATAATAATGTAGCGAAGAGCAGTGGTAAACTATATTAGGCTGTTTTTGATTGATTGCTTTAAACGTGCATAAACACGTCCAGTGTTTATATTTTTTATTTTGGTTGGTAAAATATTATTCAGTGTGAAATTTATAACTATTATTTGTGTACGATTTGTTATTAAGTCTCTCAAATATTAAAAGAATGCGTTGTTTAATACCTTAATCTACTGAATAAAATACATAATAAGTAATAAAGAAAGTCAAGTATGCAGGTGTAATTAAAATACTTTAGACGGGTAGCCCTAACGCATACTACCGTCCAGCGCGTTGTAGGTATAAAATTCAAGGACAGGGCAGAGTTAGATTACTGTATGATACTAGTACTGTGTTCATACTAAGCGACCAACGTAGTAAGAGTATCACTCCCCGAGGACTATGATGGTCGCCTCATATAAAGGTGTGCTTACTACATACTCCTTTCTACTTCAATAAAATGATTCAGGAAATTTCAGTTAACAACACTGAAACAAACGGTTTTACCTCAAAAATTTTGCACTCAAATGACGTAAATAAACAAATATGATTCACAATCTAACTCGTAATTGGACAATATATATAAATACCAAGTTCATAAAAACTCGTTATGTTATGGAGATTAATTCGTAGTTAATTCACTGTATTTTTAATTTAGATAATAGACGATTTGGTAAAACCATTATGTTGCACGCAATTTGAAAACGTCATAAAATTACTGACGAAATAAAAATAGATTCAACCGGATAATTAAAACTACATTTTTTGACTAGGATATTTTTAGAACTAGGTTAGTCCCCTCGTCTTTGTATGCTACCGTCTCTTCTACATAGGCATATATAATGAGCATTTTATGTGTTCTCGTCAACCCATTATTGTCTCACTGCTGAGCACGGGTCTTCTCTCAGAATGAGAGTTTAGGCCATAGTCCACCGCCCTGGTCAAGTGCGAATTGGTGGACTTCATACACCTCCGAGAAGTTTTTTTTTATAGAACTCTCGCGTGTGTAGGTTTCCTCACAATGTTTTCCTTCACCGACATGCAGTGATAATTAATTAATACGCAAATAATTTCAGAAAAATCGGTGCGGCGAGCATGGGTTTGAACCTCGGACCTCCCGATCAAGAGGGCATGTTTCAACCATTAATCTATCACTGCTCTATGTGTTAATCTAGGTCATAAACTATGTCGTGCCTGTAGTTCCGGGATAAGAATAGAGCTACGGTATCCTCTGCCTGTCGTAAGAGGCGTTTAAAAGGGGCTTCCGGAGTTGCGGGCGGCTAGAGTGGGAGCTCGAACCGTTCGGTCAGGCAATCCCGGGAAGGACGGCGGTATGTGTGGTCGCATACCGTCGTAACGACTAGACGGAGCGGTGGGCCCAGCCGCCCATCTGGAAATTATTCGAGCAATGTACTGTAATGTATTTACTTACTTTTCCGGCCTTATATATATTTGAAGTAGTAAAATTTGTAAAATGTAATTCTTCAATTTTTAAAAACTACATAAAAAGTGAAAGACATAAACATGTACTATGCACACAAAAATCTAAAACTGCGCTATTTAAAAATAATATATTTGGCATGTCAATTAAGATTTATAACAAGGTGCCGCTTGACATAAGGAATTTAAACGAAAGTGGAATGTTCTTTAAAGAATTTAAAACATATCTAGTTAACAAATGCTACTATAACATTGAAGAATATCTGCGTGACACGGGCTGACACTTACTAAAATGTTAAATTAATTCGATTATTGATGCATGATAATGTTCATATTTTAATTTTAGACATTCTCTTATTAATTATATTATCTAGACATTTATTTTATTATGACGAAAATTCACAATTGTAATGGACTTAATATGTATTTAAATTAATTGACTTTTAGAATAATGTATATAAATTGTAAATTGCATGCCTTATAGGTAAAAATAAGAGGTAATGTAGATTTCAACACCATTTGTACCTTATTTTGCAAATAAAGATGAATTGAATTGAATTGAATTGAATGTGTGTTGCCAGTGATGACCTACGGCGCCGAAACGTGGATCTTCACTATAGTCCTCATTCGGAGGCCCAGGGTCGCTCAGCGTGCTTTCGCTACGAGACATGATTCGCAACGATGAAATCCGTAGACGAACGAAGATTACTGACATAGGTCTCAAAATTAGCAAGCTGAAGTGGCAGTGGGCCGGCCACATCGCTCGTAGGACCGATAACCGATGGGGAAGGAAGGTCCTCGAGTGGCGACCACGCTTAGGCAAAAGGAGCACAGGTCGCCCCCTCACCAGGTGGACCGATGACCTGCAGAAGACAGTGGGAAACCGTTGGATTCAGAAGGCACAGGACCGGTTGAAGTGGCGTCATTTAGGGGAGGCCTATGTCCAGCAGTGGACCTCAAAGGGCTGTTGGATGGATGGATGGAATTTAAAAATAACCTTCGTCTAATAGTTGCGGTTTATAAAAAAATGCACAGCCTTGAACAAAAGGCGGTAAATATTTTAAGGTGGGTAGGATACTTGAACAATTTCATGTAAAACAACCCCTTTTTTTGTTTTCGAGGGGGAAACTTTCAAAAAGTACCCGACGTCGTGGGAGCAACGCGAGTTATCTGGGATTCTTACCGCACTAAAACCCCCCGTTGGTCGACTTCGACGCTGCGAAGAGGACTCCGGGAACTCCAATTGACCGCCGCCGGTGTCCTCAGCGTGTGCCCCATCGGGCTCCTGGTGAGCGTGAATTGCTTACCGCACCTTCTGGTTTTTACGGCAGCATGCAACCACACATGCCGCCGACTTCCCGGGGTCACTTGGCCGGACGGTTCGAGCTCACCCACTCTTCCCGTCCGCAACCCCGGAAGCCCCTTTTAGTCGCCTCTTACGACAGGCAGAGGGTACCGTAGTTCTATTCTGGTCCCGGAACTACATTGACAAAAAAAAACAACCCCTAACAGAATATAATCAATCACAGATGCGCTGCTACTCTTGCGGACTAAGATAGCCGCTGAATATGAATGTAAGCCACACCCTTCCACCGTAACGCAAGAACTGCTTCACGCTAGAAATAGGTGTGGCGGTGGTACCTCCCTGGTCGCACTGGATTCAATTTGCTACTTAATAAAATACTCTGAATTGTTTTACCACAGACCTAAATTAATATTCACAATACAATTTATTTATGTGATAGACTGACACTAATCGTATTCTACCACCTATTTAACGTTTTTTCCTGCTTTAGGTGGCTTGGTTTCTTAATAAATCTATTAGTAGGTTAGTTCTTCAGGTAATTATCTTAATTTACGATAAAAAATCTATATTTGTGCCGTTAATGAGAGGTAATGAAATAGTTCGTTATCGGTTTGTTAATTGGCAGATCTCAACATAATTATGTCTAATGGATTAATCTCTAATAAAAATTTAATTGTGTCGTCTGTTTGTTTGTAATTCTAAACTCTAAATGCAGCTTAGATAATAAACCTATTTTTACCTTTATCGTGCTCGTTAAAAATAACTTGAAAATTATTATTAAATATTGTTGCTACTTTGGATAATATGAAGGTTTTTTTTTTAAATTACGGTCGAGTTCCGACGGTTGCGATAGGTGACAAGTCCATACTAATATAATAAATGTGAAAGTGGGTCTGTTTGTTCCTCTTTCACGTCGCCACACAGCTATTTTATGTTATGGTTTATATGTTGGGAGATAGTTCAGAGGATGAATAGTGAAGTAGGCTACTTCTTACCGCGCTCTCTCATTCCCATGAGAATATCGATGTTTTGTTAGTTAGATATTTAGTACTTCGAGACGTTGTTAATAGATGGCGTTAGTAAAATTCATTTGCAAGTCCTGAATCACATAAGTCAAAGGCAAGTAATAAATTCAACTGGAATTTGGAATTTGTGCTGACCATGCGGGCGAAGCCGCGGGTAAGAGCTAGTTAAGTATAAATCGTGGTCAACCCATTATTGTTCCACTGCTGGGGATAGGTCTTTTTTATGGTGAGAAGATTTTAGGCCATAGTCCACTAAGTTGGCTAAGTGCGAATTGGGAAACTGCACACACCTTTGAGAAAACCTTATGTATAAGAACTCTCAAATGAGTAGGTTTCATTACGATATCTTCCTTCACATTAGTGATAATTAATTTTTAACACGCACAGAAATTTGGAAAAAAATAACATAAATGCTTGGGATTTAAATCTCGGACTTCCCGATTGAGAGGAGGGGTTTCAACAATAAGGTTTTAATAGTTCCCACACATTGATTATCTCTATATATTAATACGTGAAGCAAAATCTTGTGGTGAATTTCTAAGAAATTTGCCGCGGACGGATTAGTATGAAATTTTGCACGATTATAGTGGACGTAGAGAAGGAGTGCAGAATGTTAATATTTTTTTCAAATAATGCATATCTCATACATAAAATCAACTAAAAACACATTACACATACTACCATGCATTTGGCACAAACACATAAAATGTCTTACGAAAGCACATAACGTCAGAAATGTGCGTGACTTTGTCAAAATACCCGCTATTGCTTTTAAATGCGGCTTAGCTAATGAAACCTCTTTTTATATTTAACGGGTGCGTTCAAAATTATTTGAAAATTATTACATTTTATTTGAATTTGAGAAATATTCGTACTACTTTGGACTAGTGTTGCCCAAATTCAGTCTTGGTCTTGCAGTCTTGGTCTTGTTCTTGCGTTTTTGCAAGACCAAGACCAAGAACAAGACCGCGTATTTTTAGCAAGACCAAGACCAAGACTGACCGTGCAAGACTTGAGCAAGAACAAGACATAGCCTGCAAGACTCTTGCGTCTTGCAGCTAGGACTTAGCGCTATTTCACTGAGTAGTTAGGTGTAACAGTTCGGTGTATAGGTAGGTACGCTTAGGAATTCTATGAGACGCAAAAAACTGTATCAAAGAATATGAAAAACTGGACCTATGCGCATTACGACTAATACCATAAACATAGCGAATAAAAAAATATCTATTAAAATCAAACTGAGTGCATGCATAGTTATGTTTTAACCATCGGCACTTTAATAATGCGGCATCAAAGGTTTTGTACTTACTTCTCAAAGAAATTTGCCGCTTTTCGGAAGTACATGGCTATGATACACGCGCCGGCGGCTTCTTTTGAAATCTAAAACAATCGTTGCCGCCACGCCGAAATCATAACATTTGACACTATTTGATTGCCGCCATAGGGCGTAGGTATACTCATGCAAAATAATTTCGAATTTTAAGAGTACCTACAGGTGTTCCAAAGAATAAATAAGTTTCAGAGTGCTTAGAATGAAAATGAATACATTATACTGATCACGCAAATAGTATTATGATTGGGATAAAATGGTAAGGATAGGTAGTAGATGTCATATTAATTCATTCTAGTAAGTATATATTATAATATTGATTACTTATATGGTTTTAAACTAATTACTTAGGTACTATTATTGTACATTTAGTCAAACTTTAATAAATAGTAATAGACTAATAGGTAATTGCAAGACTTGCAAGACTCTTGCTGCAAGACCAAGACCAAGACCAAGACTGGGAGCGCAAGACCAAGACCAAGACCAAGACCAGGTGTATTGGCGCAAGACCAAGACCAAGACTGGCTAAGTCTCGTCTTGTTCTTGCATTTGGGCAACACTACTTTGGACAATATGAAGTTTAGTTTTTTAATTTAAATTACGGTCGAATTTTGACTAATGTGACGGGTGACAAGTAGGTATTTATAATGTTTATATTCGAGTTATTAATTAATTATTAAATATTGCTTAATACGTTAATAGATCGACGCTAGGATTTTATCCCGTGTCGTGGGTGCCTTAGACGTACTCAATGACGAGTTGTAAACACCTAGACCCATAACAGGAATCTAAATTTATCATTCAGGTCTGACCGGGGATAGAACCCGGAACCCACTGCGTGTCAGACCAGTAAGGACCGTTCAGTCACGCAGTCGTCAAGCCACTAATAAACAATTATATGAAGCTGGCATTACGTCATATGTTTCAATCTAATATATAAAATTCTCGTGTCATAATGTTCGTTCCTGTACTCCTCAGAAACTCTCCGATTCTCATAAAATTTAGTGACCATATTGAGTAGGTCTGAGAATCGGCCAACATCTATGTTTCATACCTCTCAGTGATAAGAGTTGTCCACGCTTAACATTTTTTTTTTATTTTTATATGGCAAAGCAACTTTGCCGGGTCAACTAGTAATAAAAATACACAAGTAATAACATGATAAGAACACACAGTTGTTTCTAGCGTCAAGCAATTGCATTTTGGAATCAGATAATAAAAGGTACTAGCAGAACTCGCGACTTCGATCGCACAAAACTTAATATGATATATCTGATATATAATTTTGTCAACAGTCAGGTGGTAGAACCAGTGTAGTTCGGCCGGGGAAGTACCACCGCTACATCTATTTCTAGCGTGAAGCAGTTCTTGCGTTTCGATGGAAGGGTGTGTTTGCCGGCACACTTTCACACGAGGCGACCATCATAGTCCTCGGGAGTAGCAACGCATCTGTGATTGGCTTCACACAGAATCCCTGTTCTATTTGAAGTAGCTTACAAATGTCCATGAGCGGCAGTGATCACTTACCACAGGTGGACTGCATGCGCGTTTGCTACTTCAGTCAGATAAAAAAAAAGTTAACAAAATATTGAAACTACGTGGTAAACGTTAAGTAAATAAATAAATAAATATGTTTCAGTTTCAATTAGCTCGTATCAAATTTGACGGAATTCCGAAAAATTTAACCCCTATTTTAGGGGCTAATTTTCCAAAAACGGTGAAAGAGATTATCCATTTTCTCAAACCAAAATACCAAATGCAAACGGAATGGAACTCACTAATTTTGCATCAAAATTTACAGAATTTTATACAAACTTTCGCCCATTGTCATCAACCCATTATTGTCCAACTGCTGGACACGGGTCTTCGCTCAGAATGAGAGAGTTTAGGCCATAGTCCACCGCGCTGACCAAGTGCGAATTGGTGGATCACACATATCCGAGAACTTTTTTTTTATAGAACTCCCTGGTAGTAGGTAGTAGTAGGTTTAGGTTTCCTAGGGTTAGGTTCCTGGCGTAGGTTTCCTTACGATGTTTTCCTTCACCGAACTTCACCGACCTTTCCATTATTACCCCCTTAAGGGATAAATTTCCAAAAATCTTTTCTTTGTTCTCACCTTTGCTATAAAATGGTGTACAATTCAAGTTTCTAATTACAGTAGTCATACTATATGGATAACAGGTTAATAAAACACAAAGACTAATAATAAGAAGATATAATACAGAGTAGTGATGTGCCGAGCATTTGCATTTGCGAATCTTCCCATGTTTTTAGAGATTCGAATTCGCGTTTGTATTCTTAAGGATCATTCGAATGTTTTACGAATATTAAATTGTAGTGGTTTATAAAAAAAAGGTCGCTAATTTTTTTTTAATTAAAATCGAAGTGCAGTCTATCCACCAAAAAAAGGTTGCCAAATATATATCTTCCGGCTCCTTAAAAAAAAAACAATATTCATATTTGCAAATCGGTATATTAATATTCGCATTGAAATGAAATGTCTTTATTTTGCATAGGCCTATGGCACATACAAATTGTCAGTTACATATATTATTTTTTACACTACCACCGGATCGAAATACGACCTCAACTGAGAAGACCGGCAAGAAAGAACATACTGGAGTTAACTTTCATTACCATGTAAAAAAACATGATTGTAATTATATTAAAAAAGAAAGATATAAATAATAAAAAAGACAAACTCGCTGAGTTTCTTGCCGGATCTTCTCAGTTGATGTCGTACTCCGTTTAATAAAAGGCTTTTATTAAACTTTATCTAATATTCTAATCTATAATAATCTATCTAATATCACGCGTGGTAGGGGTAAGAAAAAGATGGCGCGTAACGGAAAAAGATGGCGCGTAACGAAAAAATGTTACACTAAACTTTTTTCCAACCCCGATAAAGAAGTTTCACTTCAAAAAATGTAACTGACAATTTATAAGTGCCGCCGTAGGTATACAAAATAAAGACAGTCAGTTTGTCTTTTTTCGTTGTATATCATTTTTGCCATATTGTTTTTACATTGGTTATAAAAGTTAGCTCCAGTATCTTGTCTTATTATTCGAATTCGCATTACCGATGCACATTATAAGATTTCTTACATCACTAATACATCGCTGATCATTTGTTGATGTGAACATCGTCATTAATCTTAAAATAACCGCATCAGGACAGTGCATTAAAATAAATATTAATTTATTCATGCAGAAGGGATTTTGCAAATCTAACAACAATGCGGAAACAAATTATAATATTGTGAAGATTACAACAGTTCTTTTTCTATTCATCTGTTTTCGATTGGATTTTAAAATAAATTGTAGCAGACGTGTCTCTCTCTTTGTTTCTCGCCAACCCATCCCACTGCTGGGCACGGTCCCTCAGAATGAGAGAGTTTAGGCCATAGTCCACAGTCCTGGCCAAGTGCGAATTGGTGGACTTCACACTCCTCCGAGAACTTTTTTTTTAAGAATTTTCGGGTGTGTAGGTTTCCTCACGATGTTTTCCTTCACCGAAAAGCAGTGATAATTAATCTAATACGCACATAATTTAAGAAGAATCAGTGGTGCGTGCTTGGGTTTGAACCTCGGACCTCCCAATTGATAGAGCAAGTTTAAACCATTTAAGATTTTTATAACACACACGCACGCTTTCTACACTCATAGCCACACTGCTCTGATAGAAATATTTAGAAAGAAAGAAAGAAATCGTTTATTCGTAATGCATACACACTCATACAGTTTATAGACACAATAATAACATAGTACCAGCTAACATGCAATATGTGAGTGGTGTACATCACAAAACGGTCACTTCTCAGCATTAGGCTGGCTGATTAGTTTCAGCTTTAGTAATATCCTTATATTTCTATCTCTATCTAATATCACATTTGCTATTCTGTCACCTAGTCACTCCATCCCTGAAGTTCCGGGATCAGAATAGGGCTACGGCATCCCCTGCCTGTCGTAAGAGGCGACTAAGAGCGGCTTCTGGGGTTGCAGGCGGCTACAGTGGGAGCTCGAACCGTTCGGTCAGGCGATCCCGGGAAGGACGGTCGTATGTGTGGTCGCATACCGTCGTAAAGACTAGCCGGGGCGGTGGGCCCATCCGCCCATCTGGGAGGAGCTCGATGGGGCAACGCGTTCAGAGGATTCCGGTTGCGATCGGACCGAGTTCCCGGAGTCCTCTTTATAGCGCCGAGGACGGCCACCGGGGGGGGGTTTTAGTGCGGTAAAATTCCACATAACCCTGCGTCGCTCCCACGGCGTCGGGTACCTTTTGAAGGTTTCTCCCTCGAGAAAAAGAAATATAGGTTCAAAAAGTTAAAAAATTACATATAAACTACGTCAATCGCTGTTTCTAGGTACTACCCGTTCGTTTACCTTATTAAAGGTGCTAAGCGTTGTTGGTATGCTGAGCTAAGGCTGTGTTCATATTGTTTTTTTATGTTTTCCTTGAGCATTAATAGCTTATGCAGGTCTGCGACACAGTACAGAAATGGTACAGTATGGAAACTACCTACAAGCGTTCGAAAACGGCACATAAACATGCGCATTGACGAGGCCCCTTAGGGGTTTTCGCGGTACTTCAGTAGCGAGTGTCGCGTCAAGTTGTCACGTTGCTATTTGTTTTCGTCGTCGTCGGATACATTTTGACGGTTCCCCCTCGCAAACGTAAAAAAGTTTAATTAACTTGCCATTTGCGGTGGACGAGTGTTAATAAAGGACCCGTAGTTCCGACAAAGGTTCAAATCCAGGCACGCACCACTGATTTATATGCGTATTAGAAATTAATTATCACTGCTTTTCGGTGAAGGAAAACATCGTGAGGAAACCTACTCACCCGAGAGTTCTTAAAAAAAAAGTTTCCGGAGGTGTGTGAAGTCCACCAATTCGCACTTGGTCAGCGCGGTGGACTACGGCCTAACTCTCTCATTCTGAGAGAAGACACGGGTCTTCTCTCAGAACTTCTGGGCACGGGCCCAGCAGTGGGACAATAATGGGTTGATGAGATGATGAGATCCCGACAAAGAACGTCCAGAGAACCTATAAAGGGTATCCGCACGAAAAAAGGAAAAAAAGGTTATTGTCCCTATTTTTTTATTTGATTAAAGTAGTAAACGAGCATACAGTCCACCTGATGGCAAGTGGTCATTGCCGCCCATGGACATCTTTAAACAACTTCATATAGACCATGGGTAGTAGGTCTCGGGAGTAGCACGCATTTGTTGCAACGGAAAAACAACTTCACGCTAGAAATAGGTGTGGCGGTGGTACTACTCCGGTTGAACTACACTGGTACTACCAGGACTCGTTTGGACTCACATAAACAACTATAACCTTTAACGTACAGTTTCATTAAATCTGACGTAGAAACCGGCGTCAGTCGACAGCAAATGAGATTTAGATTCAAATTTTTAGTTTCGCAAATTGTTTTATTATGATTATTTGCATATTATGACCATGTCACGGCTGTGTCTGACGTATAAAGGTTTGTAGTGTTAGACTAGCGTAACTGTTGAATATGAGTTGTAGGTCATGTGTAGAATAGGTGGTTTTATGTTCCACTAGTTACCCGCAACGGTCGAAATTCGACTGTAATTTAAATTAAAAACTAAACTTCATATTGTCCAAAGTAGCACGAATATTTCTCAAATTGAAATAAATTGTAATAATTTTCAAGTTATTTTGAACACACACGATAGGGTAAAAAGAGATTTAATTAGCTAAGCTGCATTTAAAGGAATAGCGGGTATTTTGACAAAGACATCCAACATTTTTGATGTTATGTGTAAGTCATACTAAAAAGTTGAATGTCTTATTTCGTTGATTATGTATATGTTTGTCTCAAATGCAAGGTAGTGTGTGTAATGTGTTTTTAGTTGATTTTATATATGTTTTATGCATTATTTGAAAAAAAATATTAGCATTGCGCAATCCTTCTCTACATCAACTATAACCGTGCGTAATTTCACACTCTTCCATCTGCGGTAAGTATCGTAGACGGATCACAAATTTTTTCCTTCACGTATTAATATATGGATATTATAGTTAATAAAAAACGCATAATACACTCATTGTGCAACAGTAGGACTCCTCTTTAGTTGCAAATTTCCAGACGACGGTGACTTCTCCCATTAGTCCGTCTGCCTTACCATTAGCAGGTAGTAGAACCAGTGTAGTTCGACCGGAGAAGTACCACCGCCACACTTATTTCTACCGTGAAGTATTTCTTGCGTTTCGATGGAAGGGTGTGGTTGCCGGCACACTTGCACATGAGGCGACCATCAAAGTCCTCGGGAGCAACGCAACTGACGACTTCAGACAGAAAATAATGTTCTATTTGAAGTTTCTTACAGATGTCGCAGCGCGGCGGTGACCACTTACAATCAGGTAGACTGCTCGTTTTCTATCAGATAAAAGTAGGTTAAAGTATAAAAAAGTAATTTATTACAAGCCTGGGTAATTCACAAAACACCCGACTTCACACTACGAGTACAGGGGTTTCCCTTTAGAATCATAAAGACCATTTAATACTTCGCAAACTGGATGCCGGTCAGTATCGCGTCGCGCCGCGAGGGAGACGCACGTCTGTGCTAGTTTAAATAAACGTTTATTTTTAAATATAAGTGATGAAGGGGCAGACTAAACGGTTCGTGAATCACAAAGGAAAAGCCTACGAGATAAGCGCGAAGACACCAGAATGCGACGAAAACATAGGCTTCTTTGGATTGGTAAGTTTTCTTTTTTTAAACGGGAGTCGGAGAAATGTCAATTTGACAGAAGTGTTTTTTTTTAATGTAAATGACAGGCATTTAGTGTTTCTCAAAGATAAATAATTCCCAAAAACAATTATAACGTTAAGTTTTCTTATTTAAACGGGATTTTATAAACGGGAGTCGGTCGAGAAATGTCAATTTGTTAGAAGTGTGTTTTTTAATAGAAACGACAGGCATTTAGTGTTTCTCAAAGATAAATAAGTCCCAAAAACAATTATAACGTTTTAGCGCACAATGAAAGGGCTTTAAAACGGGAGATATAACATAATAATGTTTTTCTTACATTTAAAATTAATATAAACTGTAGAATGCATTACAGTTTTAATTTATTATATCGTTTATTGTGTTCATATACCTGCTTTGTTTCAGTCTTATATTGTCTTTTTTTTAACTATCGGGCGATAGAAAAATATTGATTTTTTAAGTAGGCTGAATTCGTAAGCAGTTTGAGAAGCTCTGATCCAATGCTACGGTCAATGTCGTACGAAATACGTAAATAGGACAATTTAGATCGATTCGACGTTATGTAATACTAGCTTTTACGAGCGGCTGCGCTCGTGTTAGATGTTAGATTTTCAAATTAAGTGACTTCCAACAAAGGTTCTTAATTCGCATTGTTTGACCAACTAATCCAACTATCATGCATTACTGCATTTTTGACCAACTATCATGTTTGCTAAAATATCATTACATAGTATAAAACAAAGTCGCTTCCCACTGTCTCTCCCTATGTATGCTTAGATCTTTAAAACTACGCTACGGATTTTAATGTAGTTTTGTCAGAAGGCCAATAGTTTGCCATAAGTAAGGGTATTCAATATAACAAAACTGTTAATGTTTTGGGAATCATGCCTCACACGACCATTTTAGATGGATTATTTTATTTATAATTTTAAGTTTCTATTAATGTTTTGTATATACTAAGAAAAATATTAAATAAAATTTATAAAAGATAAAAAAACTGTTACTAGCAAACTTTTTTGAACGTGGGAAAATTATATTTATTTATATAGATACAACAAAAAAAGTAAATAAAATTAAATACCATAAACTAGACGAAATAAAAACTAAACTTATAAATAAATAACAGAAAGGAACTTATTATTATAAATAAAACAAGCCATCTAAAATTGCCATGTGAGGCATGGTTCCCAAAACGCTGGCGGCATTACCTTGCTGTACAGTTAGACTTAATCTTTGCAAAGTAGCCGCCAGCCTTTTGGTCCTAGAAGCTAGAACAAGTCCGGTAGACATATCTGACATGAATTTAAATATGACACTCTCTCTATCTTCTTTCAGTTTAAGATTTTTAGGATACAAAGATAGTAAAATATTAATGCCAGGCAGGTGTTGTATCGCAGGGCTCCTGTAGTCGTCCCTGTAGTTCCGGGATCAGAATAGGGCTACGGCATCCCCTGCCTGTCGTAAGAGGCGACTAAAAGGGGCTTCCGGGGTTGCAGGCGGCTAGAGTTCGAACCGTTCGGTCAGGCGATCCCGAGAAGGACGGCGGTATATGTGGTCGCATACCGTCGTAAAGACTAGACGGGGCGGTGGGCCCAGCCGCCCATCTGGGAGGAACCCGATGGGGCAACGTGCTCAGAGGATTCCGGTTGCGGTCGGACCGAGTTCCCGGAGTCCTCTTTATAGCGCCGAGGACGGCCACCGGGGGGGTTTTAATGTAGCCTGTAGCATTTGCTACTCTTGCTATATGGCTATGGCCTAGAGCTCTCATTCTAAGAGAAGACCCGTGCCCAGCAGTGGGACAATAATGGCTTGACGACGACCTTTTTCACCTCTTCCTCCTTGTCCCAACGTTACGTTTTTTCACTCGAAGGAGAAAAAGACAAAAACCCTCTAAAGGTAGCTAATATTTTATTATTATTTACACTAAATTGGAACTTCTGTGTCAAACTAACATGTTTACGCTGACATAAAGACGGTGTAACGGTGTAACGGTGTCGAAACCGCAAAATGGTTCCATATTTATTTATAGTTAGGTAAATCTAGACATATCGTTCGGATTGAATAATATTACAACGCAAATAACAGTTGCAGGATTCAAATGATTTTTGAAGTGAATTTCTTTATCGGGGTTGGAAAAAAATTTAGTGTAACATTTTTTCGTTACGCGCCATCTTTTTCTGTTACGCGCCATCTTTTTTTTATTTTTCGTTACGCGCCATCTTTTTCTTATCCCTACCACGCGTGATATTAGATAGATTATTATAGATTAGACTATTAGATAAAGTTTAATAAAAGCCTTTTATTAAACTTTATCTAATTTAACTTTATTTAACCAATTTCTGTAAAGTTGCATATAGTGAATTATTTCTGGAAAAATAACGTCATGAAGAAGTTTCACTTCTTACGAGTGTACACGCACACATTTTTTTTTATTATCTTTCAATTAAGTTACAATTACGAGATGCGCCAAATATTCGGTTGTTATTCGGTATTCGGCGTATTTGGCATTATTTTCACTATTCGGTTTTGGTGCCGAATATATTCGCTCCAAATATTTCTATTTTCTTTGTTACACGTCACGGTATAGAACAAAGAGATTTTTTTTACGTAATATTTATGTTATAAGTCAAAGAAATCCTAAATAATATAAATAAAATAAACTTCAAATTAACATTTTTCAAACCTTGTGAATAAGGCAGACGGGCTACCTGATGGAAAGTAGTAACCGTCGCCTGGACATTCGCAACACCAGAGTCGCCAATGCATCGCCGGCTTTGAAGGAGAGCTCTTTTCGCACCTTTCTTGAAGAACCACGTCATAGTGCTCCAGGAATACCTCAGGATTAATTAAACAATGAGTTTGATTAATGAAAATAAACAATGAATTTTGTTATCTTTAATAAATGGAGTGAAATAATAAAAATATAATAATTATAAAAGGCAAGCACAATGTAGAGCACAAAGTATTCAATTTTATGTCTTTTTGGGGTAAAACTTGACTTGTAATTGTTGGATTTTGTATTCTAAGGTTATTCATGTGTGCATGAATTTAAAATAATAAAGAGTAATGATTAAAAGGCAGCACTTAGAGCAGAGATAGCCTAATGGTTGAAATGGCTCTCGATCGGGAGGTCCGAGGTTCAAACCCAGGCACGCACCACTGATTTATGTGCATAGAAATTAATTATCACTGCTTTTCGGTGAAGGAAAACATCGTGAGGAAACCTACACACCCGAGAGTTCTTAAAAAAGTTACCTTCGAGAACACAGGTGTTCACTCAGGATGAGAGAGTTTTATGCCACAGTGCACCGCGCTGGCCAAGGGCGAATTGGTGGACTTCACACACACCTCCGAGAACTATTTTTAAACTCTCGGGTGTGTAGGTTTCCTCACGATGATTTCCTTTACGCATATAATTTTAGAAAAATCAGTGGTACGTGCCTGGGTTATAACCTCGGACCTCCCGATCGAGAGGGCAAGTCTCAACCAATAAGCTATCACTGCTCTGTGGCAACCAAATGGCAAATCATTTATATCGTCCGTCTATTGTGTACGACCCATTATTGTCCCACTGCTGGGCAAGGGTCTTATTTCAGAATGAGAGAATTTTAGGCCATAGTCCACCGTGCTGGCCAAGTGCGAATTTGTGGACTTCACACACCTTCGAGAACTTTTTTTTAAACTCTCGGGTGTATAGGTTTCCTCACGATGTTTTCCTTCACCGAAAAGCAGTGATAATTAATTTATAATACGCACATAAATCAGTGGTGTGTGCCTAATTTGAACCTCGGACCTCCCGATTGAGAGGGCAAGTTTCAACCATTAGGCTATCACTGCTCTGTGACAGCGAAACGGCGAATCATTTATATCGTCCGTCTATTATTGTTCGCTATATTTTTACTTTGCTAGTCCTAAAAATTAGTTACTTAATTCGTCTATTCTTCCGTACTTTAACTCTATAAGTTTTTTTAAAGAAGTCGCTGTTCAGCGGTAAGGTCGCCCTTTGTATTTTAGGTTTGTATAATATTATTTTATTGTTATATTTTCTGAGTAATAAAAAGTATTATTATTTGTTGTATAAGACAATTGTTAATGGTTTCCTCGTTTTGCTATAAGCAGGAATGTAGCTGTAAGGAGCTTCGCTTATATTTGCTTATATAATACTTATAAAGTAAGGCATCTTTGACATAACATCTATGCTTGCAATGAAAACGGTTATAAATCTGTTTTTCGTCAAATTGATTTCTGCCTAAATTGTTAAAAAAACGGAAAAAGTTACTTATACACATTTATCGATTGATCAAGTTTTGGAAAAAAGTTAAAAAAAATGCATTACATAATAAATTTTAATTATTAATTACATTACTTAGTACATTT